>CM053773.1:74821277-74883679 GCA_028658325.1 Potorous gilbertii
TCTACCAAAGTTTAGAATCTCACTCTCGACAATAAATACTGTATTTGAGTTCCTTCTATCTGCTGCCAGACTGCCCTGACCATGAATACCTGTCTACTTGTACTGTTTTCAGTCTGACGTAGTGCTAAGGATACCCACCTCCTGTCAACTACTGCGCCTTCCAAATGACAGTCATGTGTGACTGAATTAATTGCTTGCTGCTAAACTCTACTCCCAGGCTTCTTACTAGTAACCACTGTAAAGACCTTCCCTGATTATGTGAGTATTTGAGGCACAGTAAGAATCCTGGAATAACAGAAAATTCTTTAGAGAACATGTAGACCTCATTGAGCTTAGATCTCTGCTTTGTAAAATTAAGTGGGTAGTAGTAAAGTATTTTGTTTGTATCTTTTTGTCCCAGCATCCAGAAATGTTCACTGCAGATAGTTAACTAAAAAAAAAAAAAACAAAAAAAAACCCCCAAAAAACTATGGAAAGCTATTTTGTCTGGATGAGAGTTTTTAGTTTGGGGTCATTTTAATCATATACAGAATATAACTTCCTCTTATTTATTCTTTCACCTTTTGAAGAAAAAATAAACAATGTGATTTAAGAAGTAATAGCTTCCTTATTTTGTCAGCAAGAGAGCTCCAGCTAATATCTAGATAACTAAAACCTTCTATAACTACTACATCAAGTTTTTTTTTTTCTTTTTTTAGTCAAGGCTTATATCTATTTCCTGAAATCTCCCCTACTTCCTATATCTGTCCAGGAAGTCTACACCATTCTCTGATAAAAAAACCCAAAAACCAAAAAAATGCCTCTATTTCTTTTCCTCCTTTCTTTTCCTTTCCTATCTTTCTCTTACCAAAATGTACTCCAATATGATTCTCCTCTTTGGTTTTTTTCTTAATAAAAATGCTAGTCCAAAACCCTTCATTAAGTCTCCTCTTTCTTCTGAATAAGGTATAACTATGTAGAGCCCTATTCCAACTACAAGTCTTATGCTACTAAGTCTCAGTATTACTTTTGAGGTCAAATTAGCTTCCTTGCTTTAGTACCCATAATGGGAGTAAAAAATCTTAACCACCCATTAATAGGCCCGCTGTGGGACTATTAAAGGGAAGCTTGATTAGAGGAGGTTTCTTTTGTATGAAGGCCCACATCTTTAATTGCCAGTGGGGCAGTGGGTCTCCAGGGTCTTGCCCTCTGGCTCTGAAATGTGTATATACACTCAGAGGTGAGGTTTTGCTTTGGGACTCAAATCATTGGAAGAGTGTTTGTGTGATTAAGCCAAAGGAGACTCTGGGGAGCTGTTAAGGGAGGGGGGCTTTGAAAACCCAAATGTTGGTGCTTCCCTTTCTGGTAATGACACATGTATTGTCTATAATCAGACAGTTGTAAGCCCTGTCTGTTGGTCTTTCTGTTTGTAATTTCTGATTGTGATTTTTTTTCCCCTGACCTAAGTGAATGATATATGTGTTAAATAGATTAAAGTAAGATTATTTAACACTTTTAAGGTTGCTTTCCTTAGAAAAGCAGATCTAAGAATCTGTGTAGCAGGCCCTCCTGTGTATGCTGGAATGCTTGCTGGTAGAGTTATCTTACCTATTGTCTCCACTCTGTGTATCTGTGTTGCTACTGGAGACCTTGGGTTTTGTTACTATATTCTTTCTTGGAATTTTTCTCTGCTGAATGCTTGGTTGTTTCAACTATTATTCTTCATATAGTAGCTATTCTCTATGTTAACTCTGTGCATATATCTTTTTATCTCCATCCATATATCCTTTACTACATATCTATACAATATGTATATATGACCATGACATAGTATACATGCACATGTGCACAACTGGTCATATGCACAAATGTATTTGTATGCATGTATAAACTATATATATATATATATATATATATATATATATATATATAACAAGTAATACTCTACCTATATGTATTTATATATATTTATATGTATATACTGTTTGCACATAGTATGTGCTGCATAAAGATGTACGTGTATGAGAATATAAGTATATCTGTGTGTATATAGTTGGGCAGTCAATTAACATTTATTAAGTTCCTGTGGGCATAAATATTTATCAAATATCTACCATGTGCCAAGTACTGGGTTAAGTGCTGGAGATGCAAAGAATGGTAAATTCCTTGTACTCAAAAAGATTGCAGTTGAATGGGAGGAGGCCTCATGCAAACAACTGTAGACATACAAGCTGCAGACATGAAAATTTGAAATCAACAGAAAGAAGAAGGATGATGATAGATATGAATAATTGCTTTCTCTTTCCCCTGTCCTTTCCTTTTTTTCAGTTTAAGGATTTTTGATGAGATTTGTAAACACTATCCCTGGCCAAGAGTCTATCTGACATTCTTAATGACATCTTAATTTTAGGTTGTCCAGAAACCCAAATACTTTCTGCGACACCATCTTCTGCATTTCCAGAATTAGATTTTCTCTTCTGCAATCTCTGCTTTTAACGAGCAATTGTGATGAAAGCATACCTTGGATCATTTGCTGGACCAAGACTTGGTAATTGTCAGAAATACTTCAAGGTTCATCGTGCCAGTATTATTTGTACCCTACGTGAATCACTGGAAGTAGCTTGTAGCCATCCATTGTGTCTCTTAGGGGCTTTTCTGTTATGTCTCAAATATACTCCCTAAGAAATCAATGTCTTTCAATCATTGTTATGAGTTCAGTAAAAAACTGCCTTACTACTACCTCCCACCTTCTCCCCTCTCCCCCGCAGCCTTCTTTTAGTTATCCAGGATCACAAACTTGTTCATCTCTTACTTTGCTCTTTCCTTTATCTTCAATAATCAATCAGTTGCCATGCCTTGCTAATTTGACATCTTTAAATCTCACATCCTTCCCTTCTCACTTTTGTCTCCTCCTTTTGCTGTACTCACACCAGCCACTACATTACTTTACTGCTATCATTTGGATTATTCCAGTAGCCTCCAAAGTGGTTTCCCTGCCTGCAGCCTCTCTCCTTTTCAATATAACTTCCACATACTTAGTGTCATAAATTAAAAACACAGACTCCACCATACTGACACACATAAAAGGTTAACAACCTATGTCTTAGAGATTTAGACTAAAGGTCTTTGAAAATTTAATGACATCTAATTAAACTGACTAATTGCTATTACCTAATTATTATGTGGGAAAACAGCAGTAGGGACTTTTAAGTTAAAACATTAGAAATACTCCCCCATACATACACTTAGCCCCTCAAGTTTTCCCCTAGAACTCACAGGAGAGAAGAGTCAGCCTAGACCTGGATTCCTAGTATGCTAGTGGGAGCAGTCTTTGAGGAAATAACTCTAGAGCCTAGAGACAATAGGAATAGAATACAGTTATAGTAGCAGGATTAAAACATTTGAGCTGCAGCTAAGGAAAATGCCACTGACAGCAGTATTAGATGGACGGGAGGAGGGAAATCTTTGAGGTAGGACAAGTAATTATGAAGCTATTGGAATAACTGAGGAGTGAGGTCAGGTCCTAATGTGGTAGCTGTGTGAGTGGAGAAAAGATATCAGACGTAGAAATATTATGGAAGTAGAGACAGCAAGATTTGTCAAGTGATTGGATCAGTGAGGTAAAGGAGAGTGAAAAGTCAAGCTAACATTTAGGTTTTGAACTTGGGAAATTAGAAACATGGTGATGACATTGACAGAAACAGGGAAGGAGAGAAGTGAAAGATAATGAGTCCACTTTGTGATGGTTTAAATTTGAGATGTCACCTAGAAAAAGAAATATGAGTAAGTTCCTCCTCTGTCTTATTCATAAGATGTGGTGAGGTTATTGAGGGGACTATGGAATATTACATGTGATATATTTTCTGACATATTGATTAGTGTTTTTTCCTTTTAAAAAATTCTTCATGATAAAAAGTGACTTTTTGGAAATGGGAAAGGGAAGAATACACTAGAAAATATAGGTATATGAATAAAAGATAGCCATGAAATTTTATTTTTTAAAAATTTAATGACATACTTGGAATGTCCTGAGCTCACACAATATAAATAGTTTAAAATTTATGTAATTTTTGAATAATTGCATTTGTGACTTCTGACTAAAGTCCAAGACCAGAAAATACATATATGTGGATAAATCATGGAATTCAGGGCCAAGTTTAAAAAAACTTGGTTATGAAGCTATTAACTGACTAAAAAGAAAAAAAATACTCTGATCATGTAGTTAGTTTATGTGTATAAAGAACTTAAAATACGTTTTATGAACTTCATTTTTTTTTAATATAGAAGGTGGTTTGCTTTAAATGGCTGTCCTTGAGATCTAGTTGAAGGACAGTTCAAAAAGCAATTACATAGACAGGAAAAAATTTATGAATAAGTTAGAGAAACTGCTAGGAATTTCTGAAAAACTGAAAATTAAGCCTTGGCAAGTGGGGAACATGAAGAAAACCATCAAGAAAAATGTATTATCAATCAAGGAAAGGAACTGGATCATGTACTGCACCCTACTTAGACAACTGGAATTTTACAATTGCAAAGGGTACTGATAACCCATATCTTTCCATAAGATAAGATCTTATCTTTCCATAACATCCAATCTGATTTCATTCCAGTGTTTGAAATACTCTTGATCAGTTGTTGCTAAATCCAATTGCATATAAGCTCTGGATATACATTAGAAGTCTGTTCTTATTCCCCCATCTGATTATTCTTGCCCCCTCCCTTCATCCCAATCATTCTTCTTCATTATCTAGGACACTACTGTAAATTGATCACTCCAATAGGTAGGTTAGGCTCTAGCTTTTGGCAATCCATAATTTAAACAAGTGACTATAAACCCCAGATGTGGGAAATGAATGTCTATGTAAAGTGAAGTACAACACCATTTAGTAGTTACAAGGAATCTGCAAGATTAGAAAAGTAGATTTGGGTAGCTTTCACTCAAACATCCCAGAAAGGAAGAAAGCAGAACTTACTCAGGAACTGTGATTCTACTCATACTATTTTTGAAGCTAATAAAAGGAAAGGGCATTTTTTGACTTTAAAAACATTACCATAACAAATAAACAAGTATTCATTCAATTTCTACAAATATCTTTGAATACTTGAAATTTATAAAATTTGAATTTTGCACCAGGAAATTAAGGTCAGTCAAATGTTTTCAGATGTGTTATCAAATTCAGTTAAATTTAATAAATATTTATGTACAAATATACATTAAAAGGTACTGTGTTTGATAACAGGTATAGAAATATAAAAGCAAAATAATTCTGGTCTGATGTCTAAAGGAACATAAAGATTCTTAGAAGCAAAGATGAGGAAGGGGTGCATTCTAGGCATAGGTATGACAAATAGTTTTGGATTTTTGAATGGTTTTTGAATAGTTTTTAATGAATAGATGCTTATCTGCTCTTATAATCTACAAGACACTGAGGGAGACATAAAGCAGCTTAATAAGCAGTTCTTACTTTCCATGAATTTACAATCTGGTTGGAGTTTAAATTATGAAAAATGAAATAGTCTAAAGATTCAGAGTAAAGTACAACAATAAAAAGAGATGACATGAAGAAATATAATTAAATGCTAAATTAAATGGACACAATAATTGCTTTAAGAGTTTAGAGTTTAGTGGAAAGAAGAGGCAGGATTAAAGCTGGTTTTTGAAGGTTGGACAATATTTGGAAAGGCAGAGGAGGGGGAAGACTATTACAAATGGGTGAAAATAGTAAGATAGATGTGAACAAACACAAGACATATTCATGGGCCATTAAATATTATAGAAACATAGACTCTTTAGAGACAAAAAAGAGTGTTAGGACTACTTAGTAAAATCCACTCATTTTCAGATACAAGTAGTACAGTGGAAAGAGTTTAGAATTAGGTCTGGATTAAATTTCTGGCTCTACCATTTTCTATTGTAATATTTAAAATTTCTAGGTCTCAATTTCCTAATTTATACAATGAGAGGATTGGACTAGATAATTTCTAAGGCGTCTTCCAGCCCTAAATCTATGATACAATGATAATATGAGGTTTAGAACAGGTAAATTATTTGCAGATGGTTACACAGCTATTTAGTGACATAGCCAGGTCTAGAATACACATCTTCTAATTCTATCACATCACATGACAGCTATGTTTAATTGCATTGGTCTACGCATACTCAGATTAAAGCCTCATCTAGAAAACTGGAAATATAAATGAAAAAACAGATATAAGTTGGTGCAGTGTATAGAAACACCATTGTATTTGAAGTTAGAAAATCTAGGTTTGACTCTTGGGTCTGCTACTTATTCTCTGTGATTTGTGCAAGATAATTAACTTCTTTGGATCTTCTATCATTCATCTGTAAAATGATACAGCACTGGAATTGATGACTTTGGCAGTCCTTTCTAGTCCTAACTGCTAAGTACCTGTGATAGACATTGTAAAAGAAAACTCCACAGGATTTGAGACTGCCAGATATAGGGATGATGTAAGGGAAAAGGAAGCATCAGATTATTCAGATTCCAGAAGGAGGATGCTATCATCAGACATGCTTTTTCTACCTTTCATACCTGAAGGATAAATAGAAGCATTATTCATGTATTCATTAACTATCCTCTGTGTGTGTGTGTGTGTTTCCTTTAACACATGCACATTGTTGAAAAAGCAAATTTAAAAACACACACCACTTGCAGAATCATTGGGATGGTAAATCACAATTGTGACAAGTAGACAATACAAGGAAGCAAATTTTTGTGTATGCGGTGCCTGACTTTGTAGTTCTAATACCTAAATCTTTTTCGTTCTTTTCTCAAGAAATTCTTCAGAGTTTCTCTTTGTATTCTAGACTGGTCACTTTGCTGTTCATACCATGAAAGAAAATAAAGGGAACAAGCTATTTTCTCACCATAGAGAAATTCCTTGCAAATCCAAATCTATGCAATTCTAACAAACACCACACCTTTCAAAGAGCCACATGGAGACAGCTGTGCTATTTTTCCACCCACAAACTTACATTTTTAGCTTTCTTTATATTTCCTTCACAAATGTTTGACAGATGCTTATCTGCAAGTTTTTTTTTTCCTTTATAAAAAATCCTGAACAGGAAAAGACACTTGAAGTAATGTAGCAATGTGCCTTCCAAACCTGTGGTTGCTCTCAGAAATTTCGATGAGTGGATGCACTTTTGGAGCTAGAATATAAACAGTTATGAAAATGTTAAAATTATGAGAATATGTTCTCATACTGCTGGAGCCATTAAGGGCAGAGAATGTATTTTACTTACATTTAATTTTACTATAAATTAGCATAAAAACTAGTACTTATTCATATCATCAACATAAAACCAACTTTTTCCCGTGTTACTATGGGACAAGCAGGTTGTGAATGATGGTGAAGGTGATTATTACTATGCCATCATATTTCTTTTGAATATTTTCTTTTATATATGTTTTCACATTTATCAACGTAAAGCATTTCATATTTGTATTGTAAATATATTATAAATATTTGCATGATATACAAATATTTCTATGTAGCATACATAATATATAAATCCATTTTCTGGATATATATATATATATATATATATATATATATATATATATACACACATATGCACCTACATATACACACACATAAATATATGTGTGTATGTATGTATAAACTGGTTAGAGGTAAGCCCAGATAGACTGACACTAAGGGGAAAACAAAATGTTTTTTTGCAGTAAGTGGGCTTTGAGCTGAGCACTGATGGAAATTAGGAAGCAGAGATGATAATGGAGAGCTTTCTAGGAGCATAGGATATTCAGTGAAAAGGCATGTAATTCAGAGATGGAGTATCATGTGAAAAAAATATCAAGAAAGCCAGTGACTGGATCATAGAACATGTGAGGGAGAATAAAATGCAAGAATATTAGAAAGTAGAAAGGAAGTAGGATATAAAGGGTTTTAAAAATCAGAGGATATAATAGCTGATTCTATAAGTAATAGTCAATGGAGTTTTTTGAATGTGGGGTGGACATGATTAGATCTATACTATAGGAAGATAAGTATGTCAAATAAATTGAAGATGAACCAGAGCAGGGAGAAATTAAAGACAGACCAACTATAAAGGTTACTGTTGTAATTTATGCTTGAGGAAATGATAGTCTGCAACAAGATGGTGGCTTTTTGAGCGGACAGAAGGATATATGCACGATAGATATTGTATAGGTAGAAACAAGACATGGATATATGGAATGAATGTGAAAGGGGAGCTGAGAATGAACCTGAGTTTCAGGGCTTGGATGAGTGCATTTGGACTGGTGGTGCTTCCAATAGTAATAGGGAATTTGGGAGAAAAAAGAAGGGCTTAGGTGAAGCCAGAGGAGAAGATAATAAGTTCTCTTTTAGAGATGTTGACTTTGAGATGCTTGTAGTGGTACACTGATTTAGAAATTTCCAGGAAACAAATCTCCAAGTTGGTGATATGAGACTAGCTCAGGAGAAAGGTTAAGATAGATCTGAGAATAACCTGAGAAGAGTTAATAATTGAGCCCATAAGGGCTGATGAGATCACCAAGGAAGATACTGTAAAGAGAAGTGAAAGTTAAGCTTAACTTTGTGTCCCACTTATCCTTCCCTGAGCTCTTGTAGATTCTGATTTCCACCCTTTTTCAACATCCAACCATACCTACCTCCTCTGGCCCTTTTCTATTTGCTGACTTGGCTTGTCATTCCAACATTACTTTGTTTCACTGTGTCCCAAATCTCTACCTGTATTGCATCCTCTCCGCTATTACTATTTCCAACAAGACTTTTCTTCAACCTTTGTTAAACACTGTGTTCTGCTCAGGCTGACTTCATACTGGCCATACTTCATCTATGACCTCTGTGCTATTGCATAGGCTGACCTTAGTGTCCACAATGAACTCCATTCTAACCACTGCTTTTGGCAATTCTGTTTTTTTTTTTTCAATAGTAAGTCCATTCTCCATCTCCAGTGGGAAGTTATTCCTAGTTCCCTTAGTGGTTAATGCTCTTTTTGTCCTCAAACTATCATATGTATACTTATCTATTTACATATTATATTTTTCTAGTTGAATGTAGTAATCTTCTTGAAGGCAGTTATTTTATATATATATATTTTTCTTTTTGTATTTCCAAAACAGCATAGTGCCATACGCATGGTTTAATGGCAAGAACATTATCTCAGCTCTCAGAAAAACAGGGTTCAAATTTTGTTTTTGATATATTCTACCTGAAAAACTTTGGACAAATCACTTAACCTGCCTGGAAACTGGTTTCTCATAAGTAAAATGAGAGAATCAGACTAGACCTCTGAGATCCCATTAAACTGTAGATCAATGATATGTATGATAAATTCAGGAAGCCCTTAGTAAATACAGGATTGGATTGAATATTTGCTACTTGATATAAACTTTAGGCCATACTGAGTGTTGAACTAATGAATTGAAATTACAATTATATCAATCATTTTCTGAATAAACTTAGGGAATCAAAAATTTAGGTCTGGAAAGGATCTTATAGGTCATGTAATTCAATTCCCTCATTTTAGAGGAGAGGAATCATAGTATGAGAAATAGACAGCTAGACTCAGAATCAAAGTTCTTGGGCTCATTTTCTACTTCAGACACATACTACCTATCTGACCCTTAGCCTCCCAGTACCCCAGGAAACACTAAGAATATAAGTTACAGAGGAGGTATGGATCTATATTAAGAAGGAATATTCTCACAAAGTTCCTGTACAGATTAATTTATAGGTCAAGTTAAAAAAGTTATAGAAAGTTACAGAAAGATGAAGTTACTTGTCCAAGATCACAGAGTCAGGAGTTAACTGTGGCACTTCACTAAATCACACTGCTTCTTGTGTTTGCGTTATTTTGCTCAGTCTTATAAGAGTATTGAGTTGGGTCTGGAGATCTGGGTTCTAATCTTGTCTTTGTATCTAGTTAACCATGTGACTTTGGGTAATTCATGTAAACTGATAGAAATTCTTAATTGGTTCATGTACAAAATGAATTGATGGACAAACTCTTATTGAGTTTAGAGTCAAAGAATCTGGGTTGGAATTCTGATTCTGCTATGCTTACTAGCTATGCTACTTTGTAGTAAATCACTTAGCCTTTCTGGCCTAAGTTTCCAGTAAAATGAGAGGACTGGCTTAGATAAGAGATTCTTAACCCTTTTAAATAAATTGACCCCTTTAGTAGTCTGATAAAGCTCATAGACTCTTTTTGAGAATAATATTTTTAAATGCATAAAATGATATCAATTATATAATATACATGTTATTTTATGTAACAATATAAATGTATTTATATGAGTGTGATGATATAAATACATTTTATTCATCTAAAATAATAAAGTTGTGTTCCTTTGTATATATTATTAACAGAATATTTTAAAATATTTTTAAAGAATAAATTTAAAGACCCCAGATTAAAAATCCTTATACTAATCCCATATCTCACTAGATGATTGCTCAGATACCTCCAGATCCAAACTTCTACCCTGATGGCTTAGTATAATGACATCAGAGATGTAGCACATACCATTTTGCTCCCTCTGTACTCCTGCAGCCAGAAGATCAGGTTCCCCAAGGCTTATGTCATTCAGTCTAGTTCCTAGACATTCCATGCAAAGATGTTTGCACCACTCCTCAGCCTCCAACTCTGCAAATAATAAGTAATAACCATGATACACAGCTTTATTCAAAGGAATTAAGAAACAATCACTGACAAAGCACTGGCCCTACACTCAGAAAGACCTGAGTTCAAATCCTATAAAAATAACAAAAGTCATAGCTCCTACCTCACTAGGTTGTTTTAAGGATCAAATGAGATAATATATGTAAAATGCTTTACAAACCTTAAAGGGATTTATAAATGCTAGCTACTGTTGTTGTTATAAGTTCTGTTGATGAATCTGAATTCCATACCTCTATTTACAGCAGAACAACAAACCAAACAAAAAAACAAATTAAAAACACAATTACTAACCAATGTCTACTTTCTAAGTTATTGTTGAGATAATTTTAAAATAACTGTTTCTGACATATAATGATGTGTAATGTTTTGTACCAGGGAAACTTTTAGCAAGTCTCATTCTGGAGATAAATAGATTATAAAAGTCAACAAATTGCAACAGAATGAAACTTAAACATTCTTACAATTACAAAATAGCAATAAATGGTCCAATGACTCTGAGTTTATTAATCTTATACATTTTTGAGGTTTTCCCATTAATATATACTTATCTCACATACTTTTCCTGAGCATGAATGTAAGGAGATACTTTGAAGAGTCATTGAGTTCTTACAGAAATAAAAGTTTTGATGAGGACAATCACAACTACTCATGGCATTTGGCTCACTCATATTTTCCTTTTCTATAGGAGTGGTTATTCTCAACTTTTCTTACTCTCAAAGAAGCAGAAATGGGTCAAAGGAGTAGTGAATTAAATCTTCTCTCTCTATTCTTCTATATTTGAAAAAAATAGCAGTTTATTTAGGCTTATAAAAACATAACTAGTTCTTCCAGTGATTAGTTTCATGGCTTTGGACTAATCACTAAGCTTCAGTTTTCTCATTTTCAAAATGGAAAAGAAAAAGCTTATGTCAGATGTGTCAAATTCACCCACAGTAAGAGCATAAAAAGTGAGCTTTGGGGATCAGCAGAGACAGTAGCAGGAGATGTTACAGGAGCTCAAAGACCAGCTCTCATATCCCTCTGGAAGCACTGAAGACTTGCAAACTCTTAGAATTAACTCTGAAAACAACAGAATGAAAGAGTCTGCAACTTGGAACAGTGCCTCTTGTACCCTACTCCAGGAATAGAGACCAACATTAACATAAAATTAGAAGTCAAGACACAACCTGAAAATAATTAAAATACCACAAAAAATCCTGACCATAAAAAGTTACTATAGTGACATAAACTCAGAAGGCAACAATGTGACCACAGCTATAAGCAAAACCTCAAAGAAAAATTAAAATTAGACACAAACCCAATAAGAATTCTGAGAGTGATGAAAGAAAATTATGAAAAAAGAATTAATAGCTTGGTAAAAGAGACACAAAAAATTCTGAACAAAATAACAACTTAATAGGCCAAAAAGGAAAAGACAAACAAATTCAGTGAAGAAAAGAACCCCTTAAAAATCAGAATTGTCAAATGGGAAAAAAAAAGGCTCAAAGCTTATTTAAAAATATCATTCCTTAAAAAGCAGAGGTGGGCAAGTGGAAGCTAATGACTCCATAGGACATCAATAAATAGTAAAACAAAGTAAAACGAATGAACAAGTAGAAGAAAATTTGAAATATTTGGGAAAATAACTTATCTGGAAAATAGATTGAGAGATTTTTTTATTTTGCATTTAATAGTATTTTATTTTTTTCCAATTACATCTAAAGATAATTTTCAACATTCACTTTATAAGATTTTGAAATCCAATTTTTTTTCCCTCTATCTTTCCCCCTCCCCTCCCCAAGGTGACAAAAAAATCTGATATAGATTATACACATACAATCATATTAAGCACATTTCCACATTAGTAATGTTATGAAAGAAGAATCAGAAGAAAAGGGAAAAAACATGGGAAAGAAAAAACACACACAAAAAAGGTGAAAATAGAATGTTTTGATTTGCATTGAGATTCCATAGTTCTTTCTCAGGATTTGTATAGCATTTTGGATCATGAGTCTTTTGGAATTGTCTTTGTGTACAATGTTATTGTGTTGCTGAGAAAAGTCAAGTCTTTCAAAGCTAATCCTCACACAATGTTGCTACTGCTATGTACAATGTTCTACTGGTGCTGCTCACTTCACTCAGCATCAGTTCATGTAAGTCTTTCCAGGTTTTTCTGAAATCCACCTGTTCATTATTTCTTATAACACAATAGTATTACATTACTCTGATACACCAAAACTTGTTCAGCTGTTCACCAACTGACAGACATTTCAAATTCTTTGCCACCACAAAAAAGATTTTCTTTATTTTTGGTTTTGTTTTTATTATTAATTTATTTGTTTTAAGTTTTCTACAATCACTTCCATAAGTCTTAGATTTTTCCTTTCCTCTGTTCCCCCTTCTTCCCTGAGATGGCATGCAATTTTATATGGGTTCGACCCATACATTCTTATTAAACACATTTTCACAATAGTCATATTTCATAGAAGAATTAAAATGAACAAGAGAAATCATAAGAAAACTAAATCAAAATAAAATATAAGACAAGAGAAAATATTCTGCTCCATTCTGCATGTGGATGGCATTTTGCCTCAAGAGTTCTTTGGGAATTGCTGTGAAGGGCAAAGTCTACCAGAAAAATTCCTTGCACACTGTGGTTGTTACTGTGTACAATTTTCTCCTGATTCTGCTCCTTTCACTAAGCATCAGTTCATATAAGTCTTTCCAGGCCTCTCTGAAATCTTCCTGTTCATCATTTCTTATAGTATAATAGTATTCCATTACATTCATATACCACAATTTGTTCAGCTATTCCCCAATGGATGGGCATCCCCTTAATTTCCAGTTCTTGGCCACTACAAAGAGAGCTGCTATAAATATTTTTGTACATGTGGGACCCTTTCCCATTTTTTGATCTCTTTGGTATACAGTCCTAGAAGTGATACTACTGGGTCAAAGGGTATACACATTTTTGTGGCCCTTTGACCACAGTTCTAAACTGCTCTCCAGAATGGTTGGATGAGCTCCCAGCTCCACCAGTAATGAATCAGTGTTCCAACTCCCCCACATCTTCTCCAACATTTATCATCTTCTTGTTTTGTCATGTTGGCCACTCTGATAGGTGTGATGAAGTATTTCAGGTTGCTTTGATTTGAATCTCTCCAATCAATAGTAATTTAGAGAATTTTTTCATAAAAATATTTTCTATAAATATTTTTGTACATCTGGGTCCTTTCCCCTCTTTTTATGATCTCTTTGGGATGTGACTCTAGTAGTGGTATTGCTGGATCAAAGGGTATGCAAGATTGGGAGATGTTTTAAAAATTATTAGACTACAGTCAAGATGGTAGAGTAGAAAGACACACAGATGCTTAGCTCTTACCCCACAGCCCATAAAATACCTGTAAAGAAGAACTCTCAACAAATTCTAGAGCAGCAGAAGCCACACAACAATGGAGTGGAGGAGATTTCAGTTCCAGAGAGACCTGAAAAATTGACAGGAAAAGTCTGTCGCATACTGGATGCGGAGCAGAGCCCAGCCTGCCTTGGTCACACTGCACTGAGAGGAGCAGATCTGAGCAGGCTTCAGGGATGGAATCTTCAGTGGCAGCGCAGGTCCCTCAACCCACAGGTACCAAAGGTCAGTGAGAGGGTCTTTTTGGCTGGCTGAGAATGGAGCAGGGTGTCCCCATGACTCAGGCCCCCTGGAGGCTTGGGAGAAGATCTTTTCAATCTCAGCCCCCAAGTGCTAGCTGGGCAAACTGAAGGTGAAGTGATTGTGGAGAGCAAAGTCAGAAGTCAAGAAAAAGCTGGGAAAATACCCAAAAGAGGGGGAAATAAATAAGACCATAGAAGGTTACTTTCTTAGGAACAGGTATCTTCCCCCATCCTTTCAGATGAGGAAGAACAAGGCATACTGACAGAGGAAGTCAAGGCCTCTGCCTCCTAAGGGCTCAGGCAATAGAAGACCTTAAAAAACAAATTAGTGGCTTACTAAAGGAAAACCAAAACAATGCTGAGGAAAATAACAGCTTTAAAAAGAGGCCAACTCAATTGGAAAAAGAGGTCCAAAAAGCCAATGAGGAAAAGGAGGTTTTAGAAAGCAGAATTAGCTAAATGGAGGAGAAGTTTCAAAAGCTCACTTAACAAAATAATTCGTAAAAAGAGAGAATTGAGTCTAGGAAAACAAATGACTGAGTTAAACCAAGAAGTTAGTAAACAAAACCAAAAATTTGAAAAAATAGAAGATAAGGTGAATCAACTCACTGGAAAAACAACTGACCTGAAAAATAGATCGAGGAGAAATACTTTAAAGATTATTGGACTACCTGAAAGTCATGATCAAAAAAAGAGCCTAGACATTATCTTCCATGAAATTATCAAGGAAAACTGCCCTGATGTTATAGAATCAGAGGGCAAAATGGATATTGAAAGAATTCATCGATCACCTCCTGAAAGAAACCTGAACAGAGAAACTCCTAGGAATATTGTGGCCAAATTTCAGTGTTCCCAGATCAAGGAGAAAATACTGCAAGCAGCTAGAAAGAGTCAATTTGAGTACTGTGGAAATACAATCAGGATAACACAGGATCTGGCAGCTTCAACATTAAGTGATCGAAGGACTTAGAGTGAGATATTTCAGAATTCAAAGGAACTGGGATTGAAACCAAGAATCACCTACCCAGCAAATCTGAATATAATATTTCAAGGGAAAAAAATGGTCATTTAGTGATATAGATGACTTTCAAGATTTCATGTTGAGGAAAAGACCAGATCTGTATTTAAAAATTTGACTTTCCAAGACAAGAATCAAGAGAAGCATGAAAAGGTAAACAGAAAAGAAAAATCACAAAAGACTCTCTAAAGCTGAATTGTTTACATTACTACATGGAAAGAAAATATTTTTAACTTGAATATTTTCTCAGTATTTGGGTAGTTGGAGAGATTGTACATACACACACACAGACACACATACACATAGATAGAGAGTACAGGGTGTGTTATATCAGAAGAGATGATATCCACATACACACAAACTCACAGACAGCTGTAGAGTACAGGGAGTATTATATCAAAAGAGATCACACACACACACACACACACACACACACACACACACACACACTAAAATAAAAATTAAGGGGTGAAGGAGGAAAATTCCAGGAGGAGAAAGGGAGTAATGGAATGGAGGAGGCTATAACTCATAAAAGAGATAAGAAAAATCATATTCAATGGAGGAGATAAGGGAGAAGGGGAGAGGGGAAAAAATAAAGCTACTCTGCCAACATGTGGCTGAAGGATGGAATAACATGCTCACTAAATTTGATATGAAAACTTATATACACCACAGGAAAGTAGGAGAGGAGGCGACAAGTGGAGAGAGGGGAATGTTAGAAAGGAGGGCAAATGGGAAAAGGGAGTCACTAGAAATAAACACTTTTGAGAAGGTACAAGGTCAATTGTAGGGGGAAAATAAGGGGGTATAGGGTAGGTCAGAGGGCAATATAATTAGTATTACACAGCATGATTACTATGGAAGTCTTTTGTAAAACAGCACATATTTAGTTTGTATTAAATTGCTTCTCTTCTCAGTGGGGCTGGGGAGGGAGGGAGGGAGAGAAGTTGAAATTCAAAGCATTAGAAAAGAATGTTGAGGATTTTTATTGCCATATAATTGGGAAATAAAAACTACAGGGATAGGGGTATGAAAATTTATCTTTTCCTGCAAGAAAAGAGAGAAGATGAGGATAGGAGAGGAGTGGAGTGTGATGGAGGGGAGGGTATATTGAGGGAAGGAGTAATCAGAATGCAAGGTATTAGGAAGCAGGGGGCGAGAGGAGTGATGGGGAGAAAAATTGGACATGTTACAAAGTGAGGTAAAAGCAATTAGTATTAAAACAATAGACTGAATTAATTACTGAAAATAAATCAATGACATCTTTAATCTGGATAAAAGAATTTCAGTCTAAATTTCCTAGAGGAAGGTAACCTTGGGTAAAAATTGGCATTGATGGAAAAGTCAAAGTTTTAATGGTAAATTAGATTTTATGACTGCCATTTAATCAGGAACCAGAACAACTATAGAAAGACATGTAAGCCACTTAAGCTTTGCCTCAGAAGATGTTCCTTAGCCAAAGTGAAACTATAATCATATTTGAAACCTGGTTATTGGAACTTGCCATTTTTAGATGATATGTGACTATTAAATGACTGTTCTTCTGAGTCTAACTCCAGGTATGGGTAGCAAGAAGGGTAATCTGAGCCACCAATCCATGATGCCAGTAAGCTAATGAGATGCTGGTATGAACTGCATAGGTGATCTCAAGGGAAGGGTGGGAGAGTGACTGTTCAGTGTAGGCTGAGGTGGGATTCTCCTGACTCAATTTCCCCACTGACACCTGGCAGACTTTAAGTCTGATTGAATGCAGATGGACAATCTAATGCTGCCTGGAATTGAGATGAAGGTGGGGAGATATTGTTTCCCTGCAATGTCCTTACTATTCTTCGCAAGTTCCTATAGTCAAAAGGTTTATAAGCTTAATACCAGATCTATTCATTTATAGATTATGGATAGGGGAACATCTGAGTTTAAGTCTCAAATTAAGTTATTAGGGTTAGAACTTTAGACCAACAACATTAAGTTAGGGTCCTTTAATTCTTAGTAATACTGTGGAGACAATTAGGTCAAGAGCTTGTGAAGTTAGCAACATAACTATTATCTGTGTCTCGGTTAATGTTTAAAAAAAATTCTTTTGTGGTCCATATTGTAAATGCTTTAAAAAGATGTATCACCTGACCAAAAGTTTGAATTGCTTTATCTGTTATAAACTGTGTTAAAAATAAATTAAAAAAATTATTAGACTACCTGAAAGTCGATAAAAAAGGAGAAATCCTATTTCATCATATTTCATATCATATTTCAAGAAATTATAAAGGAAAACTGCCATATCTTAGAAACCGAGGGTAAAATAGAAAGTAAACATATCCACTAATCACCTCCTGAAATTAATAAAAAAAATGAAAACTCCCTGGAATTTTATAGTCAAATTCCAGAACTGCCAGGTCAAGAAAAATATTTCAAGAAACCAGAAAGAAACCAAAGCTGTAATCAAGATGACAAGATTTAACAACTACTATGTTAAAGGAGTGGAAAGCTTAGAAAATGGTACTCTGGAAGACAATAGGGCTAGGATTACAACCCAGAACGACATGCCCATATACTTGTAGGAGATCTTTTTGTTATGGCAAAGAACTAGGGACTGAGAAGATACCCATCCCCTGGGAAATGGATGAACAAGTTGTGCTATTCGATTTTGATGGAATGCTATTATCCTATAATAAGTGACAAGTAGGATGATTTCAGAAAAGCTTAAGAAGAGTTAAACGAACTGGTGTAAAGTGCAGTGAACAGAACTAGGAGAATATTTTACAGAGTAACAGCAATATTGTAGTGATGATCAACTACAAAAGACTGTTCCATAATATTTATAATATTCAAATACTCTGGTCAATATAAGGATCTGAGATAATTCTGAAAGACTATGGTAAAAAATTTTATCCACCTCCAGAGAGAGGACTCTGGATACAGATTTAAATATATATTTTTCACTTTTAAAAATCATGATTAGTTTACACGATCACACTTGTAATTGTTGTTATATTGTTTGCCTTCTCAATGGCTGCGTGAATGATGGAAGGGAGAGAGAAAATTCAGAATTCAAGTTTTTAAAAAATGTTTAAACTAAGTACATGCTAAATCTTAAAAAAATATTATACATATTATAGATGAGGTAACTGACATGAAGAACAAGTTTTCATGTTGGAAATTACAGGGATCACCTTTCCTGTTAAATGTGAAAACCTTAAAATTATCTATATCTCTGAGAAATCAAGGTATCACTACAAATGTCCTAATGAATTCATCAATAACAGGGGAATTCTACTAAATTCTGGATAGGATATCAAATACTTTTCTGTTAAAAAAATTAGCCTTATGTAACCAGTTAATAAAAATTACTATTCATGTACTTAACATACTAAAGCTCTTAAGATTTATATGTGCAAGTATGTATGCATATATGCATGTATGTATGTATATAAATATATATATATGAATTTACGAAGATCCTAAAAAGACCACTTGTTAATTGTCAGCTTTCCCCCAGGAACTCACATATTACTTATTTTTTCAGACCTTTAGTGGCTATGGTTATCACTTTGGAGTTCTGAATTATACCATAGAAGGTCTTACCCTGTTTCCTTTTAAACTATAAAACCAGGCACAGAGACTGCTTTTTAAAAATATTTACTTGAAGAAAGAAGAAGGAACAAAGTCCATTCCCTAGAAAATTTTAAATCAAGATGCTTTGGATAGTGGACTACATCAATGAAGAACGCTTCAGAGACAGGTATTATAAAATCTGAGATCTGTGCAATCTAAATTTTCCTTAAGTTTCCTGAAATTCAACAATACAGTCAAGGATTACTCATCCTGTTTGGCATATCTAATACCAGTCCCTAATACAAGGTTAGTGCAGGGCAAAGGAAAGAATTCTGCATCTGCAGTTAGAGGACTTGGGTTTGAATTTGTATTTGTGTAACTATGGGGGATTCTTTTAACTAGACTTGAGCTCAATTTCTTCCTCTGTAAGTGAAAGGAGTTGTAATTAAATGACCTCTGAGCTACTTTATATACCCAAATTTATGATTTCATCAGTGATGTAGCCCTTAGATTATAGTCTGAACATTGTTTTCCATAACTAGCCAAAAATCAGAGATGTTTAGACAATATAACAAAATATCTATTGGCAAACAAGCAATCAAAGCAACATTTAAGGAATTTGGAGAAGAATAAAATTGAAGACAAATGTAGAAGTTGGGTGCTGCAATAAATCAGAACCAAAACCCAAACCCAAATCCAGCACCACAAATTTAGGAAGTAATGAGGGCTTATTAAGTTCACCAGCAATGATCCTTATCAAAATAGGCAGTGTGACTCCCTAAAATCTCCCCAGAGAACAAAAGAGCAAAGCTTATATAGGTTTTAATTTAGGCAGGAGGTGAATTGAGTATGGGTAAGGTTTGATTGCTTAAATCAACCGCACCTTTTTAAATCAAGAGATTCAGAATTGGCATCAACTGGTAAATCATTCATGGAATATGATTCAACACCAGAATCGTGCAATGTTGAAGGTGGAAAGGATCTTAATCAGTCAAGAAGTATTTATCAAGAATTTATTATGGAATATCTACTTTATCTTGCTTATTTTTACAGATGTTGTAAATGAAACCAGAGATGAAATGTCCCAGATGTTTTCTAAAATATCAGGTCAAATAACCTCTGTTGGCCTTATGAATATTTAGCAATTTATCCTTATTTCTGTCACTGAATTCTCCTCTAACTCCTAAAGAGTATAGCAGACTCACTCAGTTTTCCCTTCTAGGGGAATGTCTATTAAACTAGTAAAAAAAAAAGTGGGAGGAAAGGGAGAAGATGGAACCAAAGAGGTGTGCTAGCAACGAAGCTTTTTGTGTCCCCAGACATACCTCAAGAGCAGTTTTGTTGTTATCCCAAATAGCTCTTAAGCAATTTATAGTACAGAAACATACATTATTTTGCTGTCTTTTTTTTTTTATTTTGGTGTGTGTTTGTGTGTGTGTGTGTGTATTTTAGCCTTACAAAGACTATCCTTTTTCCCCTCATCCCACCTTCAGATGATATTGTCCATGATGGAATAAACGTGGGCTCACAACACCATAACTGTAGAAGTTAGAAGTCAATTAGTCTAACCCCCTCATTTCACATAAAGGCAAATTAGGCTCAGAGAATGAAGCAATTACAGAATGTTACACAGGTAATAAGTGGTATAGCTGGAATTTAAATTCAGATCCTACTAACCTTATCACCATAACTTCTCTTGTATATGTTCCCTTCTCTGCTTTGACGCTTCTATTACTAGGCACATGGTTATACCTCATTACCATCTCATTACAGGACTATTTTACACTAGTCTGCCTTCCTCAAGTCTCTCCCTACTTCATTCCATCCTCGTACCAAAACGACCTTCCACAAATCTGACAATATCAAACCTTGCCCCATCCCAACTCAACAAAGTGGATCTTTATTACCTCTGAGAGCAAATACAAACTCCTCTATCCTTTACAACCTGCCAATTCCTCACCTTTCTAGTTTTACACTATACTCACTCCCATGTACTCTATGATCCAGTGACACTGATTTTCTTGATATTCTTCCCACAAGACCTTTTATTTCCCAACTCTGTGATTTTCACTGGATATCTGGAATGCTCTTGCTCTTCACCCCTGTCTCCTGGCATATCTGGTTTCCTTCAAGTCTAAACTAAATCCCATCTTCTTCAAGAAGCCTTTACCTGATTTATGGGGGAAGAGGTAATACTAGTACCTTCCTTTTGAAAGTATGTATGATTTATCCTTATAGTATGTATCTGGTACATTCATAGTTGTTTGCATGTTGTCTCCTTTGTTAGAATGTGAGCTCCTTGAAGGGAGAGATCATGGTTTTTATTTTCTTTGTGTGCTGAGAGTTTAGTACCATCTTGGCACAAAATAATTGCTTAACAAATGGTTTGCTAACATGATTCCAATTTCAGTGCTATTCAAATCCAACTAAATCCATGACTCCCTAGACTAGTTCTCCACCCCGTCCAAGTGACCTCTAATTGGCAATATCTTTACCTTTACATTGTTCTCCTATAATTACTGAGTTCCCCTCCCAGAATCTCTGTTTGAGGAAGTACCCATAACAAACATAGTCACTTCAAAGTTAGTTCAGTACTTGATTAATTCTCCTTACCCTGCCCAATCCTTTAGCTTCCTTTTATACATTGTCCTCTGCTACTCCAATGTAAGATCACCGGGATAGAGAGATTGCTTTTTTTTTGTTTGTTTGCATTTGTATTTCCAGCGCTTGGCAAAGTTCTTGGCACATAATAAACATTTAAGAGGTTGGCACAATGCTTAGCACATAGTAGATGCTTAATAAATGCTTACTGACTGAACTTATTTACCTTTACATGTATATATTTTAATATGTATATATTTTAATATTTTAAGATGTGTATGTTTTAAACTATGTGAGCTGCCTTTAATTCTTTCTGAAAGGTGAGGCACACAATACATCATAAGTCAACAGAGAAATAAGTTTAAAGGGAGCATATCTGCTATGGATGGACATTGGAACTTATGGGCATGGAAGCAAATATATTTGACTCATTAGGTACCATTGGTTTGGCCATACTTGCAACATCTTTTTGGCTAAAAGAACTTAAATTATTGATTGATCAGCTGGCAGGTAACAAGAAACATTTTCTTCCACAGGACACCTCAGTGAGTTTAGGCCACCATGTGGAGGAGTTTATCCAAGGACTCACTACCCAGAAAATAAAAGGGACAACTATTTTTTCTGTACACACATGGATAATTTTTTGTTTTTTCTACTTATCATAGTTCCAGACTTGGACTATATGACAAATCATTTTTTCACCTTGTGTGGCTCTTCAGATGAGATAATTTCAACTTTTGTCTTGGCCTTTTAAAATGCATGTGAAAGGTTTTTGAAATGTTCTTTCGAATTGAGGAATACAGACTTTCTAAATGATCAATCCACATCAAACCTCTGTGTTCGTTTCTTCCTATAAGTAGACATGTTGCCTTGACATCAGAAATGGGCTTGATCAGTAAGAAGGCAAGACATAGGTGTCACTGATTTTTCATTTTTGTCAAAGACATGAACTACTTTTGGAAAAAAAGGCAGGGGGAATCTACTAGTAGAAATCCATAAACCCAGAGACCATGCTTCCTGAACTAACAAGCAAGATCTATAGTTTGACAAAGGATATTGTTAGAAAAACTTTGTTAAAATATACTTTCTTTTAAGACTGGAATGCATATTTTCTGAACTCATGAACTACCTCATGGAAGAGGTACATATAACAGTTTTGTATGATTCTGAGCATCAATGGCACTTTTCTCAAAGGATTTAGATACGTGTAATTAAAGGTGCTCTCTCACTATTTACCTGAGTCTTGAATATACGTGCCTCTGTAAATACAAGTTTGTGATTCAAACACACTGGCATTCAGAGATAGTGATAAAGTCTGTTTGGGTTTTCCATCTCGGCAAAGTAGAAAACAATCATTTCCAGCCACATGGGCACTCCTGCAATAACTATCCAATTCCACATGTCTCATTGCTGCCCTAAGGGAACCATCTGTTTCTCCTACTGTGGACATGTCAGGACTACAGAGACAAACTCTACAGCAAAGGCTTAACATAAATAAAATATGATATAATGAGATATGTGTTTGCCTTCTGATCAGTATATAGAGTCATAAAAGTTTTTCTCACACTGCATAGAGACCAAAGTAATGTCCTTAATAGAAAGAAAAATTAAGGAACATGAATATTTAAATCCTACATATACAGAAATATTTTCCTGGTAAAGACTTTATGAAGTTAATTTTTCATTGCAATTCATGGATCTAAAGAAGATTGTATTCATCTCTGAGCTACTTCATTGTGGAAAAATATAGAAAGCATGAAAATGAGTCACAGAAAAACAAGATAAATAACCAAAGGAACGAATTAAGTAATCAATGGGGGAAAAGTGTTTTAAAAAATTAAGTATGTATAACTTGTCTAAACAGGAACTAAGGAAGGATATCAATTTCTATACTTTTTTAAAAGAATGAATAAAAAAACAAAAGCAATAATTTTGGGTGGCTTATTAGAATGAAACTAGGAAAAATCCTATTTCAACTGTATATTAAATGAATGTTCTTTAAGGTAAGATTTGTTCAAATAAAGCATGATAAAAAACTAAAACATTAAGCCAGAGAAGGTCCATAATATAATTATATTCTTCAACATCGTGAAAAAAATGGAGAGAGTGATAATGGACGTGCTCACTAAATCTTGGTGTTGACAGACTGGGAAATAGCAAATAAAACTGAAAAAGAAGATTCTAGAAGAAATAAAATAGAAATTTTGCTTTACCTATCTGAAACTCGAGACCTAGATTCAAGCCCTGCAATCTGGCATATAATGGCTATATAACCATGATCTAGTCCAGGGGTGGGAAAACTACACCCTCAAAGCCACATGTGGCCTTCTAGGTGTTTGGATGTAACCTTTTGACTGAGTCCAAGTTTTACAGAGCAAATCCTTTTATTAGGGGGATTTGTTCTGCGAAATTTGGATTCAGTTAGAGGGACGCACCTGAAGATCTAGAGACTTGCATGTGGCCTCAAGGCCACAGATTCCCCATCCCTGGATTCTAATCATCTAATTTCTCAGTGACTCCAAGTGAACTTTCCAAAAACATAGTAAGTTATAGGAGATCCATGAAATTTTCTTTTCTTTTTTGGCCCATATGATTATATATCTTACTTCTCTCACTTTCCCACACAGTTTCTGTCTTATTCTTCAAATGCTCCATTACTCATTATCTTCTTGTATAATAATGCTATGATAGTGTTCTAATTAAATTTGCTATGGTTGTCTTTCCATAAGAGACACACAATTCCAATAATCAACCACTTCCTATGGATTACAGCTTGCATTTAGGTCTAGAAGTTTTAGGTAAAAATATATACCATACAATGAACATGTAATTAGTAAACATGTAATGTCTACAATGGACATGTAATTAGTAGAAAAAGAATCAGGTGAATAAACTGAAAAAATATCTAGTGAACAATGAAAGGTAATTAAAAGTGATTGTGGTGAAGGGATAAGAATGAGAGAGAATAAGTAAAAATAGAATAAGTAGCAGGGAAAATCAAAGGCAAAAATCTATAAAGGAGAAATATTAGAAACACTTCCATTAAGCATATGTGCAAAAGATGGATGCCTACCTTCACCATTTTATACGATATATTTTTGAAATTTCTATTAATATTACAAATGACAAGATCAAAATACCATTATTTGCAGGTGGCATATAACAATGCATATCAAAATCCAAGTGAGGCAGCCAAAAAATTAATGGCGAAAATAAATAAGTTCAGGATACACAAGATTAACCAATAAAACATCTGAACATTATAAAATATCTCATTGGAAAGATAATGATTTGGAAAATAGATTGAGAAATAATTTTTAAGAATTATTGAACTGCCTGAAAATCATGATCAAAGAAAGAGGTTAGATGTCACATATCAAGAAACTGGGACAGAAAACTGCGCCAATATCCTAGAATCAGAATGTAAAATAGAAATTGAAGGAAACTATTGATCTCCTTTTGAAAGAGATCCTAAAATGAAAACTCCCAGGAATATTGGAGCCAAATTCCAGAGCTCCCAGGGCAAAGAGAAAATATTACAAGCAGGTGGAAAGAAATCATTCAAATGTCATGAAGTTATAGTCAGAATCACACAAAATTTAGTACTACCACCTTAGAGGAATGGATGGCTTAGAGTATGACAATTTGGAAGGAAAGGGAGATTAACCTATTTAGCAAAACTGAATACAATACTTCAGAGGGAAAATGGACAAAAATGAATAAAAAATTTTTCTTTCAAACACAAGACTCAAGATTAGTATAAAATGTAAACATGAAAGTGAAATCGTAAGGGACGCAATTAGTTTAAAATATATATGCTCCTATAAATGATGATGATACAAGTAACTCCTAAAAATTTTATCATTATTTTGGCAATTAAGCAATTAGGAGGAGTCAACATAGACTGAGGGTGCAGCTGTGAATTGATTATGTTGGAGTGATCTCAAAAAAATGGAGAAGTGAGAAAGATACATTAGGAGAAAAGGAAAGAGTAAGAAAGAATATTATCTTACATAAAATTGGCATTCAAGGAAGGATTTTTACAGTGGAGGGGAAAATGGGGATGGGAGAGCCTGCAATACTTGAACCTCACTTTCACCTGAATTAGTTCAAAAAAAGAATACACACACACACACACACACACACACATGCACACACACACACATTCAGTTGTCTATTTTGCCCAACAGGAAGTAGATGGGGAAGGTGAAAAATGGTGAATGTGATAAAAGGGTGAATAGATTAAGGGAAGTAGTGGTCAGAAGCAAAGCAGACTTTTGAGGAGGGTAGCATAAAAAGAAAGAAGGATAAACAGAAGAAAATAGGATAGTGTTGTTACATGAATACAAATAAGTGTTACAAGTCAAGTGGGCTTCAAGAAGCACTGCTAACAATAAAGCTAGTGGAGGTGATGAAATTCCAGCTAAGCTACTTGAAATCCTAAAAGATGGTGTTGTTAAAGTGTTGTACTCAATGTGCCAGCAAATTTGGAAAACTCAGCAGTGGCCTCTTGGTTGGAAAAGATCAGTTTATGTCTAAATACTGAGGAAGGGCCAAAGAAGGTTCAAATTTCCAAATAATTGTGCTTATTTTACACACTAACAAGGTTATGTTTAATATTCTGCAAGCTAGGCTTCAGCAGTATGTGAACCAAGATAGTACAGAAGTGCAGATTAGTTTTTGAAGATGCAGAGGACCTAGAAACAAAACTTGCAACATTTGCTGGATCATGGAAAAAGAAAGGAAGCTCCAGAAAAAAGCAACTGCTTCCATTTCACTGATTACACTAAAGTCTTTGACCATGTGGGTCACAACAAAACGGATCAAATCCTCAAAGAGATGACAGTACCAGATCATCTTACTTGTCTCTTGAGAGATGTGAATGTCAGTCAGGAAGAAATAGTTAGAACCAAACATGGAATAATTAATTAAATTAAGAATGGGAGAGGGGTACAACAAGGCTATATATTGTCAACTTATTTTTTAGCTTATATGCATAGTGCATCATTGAAACGCCACGATGGATGTTTCAAAAATCAGAATTAAGATTCCTAGGAGAACAAATACCAACAATCTCAGAATGCAAATGATACTACTCTGGTGGCGGAAAGTAAAGAATTAAGAAGTGTCTTGATGAGGGTGAAACAGAGTGTAAAAGTTGGCTTGAAGCTTAACGTTAAAAAAAACCCAACTAATATTATGGCAAATGGTGCCCTCACTTCCTGGTACATAGAGGGAGAAGCAATGGAAGCAGTGTGGGATGTTATGTTTTTGTGCTCAAAGATCACTGCTGACAGTGGCTGCAGCCGTGAAATTAAAAGATTCTTGCTCCTTGGAGGAAAAGCTATGACAAATATGGACAGCATACCCAAAAAGCAGAGACATCACTTTGCTGACAAAGTTCTCTTTAGTTAAAGGTATCATTTTTCCAGCAGTAATGTATGGCTCTGAGAGGTGGACTATAAGGAAAGCTGAGCCCTGCAAAATTGATGCTTTTGAATTGTTGTGCTGAAGAAAACTATTAAGAGTTCCCTGAACAGCAAGGAGATCAAATCGATGCTTAAAGAAATTAATTCAGACTATTCTTTGAAAGGACAAATACTGAAGCTGAAGCTTAAATACTTTGGCCAGATAATGAAAAGACAGGACTCACTGGAAAATATGCTGATGTTGAGAAAAATTGAAGGCAAAAGGAGATGGAGATGGCGGAATATGAGGTAGATTGATAGTGCCATGGCATCAGTGATATGAGTTTGGATAGACTTTGGGAGATAGTGGAAATGGTAAGAAAAATTTGAAATATAAGTGATGATTTTCATCTGAGTTGGGGGGAGGGTGTCTCAGTGAAGGCATGGAAGATATTGCAACTAAATTGGGCCTTAAAGAAGGAAGAAACATAAAAAAAAACTCTTAGTAGGCTGAGCGTCCATTTAAGTCCTAGGGAAATGGCATTAGCAAGAGAGATGGGCAAAAGGCAAGACAATGCAGGGCACAAAGTAACCTAGAAGTGCTGAGAATAATCCAGTTTGGCTGGAATTCAGAAAATATGAAGGGCCAAATGGATTAGTTACAAATAGATTTTGTAGGATTTTGATAGCCAGTGTCAGGAGTTAATACTACATACAATAAGGATTGAGAAGGATTTTTTTTCCCTAAGTAAATGAGTGACATAATGGTATTAAAAATTTTATTTAAGCAATGAGGCAAGGCATAGATTATAGAATAGAGGCAGGGACATGAGTAAGAAAGCTATACAATAGCTTTGTAGTCTGACTAAGAAGAGATGACACTATGAAGCAGCGTGATTGCAGTGAGAATGGAAAAGAGGGATTTGTGACAGATAGTATAGAAATAAAAATGATAGGAATTATCAACTGAATTAATACGTGAGATGAGGTTAAGCAAAATCAAATAGAACTCCAAGTATTATTGTATAACTCTGATCTTGGATGAGTGGGAAAGTATCTGTGCTATGATAAAAAATATACAAAGTATAGGGAAGAGTTTTGGGGTAGAGAAGAGTGATGATGAATTCCGTTTTAAAGATGTTGAACTTAAGGTCCTGGCTTCATGTGTTGAAAATAGAGCAATAATTATATCACTTCACTTTTTCAAAATAGCACTTTACATGTTCAATAGCAACTTACATGTTAATGTCATTTGATCCTCATGACAGCCCTATGAAATAGGGGGTTATTCTTATCTCCATTTTAAAGATGAGGGAACTGAGGCTAGATGAGGCCAAGTGGCTTGACTAGGAAAACATAGCTAGAAAGTTTCTGAGGTAGTATGTGAACTTATGTTTTCTGGCTCCAATTCCAGTGCTTCCCTTTAACACCAACAAAACTCTAAAAGAGAGATGAAGAAAGAAGGAGAGTTGTGGATTTGGAAATCAACTGTATTCTGTTGATGAGTAAAGCCATAGGTAAAATCACCAGGGAGAGAACATAGAAAGAGGAGAAGGTTCAAGACAGAATCTTGAATAATACCTATATTTAGAGCATTGGAAGAGGATGAAACACCAGCAAAAGATACAGAACAAAGTAATATTAAGAAAGCTAGGAAGAAGGATGCCATATTGAAATGTTATAGAGGTAGAAAGAGTAAATAGTAGAAATAAATGGTACCGAATGTATAATTTAGAGATAGAAAGGGACATTGGAATAGTAAAGAGGCCACTGGAATTTTTGATGAGGTGTTCACCAGTGATCTTAGAAAGAATTGTTTGAATAGAGGTGGGAAGACTGAAGTAATATTAGAAAGACCTAAGGAAGAAAAACATGTTGAGAAAGTAGAGCAAGCTCCTGTGGCCTAATCCTCTTCAGTTGTTTAGCAGTGGACGATAGAAGACACAACAACATGATAGGTTGATAGTGTCAAGAGAAGGTTCTTTCTAGCATAGAAAATATTCACTTCAATAAATCCAATCCAATAAACATTTGTTAAGCATCTGTTATGTTCCAGGCTCTGAAGGGAAGAATTCTGCACAGAAGGAGAAAGTGAAAGTAGAGAAGAGAGTGAAAAGAGATGACTGATAGACCAAATTCATGGAAAAGAAAGGAAGAGACAGAATAGAGTATAGGTATACAGTTAGCTTTGTGTTTCTCTTCCTTTGGGGATAAAAAAGGAGGATTATAAGGGTCTGTTGATTGAGGAAGAGATGGCAGTTTGAGCATGGAAAATATGTAGAATAGAAAGAGAAGAGGTTGAGGAGTAAGGAAACCTCAGCCTGAGATTCAGTTCTGTTACTAACTAGTTTTTTGATTACAACAAATTCCTTGACTTCTCTGAACATCAACACCTTCATTATAAAATTGGGAA
Source organism: Potorous gilbertii (assembly GCA_028658325.1). NCBI lineage: Eukaryota > Metazoa > Chordata > Mammalia > Diprotodontia > Potoroidae > Potorous > Potorous gilbertii. The sequence continues at coordinate 74,850,575 of CM053773.1, forward strand.
TTCTGTCAGAACTCTTTATGTTAGGGTAATGTTCTATAACAGATTCTTTGGAAAAAAAAAAGATGTATGCACACACTTTTAAGATTAATTTGAATTATTAACATTTTATTTAAGTCTAAGCAATCAACAAAATGTTGAATTAAACCCTGATTTGTTACTGATTTCTTAGATGTAAATGCTCACATTGAAAATTCAACAATTTGCCAAATCAGTTAGAATAGACCCTAGCTTACCCCTGCCTTTAGTTCAGAGAATTTTTACATGAGGAAAAGTAATAGCTTACTTTTAATTAAATGACAAGAGTTATTGAGGGGAATTTCCATATGTAGAAACATAGTTAAAAAAGGACTTGGATAGTAAGAATAAATGTGGCATTTGTGATTTTAGTATACTCACGCTTTAGGATAAAGTTCATGAAAGTTAAGTGATTCCAAATGCGTGTTGTTTGAATACAGACTGAAAAGGACTATCATATATTCAGAACACATCATATATATAAAACTAAAATATAAGTAAAGTTTTTTTAAAATATAAAATAACTTCATTGAATTCAGTCTGAGTAGAAACCAAAATGCTTAATCTAATCCTCTCAAGTTTTATCTATGACAGATCATCCTTTATAGGATATTTCACACCATGCAACCCATACACTTTAATTAATAGAGTCTATATTTCTGGTAACTGGTTCTTGATTGGATGGAACCACTCCATAACAGGGTGGGGGAAGGTAATCTTATTTTGAAGTTCTTTGAAAATTATCATCTGTGGAACTCTGCCTAATTATTTGCTCTTTTAGGATGAAGGTAAATAGCTCTTTCCTTAGAGGGTGCCTAAAATGGATAGGCATCTTGTCTATTTAAGTTTTTTATTGTGGGGGGGAGGGTTGTTGTTAATGCGCTATGCAAAAGTAAAGCACTACAATAGTGATGCTTATGGTAAATGATATCTATTCCACTTAAAAGTGTTATATTTATTCTTGCTTAGACTTCAGAAAAGTAAGTACTTATCCTATTTCTGCTTCAGAGAAGATAAATACAGGCAGCTATGTTTGGGCTGAGAACTATTTACAGAAAGCTGCTTCCATTAAGGAAGGGATTATAGGACGAGATTGAGCAGGGATCAGGACTGTAAAAAAAAACTAGCAAATTTTTTGTTCCTCCTTAGATCTCATTGTGCTATATTTTGTTTGAAGTGATTCCAAGAATATTAAAAATGCTCAGAAATGTAAAAGCATATCCCCTTACCAAATGTAAATTATTTGGGGATTATCTTTCTTGGATTTTCTTAACTTCGGCTCATCTCCATTACTGTAGATAATTAAAAGGGGATTGTGTCTTTCACTACCGCTCAAGTTTCAAATGATTACCATCTAAACACATTTTTTTCTGTGTGTTTTAATTTATAACAGGAAGAGAAAGAACCTGTTTTAAATCTGGGACTCTTCCACCCTTCAGAAAACCTTTAAATAATGCCATAAAACAGTTCCTTAAGTGGCTGAACCCACCACAGGACAATGTGAAATAATTTTCCAGCCAAAGACAATTTTGATGGTCCGTAGGAAAGGTCTGTCACGCCAGTGCAGACTGAGCCCCAATAAACCAGGGGCAGCCTTGGAAGACACTGAATCAGGGATAGCAGCATCTGCTTCTAGAGCTCTCAGCTCAAAGATGGAGGCAAAACTCTGTTGCTTGCCCAAACTCAGGTCTGGGTCCTAGTTCTGTGTGGCAATCGCAGGGTGAGGAGGAGCACTAACACAACAGAGTTTGCTGCTTCAGTTATTATTCACAGACCAGAGGTCAGAACACGATAATAGTAAATGTTCTTCTACTTAGATCATATCACCTTGGAAGAACTGAAAACCTACAGATCCTTAGAAAAATCTCTGAAAACAGCTGCACAAAATTCCCCCACTTTCACCCTGGAAGAAGAGCCCCACTTTAACAGAGATTTAAAAGTCAAGTAGTTGACTGGGAAAATGAGCAAACAACAGAAAAAAATGACCATAGAAAGTAATTATGGTGACAAGAAAGATCAAAACACACACTCAGAAGAAAATAACAAAATCAAAACTCCAACATCTGAAACTCCAAGAAAAATGTGAATTGATCTCAGGTCATGGAAGAGCTCAAAAAGGATTTTGAAAATCTCATAAGAAGGTAGAAGAAAAATTGGGAACAGAAATGAAAGTGATGCAGGAAAATCATGATAAAAAACAACTTGTCAACAGCTTAGTAAAGGAGTCACAAAGAAAATGCTGAAGAAAATAACACCTTAAAAACAGAATAGGCCAAATGGTAAAGAGGTACAAAAAGTCTGACTTAGTGTCAGTATTAGGTCTGCATCAAAAAAGAGATAAAAAACAAAGGGGAAAAGGACGTATATGTTTAGAAATATTGACAGTAGCTCTTTTCTGGTTGTAGGGAGTTAGAAATTGGGGGAATCACTATCAGTTGGGGAGTGGGTGAACAAATTATGCCATATGATTGTTATGGAATACTATTGTGCTATAAAAAATGTTGAGAAGGATGTGCTCAGAAAAACCCGGAAAGACTTACATGAGCTGATGCAAAGTGAAATGTACTGTGTACAAAGTAATAGCAATATTGTTAAGATGCTCAGCTGTGAATGACTTTGCTATTTTCAGCAATATAATAATTCAAGACAACTCTGGAGAACATATGATGAAAAATACTATCCATTTCCTGGGAAAGAATTGATAGTGCCTGAATACAGATTGAAGCATACTTTTTAAAATTTATTTTTCTTGAGTTTTTTTCTTTTTGTTCTATATTTTCCTTCATAACATGACTAATATGGAAATATGCTTTGTATGACTACACATGTATAGCCTATTTTGAATTGCTCACTTTCTCAATGAGGGGGTGGGTAGAAAGGGAAGAAGGGGGCAATCCAAAACTCAAAATCTTGAAAACAGATGTTAAAATTGTTTTTACATTTAATTGGGGAAAAATAAAATAGTACAAATTCAGAAAATTTTTAAAAATAGCAAGAAAAAGAAAGAAAAAACATAATGTTGTAAGGAGGGAGGCCTTAGATCTTCTCCCTCTGAGGACAACTTGTAGCTCTGTGAAAATGGGTCTTGTTTCTATGGCTCATCATTTTTTGTTTGTTTGTTTTCGGTGAAGATTAATGGAAAGTTTCCAACCTTGTTAAGTTTGAAAGGTAAGGAGAGCAAGCCTCCATAATTCTGTGAATTTTATTTCATGACTCATTTTGTAACCAGGACTAAAACCTGATGACCAGGGAGCAAGGAATGACCTTTGGGACCCAAACCAACTACTTATGTATTATTGATGACACTCTTAATGTGAACTTGGTGGGATCAATGTTATGTAGAAGCCTGAGCACCCCAGTCCTCTGCCTTTCCCCTTCCCAATGGGATATAAGAGAACATATGCCCCTTGCTATTGGAGGTAACTCTTTTACTTTTGTTCTTGCTATGTCTTTGAAGTAAATATCCTTTTGGAAAAGCTAACTGACCTTGAATGGTTAAATGGAACTGAGGCACTATTTGATTTAGTTTAATTTAAACTCAATAAATATGCATTAAGCACCTATTATGTGCCAGGCACTGTACTGAGTGCTGGGGACACAAATAAGAGAAAGACAGTCCCTTCCCTCAAAGAACATACAGCATAATGGGGACAGACAATGAACAAAATGAAGCTGAAAAACAAAGGAGTATCCACTTGGAAACTGGACAAAATGAAGCTGAGATACTGGAGAAAATGGAGAGTTACCTGGGAATGTATGGAAGTTCTAGGCCTCTATAAAGGAAGGTTTTGTGAAGAGTTAACTACTCCATTCTCCATTCTTTCTATCAGAGGGGAGAGGCAACTGAGGGAGTTAGCAAGGTATTGAATCTCAAAAATGGAGTCGATTTGCACCAGACATTGATGGCAAACAGCAGATGAGATACAAATGTTAAGGACTTAGTCACTAGAGTAGATACTTCCAACGTCTCTGAGTAGAGTGGTACTGAACATTCCCTGAAGGAGGGATCCCAGACTAGAACATATTCATTTTATATGAACTAGGTCTGCGATAAATACTTGTTGAATTGAACCTAGCTTTCCCATTCCATGAAAAATGTTCTTTCCACTAAACTACACTGACCTTTAGTCTGTTCTTATTTCCATCAATAATAGAAAACATTTCAAATAAATAAGACACATTTCCTTTTCACTTGCTTTTAACTGTCAGTTACATTATTTATTTTAATCCTGTTGAACACATATCATATTTCTTGCATCTACCCTCCTCTGTCCCTCCCAATCCCCCTGATTCGCTCCTATCCCATTAGAGAAAATAGAACTATTCAGTCAGTTCAAAGCCTTGGCAAATCAGCCAATCACCTGAGGTACCATGTTTTTGAGAAAGCTTCACTTTAAAGGTAGAAACTTATAAGACCAGAAAATGAAGCCCTGAGCACAGAGATCAGGCTTTTTTTTTTTTAAAGTTCCTTCACTCCAATGTAGGAAAGCTATCATGCAATATCTGTGGCCAGAATAACTAAACATGTGTCTGCTGATCCTGATAATATATTCATTTGCAAAATTTGCTGATGTGTAATGAGTGATACAGAGGCCAAACACAAACTGGACAGAAAGAAATGTAAGCAAATGAACATGGACAGGGATAAAAAAAAATATGTACATATTCATGCACAAGGTGGTGGATAAAAAATACTGTAAGAAGAATGAGTTTATTTTTGCAATTATATGGGTCATAGAGAACATTTCTGCACTTATCTGGTGGTCACCCAAGTAAAAAACTTAGTAGGATTCCTCAGAGTGGGACTCCCCTTCCATGTTGGGATACTATCCATTATTCTATAGCATCCCCAACCTTTCTGTTGAAGGCTCATATTTCTCACAGGAGCAAAATATTTGGACAGGGAATTGGCTAAATTATGATAATAACCACAGTAAATCACACATCATGGTTGTTTGAATGGTCATTTATACATTTACATTATATATACATATACATATTTTCCTCACATATATTTCCACATGTATTAGTGCGCAAAGAAGTAGCTAAAATATACATGTATGTATATGTATTGCTTTAAGATTTGTGAAACATTTTTACTCCAGTAACCCTATGAGGTAGCGTAATGCAAATAGTAGTTATTGCCATTTAAAGATGAAGAAGTTGAGGAGTTGAGAGCTTGTGACTTTCTCCTGGACACACAGCTAGTAAGTATCAGGGAATCCGGTTTGAAACCCAGGAATATCTGTCAAAGGGTGATGTTTACTGAATGCCTCCTGTGATCCTGGAAAATAAGAATAGGCTGACTTCTCTGAAGCCTTAGAATCAGAATTTTAGTGCTAGGAGAGATATTTTAGAGAATTGTGTGCAAAACTTTTATTTCATGCACAAAGCCCAAGTGGCCCAAAGTTTTATATGGCAGAGATGATGCTAGAATGCAGGTCTCTCCTAGTTTTTGTTCAATTGTGTCTGACTCTTCTTCATCCCATTTGGTATTTTCTTGGTAAAGATACTTGACTTGGTTTGCCATTTCCTTTTCTTGCTCATTTTACAGAGAGGAAACCATGACAAACAGGGTTAAGTGACTTGCCCAGGGTTACACAGCTAATGTCTGAGGCTGCATTTGAACTTGAAAAGATGGGATCTCCTAACTCCATGGCTGGCACTTTATCCACCATGCCACATACGATGCCACATACAGGACTCCTTTTTTTCCACCCAGCACTGCCTCAGTTGAAAACTGTAGAAATCTCATTATCATTCTTAGGATTATTCAAAATGTTTTACCTGTGTGTATATCATAAACAATTATTGCTACTGATTCAATTTAGATAGCAAAGGTCAGTGTCTATATTTTCTTTACATGTGGAGATTTCTGAGCTAAGTTAATAGAAATCACAGGATTCAGAGACGTAAAGGACCTCAGAGATTTTAGCATAGTGGAAATAATTTGTCAATAGAAATGTTTTTAGAGAAAGAAGACCTTTGTTCAAATCTTACCCCTCTCCTATTATCTGTTTAACCTTTTAAAAGTCATTTTACTTCACCAGATCCCAGTTTTCTAAACTATGTTACAAGGAAGTTAGATCAGATGACCTCAAAGAGCATTTTCAGTTTTAACCTGTCTTGTCTTCATTGTCTAAGGCCAAAAAAGGTTAAATTTAAGAGTTAGTGTTCCAACTGTCAGCATTTCAATGAGAAGCTTCTCTACACAGTCTGCGCTTTCTGTCACTGAAACATCATTTCTTCTTCTTTTATTCAATGAGAAGTATTTTTGAAAAAGAAATGTATTGAATCATTTCCTCCTCACTTACCCTTAAGCATTGATGTACAAAAATGCCTTGAGAATTTTAGTGAAGGTTTTTTTTTTTGTAACTGAAGATGATACATGGTTATAGAATAACATTGTATTGAAAGAAATGAAGAAATAGATTTTAAAAAGACATAGGAAGATATATGTCTTAATGCAGAATGAAGTACCAAAAGAATAATTTATAACATCTATATCTTAAAAAAATGAACAATTTTGAAGACTGATAAATTGATTAAGAATGATGTGAGCAGATCCATTAGAATATACAATAACAATACAGCAAAGGTAAGCAACTTGGAAAGCTATAAGAAATGTGATCAATACAATGTCCATCCATGATTCCAGAGGATTGGCGATGAAACATACTATCTACCTCTTTACAGAGAGATGTAGATTAATAGAGAGTTGCAGAATGACACATATGTGCAAACATTTATGTTTGTATATAGTCAATGAGGAATTCAGAAGGATGGAAGTAATATAAAGGAGGAATTACACTTTCCAAATATTTTTCTCAATGCTTAGAGTTACCATAATAATGAAAAGCAAATAAAAATAATATTTGAATGGCAATTTAAGGTATGTGGAGAACTTTATATGCTATCTCATTTTCAAAGATGAAGAACGGAGGCTGGGAGAACTTAGAGTACTGGGTCAGAGTCACAGACCTAGTAAGTCTCAAGACTTGAGTTTTACTATGACTCCCAGTCTAGGGCTCCATTCACTACACCACCTACCTTTTCATTTCCATTTTGCTTACAATTTTTCATTACAGTTTTCTGATTGAGTTGTTGTTTATGAGTAGCTAGGTTTTAAAAGATTGACCGTTTAATCAGATTGTTTTCATTGGAAAGCAAACTGAAACTGCTGTAGTTTATGGTGGAACACTTGTTAACGCTTCATGATATCACTGACTTCCTTTTGTTATATTACTACATGTTTTCATTAGAGGGCTTTGCTGTTTATTTAATTGGAATGAAAAGGCAGCCAGTTATATAATTCAAAGCATAGGATGCATTTTTGATTATAACTGGTTAGGACCCTAGATCCTAGAGATAGAAGGATCAAGCCCTCTGCCTCTAGGTATTTACTCCTTTTTACTGAGAAAATAGTTTAGGCCCAGAGAGGTTGTGTCATTTTCAAGGTCACACAACTAGTAAGTGTGGAGGTCCTATCAGAACTCAGCTTTCTTATTTCCCATTGCAATGCTCTTTCCTTCATCAGACTACCACTCACAAGAACATAATATGTAAAAGTGAAAAATAACTAGAATTGTTTACACATCTTTATTCCATTTTACATTTTCCTATTTTAAGTATTTTGATCTTAGTTAAGGTCTAATAAAGTAATTTTTTCCAATTATAGCTTGTTCATTTTTCAGCCTCTGGAAAAAAAACCAATAACACAGTAAAGTAAGTTTTATTGCCTATCCTGTACCATATGACTGCATTAAAAGCACAGTTGCAATCATAGCAAAACACTGTTCTTCCGCCAAGAAAAACAGTTGCAAAGTTACCCTGTTCTTCCTATATCTACATATCTCCAAAATTACCAAGTGAAAAATAATGGTTTCATTTCTCCAATAAGCATTGCTCCATTAAACAGCACAATGTGGCCAAACAAACAAATGAGGGCTGAGCAAATTGAAACATGTACCATTTAATTTTATCTCATTGGAAGCCATACTACCATATCAAAACAAGTCCCCAACCTCCATAGGCTCAAGAATCTTCCATGGTTTGTGCCACTGACCACAGACCAAGTTATTTATGAGTCAGAATGGCTCCATTGGTTAGCTATTTTGAGTAAGCATGATACCTTTTAGAGGATCATCAGCATATGAGACTGAAACATAAATCTGAAGCTGTCACTCATCCAAGGGAAGAACTTTCCAGAGAGTATCCAGAACTGCCTCAGTTATACAGGGGAACCAAGTCTAGTAAATAATCATGAATAAGTCTTTACAAATGCCTACTCCAGACATGTTCATAGAGTGGGATGGTGAAAACAGCACTACATTATGAATAAGAAGACCTAGGGTAAATTCCTGGTTTTATTTGAATATTTACTAGCTCTTTGACCCATGGACAAGTCCTTAAATTCTTTGAGTTTATGTTTTCTCATAAGGGAAATTAGGAAAATAATAGTTGCATTTTTTTTTTGCATTCATTCATTGAACAGAACATAGATAATGCATGAAATAATAATCCCTCATTTGTATAGTTAAGTAATAGAGATGACCCCATAACAACAGCTTGGGGTAGGTTGTATTTGAATTATGATCCCATTTTAAATATATGGGGAGCAAGGCTCAGAGAAATTACATGGTTTGCTCTGGTTACACAGCTAAATATCAGATCTTTTAAGCTCAGATATTCTGATTCTGTGACCAGGGTTTTATTAAGGTGACAATATGCTATTTCATTGAAGTGTTTAGTCTCTTAGAAAAAGCATCATTGTCTGCAATGGTATTCTTATTAGCATGAGAAAGTCCTGATAAAGGGTTAATAGTCATCATGTACTTCTGGAAACATACTGGAAAACATTTTTTGGGGGGAAGTAAGTATATTTTTCAAAGGGTATTTGGTCAAACTCCTGTTGTTCCCTAGGTGATTTGTAACTTATTACTATTCTGTATGGTGCAGATGGCATTGCATATAACTCCCTGTTATTCCATATGCTGCAAATGGTATTGTGTAGAAGTTTCTCTTATTCTTCAACTTTAGTTTTTTTATATGTTTTATTTTTGGAATGGTAAGAGAAAATTGAATAGTGTTGACTGTACAAAAATCTGTTGTAGCTGTCTCTCCTTTGTAGTCCCAGATGTATTATACATATATATGTAACATATATAATATGTCCATGTATTTGTATGTATATATTTGTATACATATGTATATACTATATACACATATATGTATATATTCTGTAAGCTCTTATTTTCATCTTTTTAATAACTTCCGCATTATTTTAAGGGTTATTTCTAAATAGGCTTATTTCCATCTAACAACTTGGCAGAGTTGTAGGATTCTAAGATACGGAAACAGTAGTGAGTGAATTCCCTGTGGGCATTCAGGGTCACTTTTATTTTATCAGGTAAGAGACCCTGACTTTCTAAAAGTTTCCCTGTTGATATTCCACTTATTGATTGGTACCTCAAGAAATAAAGACCTGTGAAGAAATTGGAGGCAAGACATTGTAAATTGGAAGATGGGCAGCATAGGATCTAAAGACATTCCACATAGGTATTCATTGGCTAAAATAGTGGAGAAAAATATTAGAGTCCAGTATGTTGCTGACAGCTCTCTCTCTCTCTCTCTCTCTCTCTCTCTCTCTCTCTCTCTCTCTCTCCCCTCCCCCCTTCCTCATTTTTGTTTTTTTGCTGTCTGTTCCTTGTGCCTGGAACACTCTCCCTCCACCACTCTGACTACTGACCTCCCTGGCTATGCTTTAGATCTCAATTAAAATCCCACCTTTTATAATGGGAAGCCTTGCCTAAGTCATTTTAATTACACTGCTTTCCCTCTTTTATTTTTTTCTACTTATCCTGTATATAGCTTGCTTTGCATATATTTGTTTGCATATTGTTTCTCCCATTCAACTGTAAGCTATTTTAGAGCAGAGATTATTTTTTGCCTCTTTTTGGATCCCAAGTGCTTAGCACAGTTCCTGGGATATAGTAAGTGCTTAATACATGCTTATTGAATTAAATTTAGATAAGAGAAAAATGGAAACATTTCTATGTCTGTGAAATTGTTATTTGGAGAAGTACTAGTTTCTCATATTAAGTTAATTTTGAAATTTCTCATAACTTCCATGTTTTGTGTTAACTCATTTAAAATTTTTTAATGTAGAAAAATATCTGGAATTATAAAGCAATATTTAAAATTGGGAAATTTAAGGTTTACATTTTTAATGGTTTTTGACAAATTAAATTAATTATGGAAAATTACTGTTTACAGCATGAATGATTTGTGTTCTGAATGGTAACTTTTGATACCATCTTTAAAAATATATGAACAATTTGATGTTCAATTTCTCTATATGGTCGCTGGATGCAGGTTTTATAAAATGACAAAACTTATAAACACAAAATAATTTTCTATGTAAGGTAAATTGTATATGTCACCAACCTAATTGATGTCATTTGACTATAATAAATTTTATTTCACATTTCATATTTTGAATCTATAATATTCTAATATGCTGTTATTGTGCTCCTAAGATTTTTATTGTGATTTTGAGAAACCACTGTAGAGGAAATGCTAATAATTTGAAAAGTTATGCTTAGAGTATAATTAATTTGTATTATTAGGAGATGAACTTTTCATGTAAATACTGTGAAATTATAGATTTATGCTATCACCTTTAGAGACATGTCATTATGGTTAACAGACTGTCTTAAGTATTTACTTACTGTATAATAGTGATAATTGCTTAATGTTTTTAGAGGTCCGAAAGACTGCAAATTCTTATCATCTATGAAGTTCTTTGGAGACTTATCTGGTCCTTGGGATCTTCTACTGAGGCAAGGTAATAAAATCTTATTAGCTTTGTGGAAGAAGGAACCGTAAAAATGCATGTGACTAATGAGAGCCTTGTCAATTCTGATTGTAAATTGCATTACTAATTATAAAATTTATGAAACTCAAACTACACAAAATTACACCTGGAAGAATACGTATTGCATTTGAATTTAAAATATTATTCTTTTTCATTTAGAAGTGAATATATGATACCTTGACATTTTTACTGTCTTTCTGAATTTTGAATGAACCATCACACATTTGCTTTCATTCAAAATGCCATAATGTGACTATTATTCCTAATCTTTGCTATTGATTATTATATAAAGATATATATTCAGATATCCACAGATATATATGTGTACGGATGCATGTATATGTGTGAATGAAAAGTTTTTTTTTCTTTTTAGGGATAACTTTTATCTCCCTCTGCATTTGATGAGTACTAAAGATAAATGTGTTTATTAATCATTGTTTGATTTTAATTGAATGTTATTGAAACAAAAACAAAAACAAATCTACCCTACCCTAAATTATGATTAATCAAATAATAAAAACTCTCTAAATTTTCAGATGAGTTACAGATTATGCAATGTAATGTTCTTCTTGTATTACTGATGAAGGTTAACTCAGTAAGACTCGCACTGGTTCTTACCAAATTCTCTCATTACTGAATGGTCACAATTAAGGTTTTGTAAAGTACTATTATATTATATTAAACCTTATTACTCATAGGCTAAAGATAACATAGCCAGAAAATCTTCATCAGTAACCTGGATTCTAGAAGTAGTTAAAGAAATATCTCTGTAAACTTGACCTGGAAACAAAGTGTAAAGACTCAGTGCTATTCCAGGTATTATTAACAACTCACAACCCAGCTAAACAAACTGAGATGCTGATTCAGAGTTAGTTGTTTCTGAGTTCAAATGGCTCAGACCGGACAATTTGTAGACAATGGTCAAGGACAGACCCCTTTGACACAGAATTTCTGTGGGAAAATGTTTCCAAGAAGCAGATTTCTTCCTGAAGTAGACAGCTAATCCCAAGATAACAGAGTAAGAAAGCCGTTGTTTAAATAGTCATTAATTGAATGCTTCACACATGAATTTTCCCAGCAACTGAATTGCACTGGGGCATTAGGGAAAGGTATATTTTTAAGGGATATTCCTCCACAGCAAAAAAGGGGTTTATAGCATAGGTCTCTATTGGCCCAAATAAGTAAATTAACCCACTAAAAACTCTCAAATCGCTAATACTCCTAACAGGATGCAAATATCTACTTGATTAGATGATGATCAAGAGTTTCTAAGAAAGGTAGAACAAGACTCTAGTGTGCCCTCACTGTGCAACACTAATATGGTATCTTAAAGTGATTTATTTTTAATTTGGTATGAGATAAATAACTCTATAAAAATCTGTTGTAACCTATCTCCTTTGTAGTCTCAAACAGATTACCTATGTACATGAGGAGAGTCTTGAAGTTCCTGTTTTCTTCTTTCCAATAAATTATTTTAAGATATATCTCTACAATAATTCAGTTCAATTTAACATTAACTCCTCCTGTAAATAACCTGACCCTGAAGTCTGACATCATTCTGTCCACCTACAATAGCCATTTGCATTACAGAGTCTACACAGCACTGATTATTAACGGTATATGTTTCAGATGCAAGTCCGTTCAGTGTCAGCAAATGTCACAGGCAGAGGTTGTCCTTCATACAGCTCTCTGCCTAAATGTAAAGTTAAAATCAGCAAATTATTTTGGACTATATATTGACTCTACATTCTGACTAAAGCAGAGCTGTATGAAAAGTGTCTGCTTTACAAGCTGCTCAATGTAGTCATGTGTATCTGTAAGTTATAGGATGCAAAGAAAAATAGAATTAAACAAAAATGACTTCTTAAAAGGTACAAATGAAAGAAGTTCTTCTCCCTGAAATATATCACAGCTTTTTGTGGTTATACTGATGATGAACTAAAAGTGAAACAGATGTACTTGATCTGGTATAAAGCTATGACACTCCCTAAATTATCTATATTTATGGTGAAGACAGCTTGATCTTTTGCTGTTTATGATCAAACAAGATTTATGAATTATTATTTCAAAGATATTTTAAATCCAGTAATTTCTCTATGTTCAGAAGGCATACTCCCTCACATAAGAGTAAGCTCTTATTTAGATCCAATTCCATTTTCTTATTTTTTTTGGAAACTTCCAAACTTCTCTCATTAACAAAAGAATCAATAAGGCTTATGGTTGAAATAATTCCCTCATCCTTGTTATTATATTAAAAGTTCTGTTCGTAGGAATCCTTAGTTCCTTTTACTTCATCTCAGGCGTTAATTGAACAAGAACTAGTTGATAATTGCCAGCAATGACCAATTTCTTGGGAAGTTAATCCTTAAAGAAACAAATCAATATAATACTCTGAACGCATAAACATGGTTTTTAAATTATGTGATTTTTTGGATAAATTTTAAAAACACTAGCACATACATTATTCTAAAGTTTTTGAATCATTTAATATTTCTATTTAGAGTTACTTTACATCAAATACTATTTTTCTCATGCTTTGTCTTTCCATTCTTCTGTAGTCAGAGGGTAGGGTAGATGCAAATATTGCCCTTTCCACAAATTTATTTGATAGGAAAGGCCAAACTGCTGTGTCTTTCATCAGCACAGGTTGAAGAGGGCAGAAGAAGCATAAACTGCCCCAGGAATTTAAGTTTTCAAGCAGCTGTGACTACATATAGTTCTTGATGATAGAATTCTATTTAATTCTTGAGTTTTAGGAGTTCAGAAGAGAGCCCAGAGAGATCTAATTGTGTAAAACTGTCCCACTGGTTGAGAGTGTGGAAAATAACACTCTATAACTTATGATTTTCTTGGCAAACTGTGCCTTAATTGTTCTGTGTATTACTTTTCAGCATGAGTAGGAGGGAAGCGTCATGTGATAAAATTTTGGACCTATCATCAGGAAGACTCAGGTTCAAATCTAGTCTTTAATACTTTAATACAAGGCCAAATTATGTAACTTCATTGAGCAATTTCATTTGTAAAATGGTGAAAATCATACTCATTTTAAGGATAAAATCATAGTCATCTTAAGGGGTTCTGATAAGACAATATATGCAAAATGCTTCATAAACTTTAAAGCACTATATCAACATGACAACCACTCTACTTCTGCCCTAGAAGGCCTTAACCTTCTCATACCTAGCTTCTACCTCTACAGCCTCTGCCTCTATTTAATAATTTGCTTTCTGAAACCTTCATTTCAGGAAGTATTCAGACCATGTTCCATTCAAACCCAAACCAACCCATGACTCCTCAGACTATTTTTATTTCTCTATCTTGCCCCGTGGGTCCCCCACTCCAAGAATCGTTAAGGTAAGGGAATATCTGTCTTTTGCTTGTATTAGTGTTTCCAGTGCTAAGCACAGTTCTAGGTGTATAGTAAATGCTGAATAAATTATCTGTATCATCTATCTATCTGTCTGTCTGTCTGTCTATCATATAATCTATCTATCTGTCTATCTTTATATCTATCACATTGTTGAGGAAAGTTCTACAATCATTTTGAAGAGGGTACAAGGGGATATGGTTCCTACTGGGAGGGGAAAGGTGGGAATATTCCCACTGGCATCTCTAAAAGGGTAAAGGATATCTCCTGATCCTGGAGATCTAGTGACCCATTGGTACCATGAGTTAGTCAATCTAGGGGATGAATTGATCAGTAGAGGAGTCTACCTTTATTCTCAATAAGTATCATCTTATTTGCTTTGGCTCATTCTTCTAGCCTGTTGAGAAGTTTTTTGGATGTCAATTCTATCATCTAGTTAGTTAATTTAGTAATCCCTCCAAAGTTTTGTGTGAAATGAAAATTCAATAATCAGATCATCTATGCCTTCATCCAAGTCACGGATAAAATATTGGATGGAATGGAGATAATTAATGAGAGATCTCTGCTATATTCCATTGAAGACCTTATTCCCAGTTGACATGGAAGGCTAAATAATGAAGTGTGAATTCTTACAGCTGAATAGCTCTGTCCATATGTCTGTTGACTGAGGACAGCCTAGTTAAGTTTGGAAAGAATTATGAATATAAGATTAGATGCCAGGTGTTAGTTTCTTTATTTTTTCAGAGACAACAACAAAGAAAGATATTTATTAAGGTTGGGTTAGAATATTCATATATACTCCTCAGGGCACCTCTTGCTTAGGGTTAAGTTACCTTAAAAACAGAAATCTTCAATATTATATTATTCAGCAAATATGGAGAAAATTCAATGTCCTTGAAAGGCATCTGTGACAGACTAATATTACACCTTTTCACATATTTGATACACTAATCAGAATGCTTCTATTTCATTTTTCTCTTGACTTCCAGTTCTGCATTACCATCTGCCTACTAGATTTCCCATGGCATCTCAAATTCAACATGTCAAAAAGTAAGCCTCATAATTTCTACTCCTTCCTCCTCCCCCCTGCCCCAATCCATTACTCCTCCAAAATTCCCCATTTGTCCTTTACTTTCCTCTGACATGGATGAGCATTCTGGCTGTCCACTTGACCTCCCTTACTGTTGCATCTTCTTTCCCTACATTTTGTTGTTGAGCTATTTTAGTCATGACCAGCTCTTTGCAACCTTATTTTTTTGGGAAGGGCACAAAGATAATGGAATAATTTCCATTTCCTTTTCTAGTTCACTTTTACATATGAAAAAAGTGAGACAAACAGGGTTAAGTAACTTCTCCAGGGTTACAGTGTTACAGGGTTACTAGTAGATGTGTGAGACCAGATTTGAACTTAGGAATATTAGTCTTCCTGACTCTAGACCTGGCACACTATCTATTGTTCCACCTAGCTGTGCCTCTCTTCCTATATACATTTCCTTTATAGTATGTTTTTAGCCTGTACTTCTTAAAGTTATTTTATTATATGTTACACTCTGCTCATGTCCACCATATATGCCTTTTCCACTGCCCTCTGTGTGGTATTTTTTAATTCTTCAGAGACAGTTGTCATTCTTCAGAAACTATCATTGTTGTCTTTCTTTTCCCAAACAACTCTTTGCTCTGACACAATAGCTGCATCAAGGCCCTTCTCTACTTCCATTTGGATCAATCAAATGGAAAGCTCAAAGACCAGAAGAGAGTAGTGTGACTATTTTCAGTGTCTGTATCCCTACCAGGGACACCCCACCAAGAAGAATTCTAGTTCGTATTTGCAGGGTGCCTTCTTTCTCACCTCTTCTGGAGATTGTTTAGCTTGCACTTTATAACTAACCTCTTAGTTCTTAATTGGGTTCCTACTGGGATTTCTTAAAGGAACCAATACTTTTTATTTTTTTCTTAATGCTTTTAAGCATCTTGTCTTAAATATTCAGAACCTAAGAAAATGTAGCAAGTAGGTTTTTAGGATCATTATAGAAAATAGTCTCCCCATAGTGTGAATTGAAACAGCAGGCCTTGATCTTCTCAGTTGGAGTAGAAAAATTGTGTTTCTAAATCTGAAAAAACAAAAAATTAGATCATGCATATATGACCCAATTAATTCTGGGACCTAAAGAGAATCTACTTCATCACTTTATTATTATGAAATCTAAGAGTATCATTTGTCAGGATATAGGATCATAGCCTCATAGATTTAGATAAAGACAGGACTAAAAAGGTCACCTTGTCCAATCTCTTCAATTTAGAGATGAAGAGATTGAGGAGCAGAGAGGTTAAGGGACTTGCACAATAGCATGGAGTTAATAAGTATATGAGCTAGGAATTGAACCTAGTGCTTTTTCCACTGAACTATTCCAGAATGCTATCTTTAAATGTCATTTTCTAGAAAATTGTGAAATCCCTATATAAAATAGTGAGCTCACCTGAGAACTCTTGATTTTCTAACCTGTTTGTAAATATTTCTATTCAAAAAGAAAGGAATAATGTCTAGAAGTGCGCAAAAGATGTGGAATAAGAAGGTCAGTCTTTGAGTTACTGCTTTGATACTTGTTACCTGTGTTACCTTAGACAATTCTTCTATCCTCACATGAACTCAGATTATTAATCTGCCAAACAAGGGTTTAGGACAAGATAATTACTATTGCTCTTCTATGCTCTTTCATTATTTCTGTAACAGCTTATATTTATTAAATGTTTACAGTTTTCAAAAAACCTTATTCATAGCAGCCTTTTGTCTTATGTAATGTAAACATTATTGACTTAGTTTCACATAGAAAAAGGACAAACATAGCAAAACTAAGAGAAATTGAGATGTTGAAAATTGAGTTAACAAGTGGGTACTGCTGAACTGTGATCTTGAACACAAGTTGTTTTACTTCAAATTTCCTATGCTTTGTTCTAAATCATGCTTTCTATTATATATTTTCTGTAGATAGGGAAACTTACCTGGATCACTGACGGAAATGGATGGACTTGACCCTATGCCCTCAGCAAATGCTTGTTTGTATCCCATGATAGTCTAGAAAATCACTCTAGCTCTCAGGACATAGTCTGTCTCTTGAGTATAGCCATTTACTATAGGCATCCTCCCCATCCCCCCAACTGCTTTCCACTCTATACCAAATATAGAATCTTTCTTGTTGGAAACATTGTGCTTCCTTGGCAGTTTCCTGTCTATAACAACTGAAATGGGAAGCCAATGTAATGAACCTGCTAGACACCAACATTCCCTATAAAATTTAGAGTCTCCAACCCTCCTAAAGATTCTTGAATGCATGGACTGATGACAAATCTAGGAATTCCAAATTCTATCTGAATGATTGGTAGTAGCTTGGTGTGGCTAATTGTTAAGTCCTTAGAATAGTCTCTTATAGGGCTAAATTAAGCTTCCTCCCCTTCTCTCCATGGCTTGAAGATCATTGTAGGAAATGCTTGGTCAATACCTTTAATCTTCTTCCTCTCCCATCGTTCATTCTCTTGTTTTATCTCTATGAGCAATGGCTACAATTTGCGGAATGAATATTGCACCAAGGTTCTTTCCTTGCTGCCTCAACCTACCTCACCATGATGCCAGATTTGGATGTCTCTTGATAGACCACATAGTATTCTCTTGCATGCATGTCAAATATTGATTTCTCCATGGAAGAGTTGAACTTATTCAAATCCAAATAGACTGTCACATATCAAAATCAGATCTCTCTTTTTCTGATTTTCATGCTTCTCGCAGATGGAACTACAGAGTGATGGTATAAGGGAAATGGAAAAGAAACAAAGCTACAGAAGAGTAAAGAACTTGTGGAAAAGTTAATTTTTAGCAAAGGTCTTTAACCATAGGAACTTGTCACTTGAATGCTTTGCTCTAATAATTCCATATCTATTGGGATTATATACTTAATAGTATAAACCATATCTCTCTTTTTGTTTGAATATTCAGTACATGTTTTTGCTCCTAATTTATAGGTTTTACTCATGGATAATGTAGGTATGAAATATCCAGGAAAATGACTTTCTACACAGGGATCAGGAAAAAAAATGATTTTACTACTTTTTCCAGTTGCCCAAGCAGCTCTTATATTTCTGATGGGAATATGGGGTTGTTCTGATAATCTCCTACAAACTGTGGGCTCAAGGAGACCTTGTGTTGACAACAGAATCAAGGAAAACCTGAGGCTGTGCAGGAAGTTCCTCGAGTTTGTCCCTTGATGTACATGAGCACTAGATTTGTGTGCTTTGAAGCCTTTGAGTTTTCAGTAAGTTGAAGATAATGGTGATGAGAGTGGGGCATAGATTAGAAGTAACTTCTTTCTATAACCTGGGAAAGCTAGAGGAAGCAAAGCTACTTATTTGTTTGAAAGAAACCATAGTTCTGACTTCTGTATGTATGTGTGCATCTACATGTACTTGATATGCAGTAAAATGATATCTACAGATTCATTTTAGAAGTACACAGAACAACTATAATTGTGACTAACTTTGGAAAAATTACATAGTACAGTAAAAAGAAATGTACCAGTAAGAAATTACCATTTCTTTGAATTGAATCAAAGATTGATTTTAAAAGCAACTTTTTAAAAGAGGAAAAGAAATATATACGGTGAATGAAAAGCCTGAGAGACATAGTTTCTGGGTAATAAATAATCAATTTATCAATTATGACTAGCAAATAATCAATAGATTGAGGTCAGTGGCTTTCTCTTGTAAACCAAAGAAGAACCTTTGGGGCTGCTAAACGTTCAAATACTCTTGGAAGAGCGGATATTCCAGACAGGCAGAAGTAAACTCTGATTGGTTAACAATGAATGGATGAATATTACAATGAGAGATGTATTTATTCTAATGAGGGACTTTGATCATGTCACTCTTGTACAAAGAAACTCATCTTCATACCTAGATCATTCTGCTTTAGCAATCTATATAAGAGGATCTATCTTCCACCCATACCACTTATGTATTTGAACAGTGGGTGGAATTTCACCTAGATAAGATGGTCTTTACCCTTTATTAAGAATTTAACTTTTTCAGTTGGATAGTGTCCTGCCCAAGACTAAGGTTAACCCAATCTCATTATTAGGCTTGTCCTTCAGAGGCTGTTTTGAATGATGACATAGAGAAAAAAACCCCTGGATCTTCTGATATTAATTGGTTATTAATAGTAATTTCTCTCAAACATACAATTAATGAAGCCAAGTAAAATGGTTCTCAGTGACTATTTATTACAATGTAATGCTATGCAAATCCATTAATAAGCATTTATTGAATATGTACTATATATTAAGCACTATTCTAGGTATGAAGAGAAAAAAATGAAATCCAAAGACAAATAGTTCTTTTTCTCTCAAAGAATTTATATTCCATTGGAGAAGACATGTACATGTGTATATATACATATATATATATATGTATATATACACACATATACATATACACATATATGTTATATATGCACATGTGAATAAAATAGATATCAGTTTCTTTAAGAATAGAGGGTTCTAGCAATTTGGGACATCAGAAAGTCTTTATATAGAAGGTAATATTTGAATTGAGGCTTGGAGGAAATAAATAATTTTAAAAGGTAGAGATGAAATGAAAGAGTTTACCTGGTATGAAGAATGACCAATGAAAAGGTGAAACAGGAGATAGAAGGAGATGCATGAGAAAAATAAAGAAATCCAGTTTGCCTAAATAGTCACGTGCTTGAAAAGGATGTAATGTATAATGAGAAAGAACAGAAAGGTTGGTGGGATTTGGTTGTGAAGGATTTTAAAAGCTAAACAGAGGAGTTTATATTATGCCCCACGGGCAAAGGAGAGCCACATAATTAATGGAGTAGGAAAATGTGATTGGTCAAAGCTAAACTTAAGGATAATCATAGAAGCATGAGTATGCAAAGAATACTGTCAAGCATTCTACCTTTCAAATACAAAACTCAAGAGAAACGTCAAAAGGTAAATATGAAAGAGAGATCATAAGTGATTCAATAAGGCCATACTGTTTACATGCCTACATGTGAAGGTGATATTTGTAACTTCTAAGAACTTTATCATTATTAGTGAAGTTAGAAAGAGTATACAAAGAGCATGCAATGTGGGTTGACTTCAACGGGATGATATCCAAAAAAATAGGTAAAATTAAGGGGTGAGAAAGAAGGATGTAATGGGAAGGGGGAAGGGACAGATATAATGGGGTGAATTATTTCACATGAAAGAGGTGTGAAAGAACTTTTATATTGGAAGAGGATATGGAAAGGGGTGGGTCACACTTAAATCTTAATTTCATCAGAACTGACTCAAAGAGAAAATAACACACAGTTTGGTATAGAAATATAATTTATCCTACAGAGAAGTAGGAGGGGTGGGACATAGTGGTAAAGAGAATGTGTGATAGAAATGAGGTAGAACAGGGGGAGGAAGTAGTCAAAATCAAGGAAAAAAAGAAGAGAGAGAAAAGGATAAATGGGGGGAAAGTAGGATGGAGGGAAATACACAGTTTGTAATCATACATGTGAATGTCAATGGCATGAATTTACCTATAAAATGGAAGCAAATAGAAGAGTAGATTAATAGAAACAGAATCCTACAATAAGTTACTCGAAAGAAACACACTTGAAACAGAGACATGATAAATAGTAGTAAGGAACTAGAGCAGAAGCCATTATGCTTCAGTAATATTAAAAAAAAATGGAAAAACATTACCAATACTACACATTTACAAAGTGTGTTCTTATAAGGCAATTAGGGAAGGAATTATTATCCCCTCATTTAGGTGAGAAAAGTGAGGCACACTATAATGTTAAGCAACTTTTTCAAGTTCACACTAATAGTGTAACAAAGTCTATATGCCAAGTCTTTCAACTTCTAATGCTGGAGTCTTTAAAATAAATGTTTTCTCTACAACATCATATAAATGAAAGTCATATATCCTTTTTAAGAATCTGATAATCTAAATTTTGCCCGATTTTACCTGGGTACTGTTGACATTCACAATGATATATCTCAGCACACTATACTCTTTAAAATCACATACATGTATATTTCTCCTTGAAAACAGAGGTATATGTACAATCAAAAAAAAAACCCAAAAAAACTATAAGCCAACTCAAGGCTTACTTTCTAGATCTAGGGGGTGGGTAATAGATGGTTTACTCCCAAGGGCACTCCAAATCATCACATATAACATTATTTCTAAATATTTTCTCTTTTCTAATGTATAAAGTTATTACTCTCTACTCATCCATCTCCAAAAATAAAGTTTCCTTGGTAAGGGTGGGGTTGGAGGGTTGTGTTGAAGACATAAACTTTATGATCTCTTAAACTTTATGCTTTCTTCATCATACTCATGATCCACTTTGGTTTGGAGGAACACTCTGGAAGTAGGTGATTAGTGGAGTGATAAAGAATTTATATGTCATTTTCACTGAAAACCTCTGTAGGATGATCATTGAAGGCATTTCTTAGACTATATCCTGTACCCAACTAATGGTTAGCCCATTAAAATGCTGGAATGGTTTATTTTTTGACCACACTAGGTACTGATAAAACTGACAACCATTCCCAAACAATAGGATTATTAATTCCTTTCTGTCAAGCACTATCCTGCATCTTTATTAAACAATTCCCATAGTCTTTAATATAACTCCTTGTTTATAGTGGTTTTTAATAAATATTTGTCAATTGATGAACAAGAAATGCTTGAAGAATACAGGGGAGTAAAATTTGATATAAGCATAACAGCATAGTCACTAATAGCCTTAACTTAGTAGTACTGATCATGGAAAAAGCATCAAAACATTGGAATTCAGTTTGGAGTTGTGAGAGATGTGTGGGCAAATATTCAGAACGCTGGATTCAAGACCATCTAGTGGAAGAGATTCTGGGATATCAGCAAGTTTTCTGGAGGACAAAGGGAAGAATCCAAGATAACTGGTATAATTCTATTTATTTTTACCTAAGTACTGAACTCATTTTACTTACTACTGTAGGGTTAAAAGTACTGTAAGACACAGTGTCCCTAATCTAAGTATAATTTTGGATTTTATTTCTTGAATATCAACAATATATTATCTGAGGTATGCTTCCAATATGTGAAATGATTTTTAGTTTTATTGCTGTGGCACTCTCTATGCTAATAAATAAATCAATAAATATTTGTTATTCACCTAATATTTGCCCGATATTTTTCTAAATGCTAGAGATATAAAGAAAAAAAGAAACTGTTCCTCTCGTCAGTGGACTAACATTCATTGGGGGAGTAGTTCACAACATTTACACATCTGTATATTTATATCTGTAAAATAGATGATAATTTCTTTGGAGGAAGGTAATCACAGAGGAAAGAAAAAGTCCTGAATGTTGAACTGAGATTTAAAGGAAAGCTGATATTCTAAGAAAAGGAGGTGAAAAAGGAGTGAATTATATGCACGAGTGGCAGGCTTCACCAAGGCACCAAAGAAAAGGATCATTTCTGTATAGCTTTTTACCTGATCTTCTTGAGTTGCTATGGGCAAAAAAAAAAAATCATCACTATATGAGCTTGGGTGATAGTTCTCTTTGCAATTAAGCCTGGCTAATCACCAGACATGATATATGTCTCTCCAGTTTGACCAGACCTTCAAGACCTTGAACTTCACTGGCAAAATCTTTAAGGAACCACGATTACTCCAATCCTAGCTGAGGTAACAGAGATAGAATACTCTTAAAACAGGTGCTCATCGTGTATTTATTGCTTGCTATGCTTGTGCTAGGTGCTATGGAGCCTACAAAATAGCTGTCACAGGCCATGAGTTCAAGAAGCTAGTCTAAGATTTAAGTGTAGCACTCTTTTTAGGATTACTCTTCCAACCTCCATTTAAAAGGACAGGTTGGGACCCTGGGAGACGATGACTATTGCTCCCTTTGGGATTCTAGGGGTAACTCTGATCAGCTGTGGGTTCTAAAGCTATTGCTGCATAACCTCCAAATGATATAATTGCCACTGATTATCAGCCAGACAATTAGCTTTTAGAAAAGGTATCTACTAATGTAGTATAGTCTTAAAAAGTCATAAAAAAACATTTCCTCCCCTTTCCCAACCTGGATGCCTTTTCCTGCAAATACACACAAATCTACAGGCAAAAATAGATTCAAACTTAACATACAATAGCACTAAAGAACACATGTTGCCAAGGGTTTGTAACTCACCAAATCATGGTTAGTGCAAGTCTTTTCTCCACTCCTGAAGACCTCATGAAGTTCTCCTTAGGTGTATCTTTCTTCTGGACTATAAAGGTTAGTATTCATGTAGAGTCCTAAAGCTGCCTCTCCTTAATACATAGTTTGCCCTGAGTTTTCATTTATATGCATTGGTGTCTCTTACTGATCCTGTTTCTGATTACATGGTCGATAGTGGCTGGGGTAGGGGTTACTCTCTCTGGGTTTGCTGTCCCCTTCCTTCTTCCATACCTACATGTTTATACAAAATGCAAAGGCTTGCCTCCTGCATGTACATGTGAGACCAGAAGCTCTTAAAGCTTGTCTGTTTTGCCACTGGACTTTGTATGGCTAATTCTTTCAGCCAAACATGAAATAATTTCTTTGTGATGTTATCTGCCTTCATACAATGACAAACATATTTTTTCTTCCCAAGTTGATTATATATCTGTCACACCTGATTTATTCCTTTGAATGATTTATAAATTTAAAAAGAAGTGGGACCTTCTGTGTTTTCATTAATTGGAGTTGAGGATCAAACCCCCAATTCTTACTCCATATATGCACAAGGTATGTAAGAGAGAGACAGGGCTATAGAGATAGGTCATAAAATAATATCCATTAGTCATCACCTTGTGAGCAGATTTTCCACAAATATAATCAGCACAAGAAATGTTGCTAGGATTCTCAGTGATCTTGGTCAAAGGTAATGAGCCATATTAATGATATCCTCAAAAGCAGATATATCTAATAGATTTATCATACGATAGATTGACAACACACATGAATTTCTCCCTTGATCAGGGGTCTTATGCTATCTCATAAAATATCAGAGAAAATATCACTGTGTTGTCTTACTTATTTGATTAAGCAGTAGACTTACAGCTGAATTGTATAAAAGTAATTTTCATTAGACCATCCAGTTATGGAGTTTAGTTTCTTTCAGATCCACATTAATATTATTTCATAGTAATTCTGACATAAATATTGACTGTAGTTCCTTTTTTAGGGCAATTCTTTAAGAATAAAAGTGTAAAGGCAAATTTTGTGGGAAATAAGAAGTGTCTATTATACCAATTATGATAATGGGTTGAGAAAAAATATAAAGAAAAAATAGGTCAAGCGGCAACTGTTAAGGAAGAATTCATTCACTTCAATTATTCCCCTCTCCCAATAGTGTACCCCATCTTCCAGAATTAGGATCATAGACACATAAGAGAGAAAGCTAAACGGGAGTTTTGAGATCAATTGAGGCCATCCTCTCATTGTATAGATGAAGAAACTGAGGCCCCAAGAAGTTAAATGACAGTAGATAAGTGCCAAGATTCAAATCTATGTTCTCTAAATCCAATGCTCTTCCACCTATGATACATTTCTTTTAATAAATGACAGGTTATCTAATGTTTGTGTCTTTAAGTTTCGCACAGAGTTAAGAAGACTTGAGTTTGAATCCAATCTCCTACACTTGTTAGATATGACAATGGACATATCACTCAATAACTCAAACTCATCTGTAAAATGGGGAGGATAAAACACTTGCCTCAGGGTTCTTTTGTGGATCATATGAGATAATATATGTAACCTTACAATTTGCAGCTCTTAAAGCACTATACAAATGCTAACTATTATTATAATGCATCATCAAGGAAATCCTTTGTACTGCTTTCACAATAAAATCATACTTTAATGCAAAGTTTCTTGGAGTTTGAGAATCTATGTTCCCCTAATGTAATGGAATATCAGGCTGTAGTAGCCTTCTTCCTTCTCTCTCTCATGTTCCTGGTTCTCCCCACCCCTATATACCTCTTGCCCACCAAACCAAAGAAGGATAACAGCAGCTTATACTCTCCCTCTTTCCCAAAGTGGTAGCTTATCATTTAGTTCATTTTTCCTTTTCCATAGAAATAAGAAAGCTAAAGCCCAGAAAGGTGAAATTACTTATCTCAACTTACCTTTCCTTCTGCTCTAGCGAATACCATTTTTTCTGGTTCCTCAGACAGCTAAGTGTTATCTTGGACTTCTTATTATTTCTTCCCCTACCTCCCCATATCAAATCTATTGTCAAAGCCTGCTAATTTCACCTTTGCAACCTCTCTCAAATACGTCCCTTTTCCCCCCATGACATTGAGCCCATTCTAGTGTACACCCTCATCACCTTATATCTGAATTATTGTAACTGCCTTCTGGTGGGTCTTCCTGTCTCAACTCTCTCTTCACTGCAATCCATCCTCCATTCAGCCACCAAAGTGCTTTCTTTAAATTTCAGGTTCAATCATTTCACCTCCATACTCAATAAACTCCAATGGCTCCCTATAATTTGCAGGATCAAAGGAAAACCATGCTTGACATTTAAAATCCTTCATGACCCAGCCTCTTCCTATGCCTCAGTCTTCTTACACTTTTCAACACATACCTTTTGATCCAGTGACACTAGCCTCCTGGCTATCTCACAAAGAAGACATTCCGTCCATAGGCTTTGGGCATTTTCCTATCTCCCATTTCTAGAATGCTTTCACTCCTCATTTATGCCTTCTGGCTTTCATGGCCTCCTTTAAGTCACAACTGAAAACCCATCTTCTACAGGAAGTTTTACCCCACCCTTGTTGATTCTAGTATCTTCCCTCTCTTGTTTCTATTTATCCTGAGTATAGCTTCTTTGCACAAAATTGTTTGCATCTTGTCTCCCCCATTAGATTTTTAGTTCCTTGAGGACAGAGACTGCCTGTTGTCCCCTTTTGCAACTCCCAGTGCATCAGTGCAATGTCTGACAGATAGTAGGCACTTAATAAATGTTGATTGATAAATCAAATCAAGTTAGTGGCAAAGCAAACAAAAAACCAGGTCTTCAGACTTTTAGTCAAGCATTTGTTTCCCACTATAGCCTTCTGGCTCCATTCTACTGCTTCCTTGCTTCACTTCTGCCTTACAGCCAGTGTGAAGGGATGGTTGTGGCCATTTCTGGCAGGTGTTGGGAGGGACAATGGAAGGTCTCCATCCATGGCCAATTACTTTCTGATCCCAGGAGTGGCAACAGCAGCAACAATAACATGGTTTGAAGGAAAGAATGCCACAGAGTAAGGATCCATCACATGATGGTGAGGAAAGGTCTAGGTCAAGGGAAGCTTCTCTATCCCTGCTTACACCTGGCTATGCTAACACATTTCCTGAAGTAGCAATGGGTCAGGTGGAGACATAGATGGATTTTGCAATATTCCTCATCCTATTATTGAAGCATATATATATTATATATATAATGTACTCATATATATGTATATACATATACATATATATATATATGAAATGTACTCTTCTTTTTGTGCTAACACCAGACTTCCGGTGTTAAATATGTGTCTTTAGAGAAGTAGAGTATCATTCTTAGGCTCTTGAGCTGGTACACAGTAAAATAAAGTAAGAAGCAGAAATGTAGCTATAGTAACAAAGGTATAAAAAATATTGCAGTGATGTCATTCACCTAAGAATATAGTGATGTTCGGTTTAGTTTGTAAAGAATCCTCTTGTATTTTTCTGGAGTCTTAGATTCTGTCAAGGTCTTTGAGAGAGCAGACTCCCTTTCACTCTACAATCCCAGAATGGCAGAAGATCCGAGTGGTAAGGTAAAGCTTGGCTTTACCTGAAGATCTCCAAAGAGGGTGAATATATCACACACTGAAACAACACAATCTACTTTGGGATATCTCTAATTGTAAATATATATATATTTTTTAACATCCAGCCTAAATTTTCCTCTTTCCAACTTTCATCCTTTGATCCTTGTTTTGACTACTAGAACCAAATCTGTCTTTCAACTAATAGTAAGGACTTTTAAAATATTCAAAAACTGCTTATTATCATTAATTATTTTTATATTATTTTAAATATTGTTTATATTATTTATTGATATTTCTTATAATTATCCCTTCTGCTTTCAAGTCTTCTCTAAGCTAAACATTGGCAATGCCTTGAAATTATTACTATAAGGCATGAACTCATGGCCTTTTCCCTTTCTGGTTATTCTCTTGTGAATGTTCTTCAGTTTTATCAATTTATTTCCTAAAATGTGGTACCTAGATATGAATCTAAATTTTTCACATTATCCAGGGCTGCCTAGGACATAGTTGATTCTCATGTACCATGCCTTTCTACAGTTTTTCTTTTTTACTTTTATACTATATCCTTGACCCACATTAAACTATAATCTAATAAAACCTATTGCCTCCTAATAAACAATTGCAGTTGGTTTTTTTTTAATCTAAGCACAAGA
The DNA here is from genome assembly GCA_028658325.1 of Potorous gilbertii. Classification (NCBI taxonomy): domain Eukaryota; kingdom Metazoa; phylum Chordata; class Mammalia; order Diprotodontia; family Potoroidae; genus Potorous; species Potorous gilbertii. The sequence goes on from CM053773.1 coordinate 74,878,333, forward strand.
TTGCATTTGAGTAAAATGCATTCTGACTTTCATCAGTTGATTTGGTTATTTCTTTTCTTTTTGTCATCTGATTATTTGATAATCATTAATACTTGTATCTGAGTCCCTGAGTCTATTTGCTATATTAGTTATATCTATATAACTGGTATACATTATGTATTTGTTACTTAATATATAATTAGTATATATATACATATATATACTAATATGTGTAATTAGTATACATCTTTACACATATATCTATAAATGTATGGACATATACACATATTCATGTGAATATATACATACAAAACACACACATGTGCAAACACAGACGCACATATATTTTGTAAATGCATGGCAGATGGATTGAGAATTGAAGAGGTAGGGGTATATATTACATTTGAGGGGAAATAGTTGTATATTGAATGAACAGCATATCAAGTTAATCTATTAGTATATGGTGCCGTGAATCTGGAGCCAGGAAGACCTGAGTTCAAATATGGTCTCAGATACTTACTAGCTGTGTGACCCTGGGCAAGTCCATTGAGTGCTGTTGGCCTCAGTTTCTTCATCTGAAAAAATGTGAGTAATAATTATACCCATCTCCCAAAGTGATCATGAATATAAAATCAAGCAATGTTTGTTTATAAGGTACTTTATGAATTTTAAAGTGCTATATAAATGTTCCCTCTTTTCATTTTTATTATATATCTCAGACAGAAACTTCAGATACACAACTCAGAACTGAATAATCAGAAGATGATAAATTGCATTGTATGTTGGAAACTGAAAAGAACTTTTCAATAATTCCCAGCTCTTCCCTAAAAAATGCAAATAGCTATCTTTTTAATATGAGTCTTCTTCTGAAAATAACATAGGGCTATGAATCATGGAAAATTGCAGTCTCCCAGGAATCAGAAGTTCAGGTGCCCATAAGACAATGGAGAGATGCATGGTGAGTATAAGTCATTTGCAAGTTAATACCAATATAGACTTATAGGCAAGATGTGACATAAACAATACTGTCTAGCAGATGCATGATTAGAATAGGAGTTGTGGCTTGTCATAAAAAAGAACAAAAGGTGACATAAGGGAAGCTGCATTTTTGAACTGGTGCCTTTCCATGTTAAAAGACATAGAAGAAGATGGCCTCTATTGACTGATGACCTATAGAAGGTTCATGTAAGAACATAAACAACAATCACACAAGATGAGATGTCAGTGAGTGGTTATGTTAATTAATAGAGGAAGCGTCCATGTGGATGAGATTATGGATCCTTTGTTATAGTGTAGTGATTGCTCATATATGCAGTATAACTGAAATATAAACAAAGATCAAGATAATTCAAAGGAATAATCAAATTAAATGGCTCACTACATCGCTTTCTAGGTTTGTTTGTGTATCAGTTTCACTAGAAAATATAAAACATAAAAAAAAATACATTTAAGCATTCTCCAGGATGTACTTCTAGAGATTAATGAAAAAATGACACCAAAATGATCCAACTTTTTAAAAACACAACAAAAAACCCATCATGTGTTTTAAATAAAGTACGGGCACAGTTACGTTGATGAGAGATATTAGCTAATGAGCTCTGCCATTACAAGTAGGTGTTTAGAAAAAGAAGCAATGAAAGAGAAATGAAGTGAACAAACTCCTCTATTGACTCAACTCCTTTGAAGAAATGAGCCTTGAAACATCAAAGTCCAAGCTATAAAAAGGTAGTTCAAGGCTTAGGAAACTGCCCGTGTTTAGAAAATGCTAAGTAGCCATATCATCAGCAACATGAATAGTTTATGCAGCATCTTCCTACTTCTTCCAAAGAGTAGATACTAGGAATAAGTATTAGAACTAGAGGCTCTAAAGCTAGAGCTGTAAAGATCCAAGTGTAAATCTGAAGATTTAGATGATATGAGATTTCTTAATCCTTTTTAAGATGAAGAAAGACACTCTGAGAGGTTGAGTCAGCCCAAGGACACACAGATAATTGGTAATAGCATGGTAATAATGGTAACTAGCATCTATATACTGTCGGGAGCTGGGCTATGCAGCAACCATGTGAGATAGGTGCCACTACTATCCCCTTTTTACAGATAGGGAAACCGAGGCAAATAGAAGTTAAATGAATTGTCCAGGTTTACACAGTTTGTAAGTCACTTAGGTCAAATTTGAACGCGTATCTTCCTTACTGTAGGCTCATGATTCTTTAACCACTGCAACATCTAGCTAGCTGGTAGTATGGCTGGAACTAGAACCAGTACTTCTCCCCTGCAATGTGACATCATTCCATCTGGTCCCTTCTGAAGAGTAAGACTGACATTAGGAATAGTACTCCTTTTTGAAAAGATACATGATGGTTAGATATATACTAACTGAACATTTTTGGAGTCTTTAAATATTGATCTTAAAGATCTTATATAAATGTTTCATGAGTCAAAAAGTATTTTGTCAGCACTAATCTTGTAGCCTTAAAACAACAAAAAAACAAAATGAACCAAAAAAAAAACCACCACTCAGTTGACCAGGGTACATAAAAGTATTCTTTTAAATAAAAATATTGTCAGTTCATTTTATAACCAGTACAACCTCCACAGAAGACAAACTCATCCCTGCTTTCTGAATAACAGGTTTATATGTTTATTATTTACATATAGATCAACATATTGTACAAAAAAGTATATAATATGAAATTCTATATGATATACTTTTATTACCATTTTAAGCTACAAATTTTGATTTAATAACCTCTCCATAGATTTGAAATGTATCACTTTTATACTCATATACTTATGCTCAAAATATTTATGAAAATTTTTCCGGTATTTCTCCATAACATGTCAATTTTCTGACCTTACCTTGGGATTCTAGGCTTTAAATAGTCTTAATGATATTTATTTTGAGACATTTTTCAATAATTAGAAAATAATGTTCCTTCATGAAAACATGATCATCAGAAAATTACAAGCCGTGAACCTTGGCTTTTTAAAATTATTTTCAGTGACTAAAACATGAGTAAAAAGATTCATGTCAGCCTTGAAAGCAGTTGAACGATTTTTTTTTCTGAAGCTTTCTAAAAATGCCCAGTGTTGAGTTAGACTAATTACCAAAAAAAAAAAAAATGCCCTGAAGGATAATTCTTCATGGAATCACTAGCCCTGAAAGGGACTATAATAGAATTTTTAATATTCTGTCTTTCATTAGCATGAACTCTTGATAGAGTACTTTTTTATCCTTCATGTGGAAACGTATCATCTCTTTCTAGGATATATTTCCCTGATGACAGCTTTCAAAGTTACAAAGAATAACAGTTTATAGTAATTTAAACTCTTCAACTCCCATCTCTCTCTCCCTACCCTCCAAAAAACAAAAACAAACCAGTAGGCATAACTAAGACAAAATGAAAATAAGTTAATTTGATTAGAGTCTTTCAAATTATTTTTTTCTCTTCCAAACTTAATGACAAAATTAGGAGAATTTTAATAGGAAGTGATGTGAATCAGTCTATTGAAAGTTGGATTTTTCCCATTAATATATGAATATATAAGGGACTTCCTGCTTTTTTCCAGGTTGAAAACAAGTCTCATTTTATCAACAACACTTTCTTCATTTCAGTACAGTCTGTAAACTCAATTAAATAATTGAAAGCAAGTTATTTTAAATTTATAGAAATATGATACTAAGAAGGAGAATGCATCTAGATGAAAATCAACTTTTTGATTTCCATCCATCAACCCTTTTTGTTCCACTACTTATAGCCTATGCTTATTTAGAGACCGTCCCAGAATCATCTGGCATTTATATTTATTCAATCCCCACTATATACAAAAAGCTTCATTCTCCATCAGAGAATGGAGAGGACTAAAATTAATTATAAGGTGTTAGTCTTTCCTCATATATACAGCAATATAACATATGATATTTATGTTCAGCAAAATAACCCATCTTAGCACACAAAAATAAAGAATCCAGGGAAGAATGCAAACATAATGGAGGACTTCTGGCATATTTATCTAGACATCCTTGACTTAATTTTTGGAACAACTTAAAATGAGTACGGTAAGAGATATTTGTGGATGTTAAAATAGCTACTCTACTCCCTAACAATTTTTTTTATATATAGTAGGTGCTCAATTAGTAGGTCTCTTAACTGCAAATGATGGAGTATAAAATCAGACTAAAGAGTCTTACTTTACCCAATTGAGAAATGGTCAAAGGACATGAATGGGCAGTTTTCAGATTAAGAAATTAAAGCTATCTATAATGATAGGGAAAAATCTTCTAAATCACTATTGATTATATAAATGTGAATTAGAACAACTTTGAGGTACCACCTCACACCTATCAGTTTAACTGATATAACAGAAAAGAACTGGTACACTAATGCATTGTTTGAGTTATGAACTGAACCAACCATTCTGGAGAGCAATTTGGAACTATGTCCAAAGGACAGTCAAACTGTGCATACCCTTTGATCCAATAATACCACTACTAGGTCTGTATCCCAAAAAGATCATAAAAAAGGCCTACATACACAAAATATTTATAGCAACTCTTTTTGTGGTGGCAAAGAATTGGAAATTGAAGGGATGCCCATCACTGGGGGAATGAAAGTAATGGAATACTATGGTGTGATAAGAACTGATGCTGAGTGAAGTGAAGAGAACCAGGAAAACCTTGTACATAGTAACAGCAACATTGTGTAATGAATAACTGTGATAGATTGAGCTCTTCTCAATAATGCAGCAATCTAAGACAATTTCAAAAGCTTCATAATGGAAAATGCTATCCTTATCCAGAGAGAGAACTATGGAGTCTGAATGCAGATTGAAACACATTATTTTCACTTTTTCTGTTTTTTCTTGTGGTTTTTCCCCTTTGTTCTGTTACATCTTATACCACATGATTAATGTGGAGATAAGTTTAACATGATTATACATGTATAACCTATATCAGATTGCTTGTTCTCCTGGGAATTGAGGACGGGAGAAAAAATTTGAACCTAAATTTTTATAAAAAAGAATGTTGAAAATGAGTTTTACAAGTAATTAGAAAAAATAAAATACTCTTTATCAAAAAAGACATAAAAAAATAAAGATCTTGATTTAATGAAATCAGAGAAGCACGGAAGTATTCTCAAATGCTATATAGATATATAGTTCATGCCAAAAGAAAAAAAAAACACTTTAAGTACTGATTATGTTGACTATTATACTTGATCTCACACTGTAAGTGGTTTCACTCCTAGAATTACCATCTATTAAACAAGCCAATAAGTGTCTCAGGACAAATTAATTAAATCATTTAAAAAATTGATTGTGTCAACCAAGTGTTTATTGCATGATTTCAAGGGACTTATAAATTAAT
>CM053773.1:74884179-74904007 GCA_028658325.1 Potorous gilbertii
GAACAAACTAAGAACAAGTTTCCACAAAATTAGGTAGATATACCCTGGAAAATCTCTGAGAGAACATGAAGAAATATTGTGCAGGATGAAATAATCCTTTCCCTTATCAGAGGTAACAGGCTAGGTAGACTGTGGGCTACTAGTGGCTGTTTTCTGGGCTGGTCAGGCAGGCATATTTTAAGGAGACTCGAGGTCTGGGCCATTCTTGTGGGCCTTCTGTCAGGTAGATGGGGCTCCTTCACCTTGTAGACTACCAGGGAGGCTTATCACAGACTCTCAGAGGAGTATAGTGGGAAGTAGAGCATATCTCCTTGGCTGAAGTAACAGTAAAGCTATGGATTAGGCAAAAAGGGAAATACAAGGGGATCTGGGAGTCATGTCCATTTTGGGGTGATATACCATTTCTGAGCACACAAGTGTCAAAAGATCACACAGTTGCATGCATAACAGCTAGGCACTGTGCTAAGTGCCTAAGATGCAATGAATGGCAAAAAGCAATCTGGCCTCAAGGATCTTATAATCTAATTGGTGAAGACTCTGCAAAAGGAAGCATGGAAAAGGGAGGGTAAGAAAAACAGGAGAATGGGAGTAAGAAGGCATATTGAACTGAGGCATGATGGAGAAGGTGAGAGCAAAGCAGCCAGGTGAGAAATGAAGAGATGACTGAGCTGGGCTCCATTAAATGGAGGCTCTCAGAAAAGAGGTATCTGCTTTCCATTTAGAGGGAAGGAGGGGCCCCAGGAGCAAAGGGTAATGACAGGAATAAATTTTAGGGCTGATGTGATCTTAAAGGATGAAGAAATTCCACGGGCACGATGAAAGAGTCCAGAGGTATGCAGTTGACTGTGAAATGAAGACCTTAAAAGGAAATTTATAGGGAACTATTATAGGAAAAGGACTATTGCATTCTGGAATTTCCAGTGTTACTTTGAGTAAATCATTTAATATCTAATGACAAGAGAAGCTAGCATTTATATGGTGCTTTAGGGACTGCAAAGTGTTTTACCAATATCTCATGTTATCCTTACAAATGTCTTGGAAGGTAGTTGCTATTTTATGACCCTGATTTTACAGATGAAGAAAGTGAGGCAGACAGAATTTAAATGACTTACCCAGGGTCACATGTACTGTTAAGTGGCTGAGATCAGATTGACACTTAAGCCCTCCAGTCCTACTTTTCCCTATTTGTAAAATGAGGGAGTGGGACTAATTTTTTTTTTTAAAGAAAACTTCTTACTCTAGATCTATTTTCCTTTGACCCTATATAATCTGTGTCAATAGGAGAGTACCCTCACTGGAAAAATCCCAGATCACTTAATTAATGAATTGTCTTAGAAAATATAGCTAATTCTCTGATACTAGGCAGTTAGATGGTATAATGGATAGTTTGGGAATCAGAATTCGGAAGACCTGAGTTCAAATTTTGCCTATTTATCTGTGTAACCCCTGTGTTTTGCTTGACCTCTCTCAGTACCAGTTTCCTCATCAATAAAATATAGATTATAATTGCACTTACCTCAAAGGGGTTGTTTTTAAAATTAATGAGAGAGTATATGTAAAGCACTTTGCATAAAAAATGTACTATGTTAAATGCTAATTTGTTACCTCCAGGTTATAACTGGAGTTACATTCCTGACCAATTCATCCAAGGAACTATGAGATAACCTAGAAATGTCCATGAAATATTCAATTTTCACATAGATACTATTTTAATCTCTTTAGACATCACTAGAAAAAGAGACACCTACACTTCATGATTTCTGTTCCTTCTTTGTTCTTCTACTTGACCAGATCCTTCATTTGTAGCAATTTAATAATTTTCATAGCAATTAAAAGTATTTAAAGAATTGTTAAAACAGAGAGCATAGAATTGCCACCTGTAGCACCCTGACACAACTAGGACAGCCTGCCAACACAGTTTCTTAGATCTGTTTTTCCAAAAGAAAAGCAACTTTTGAGGGGTCAACAATCTTCCTTAATCACATATACCAACAGAGAAATAAAGACCAATTGACAGAGCTTCTAATTGTCTGACCATAAGCAATACATATATCACAGGTCAACAGACAGATTCAACTGTCATCAGAGAGAGAAGCATGGATATCTGGGTTTTTAAAGCAGGGTGTGTATGGGGGAGGGTGAAGGGGCTCCTTAAAGCTACCCAGAGTCTCATCTGGCACACAAATCTTCTTCCAAAAAGTAAGACCCCAAAGCAAAAGCTCACCTCAGAGTATATATACACTTTTCAAAGCTAGAGGGCAACATGATGCTCATGACCCAGTGCCTCCTTAGCAATTAACAAAAGGTGTGGGCTTTCCTACAAAACAAGCCTCCCCTAATCAAGCTGCCCTTTGGGCTCCATCTGAGGCCTATTAAGGGGTGGAGAAGACCTTTCACTCTTACATAGCAAGCCTCCTTTAGTCATGCAACTCTCATTAACATGACACCACTCTACTTTTTTTCTTGGCATTTATCTCTAATAATTTACTGCTACCTGAAAAATATGGGTACGGTACTCAAAATGTGGCAAAACATCTGGATTTTTCATGAATATTTGCTATGAGGAAAAACATGATTTTAACTGATTATGGCTTTGGTACAACTTAATGTCAAGATAAAACAAATGATCATTGTAATATATTTCATCTTAAAATAATCATTTTGATGAAAATATTCTTACTTTTTGCTGCAATGGAAATCTCAAAAATTTGGAGAACAACAGCCAAATAATTTCATTTTATAAATTAAGCAAAATTATGTTTTCCCTCTCTCCCTCTCACTCACTTATATAAGCGTATGTGTATGTTATGTCTACTCCACGTATGTGAAGACTTCTCCTAGCAGAACGGGAGGATGAGAATAGTATCTATATACATATACATATATACACACACACACACACACACACATATATATTACTGTTTCAAACTGATAGTGTGTTTTTAGAATTAGATAAAAGGTGATCATGGCATACTATGACATTCTAATTTACTTTAAGCTTCTTACTGTCACACCAATGATATAATTATTGCATATATGTATGTATGTGTGCATAAGTGTGTATGTCTATTTTCAAATATAGCCAAATGTTTTAATATTTCTAGAACCTGTACAATAGACCATCGAATTACCAGAATATCTTTGTGGTTGTGGACAAGTGCCCCAACTCAGATGGAAAATGAACATTTGTCACTAACAGCAAAGACAGGCTTCCTGCTAGAAATAACACCAATTTTCAAATAAATCTTCTGACCAGAGAGAAATTCACACCATAGATATTGCCAATTTTATGTCAAGATATCCAGGAAATGATCTACATGGAAACAAACAGAAAAAGCAGTTTCCAAACAATAGAATTCTTCTTATATTCTGTTCATTTACGAAGAACATTGTCTCCTTTGTAGCTCTGGGTTTTTAAAGTGGGAGTATGTGTATGAGGCGAGGAGGCTCCTTCACAGCTACCCAGAGTCTCATCTGGCACACGATCTTCTTCCAAAGAGTAAGCCCCCAAAGCAAAACTTCACCTCAGTTTCAATTAAAAGTAAAAAAAAAACAAAAAAAAAGCTACCATAAAAATGAGTATCTGGAATTGTATTGTCTGACTGTATGCTCTCTTGGTCAGTAATAAAGCTGAAGAGCCAAGAGTACAATAGAATGCAAAAGCTCCTCCCTGTATCAGCCCACCTGAGAGCTGAGGCAGTTCATGAAAACCATGATGATACAAAGTTACCCTACAACTCTTCATAAGAATGGCCGTCTGTTGTTTAATGAACACAAGGTTCCATGGAGCTCTCATTGGTCAAATTAAAAGATTTCTGAAGTCACTTTGCACATATTCATAGCAATTATTGTGTTGTTTGTCATGTCTGACATTTTGTGATCCCATTTGAGGTTTTCTTGCCAAAGATACTAAGAGTATTTTGCCATTTCCCTTCCAAGTTCATTTTACAGATGAGGCAATTGAGGAAGAGTTAAATTACTTGCCCAAAGTCACACAGATAGTAAATTTCTGAGACTGGATTTGAAATGAGGCTGTCTTCCTGACTTTAGGCTTGGCACTCCATCCACTGTGCCACCTAGCTATCCCTATCTATAGAACATCTATGCTCAGAACCTAGCTGCCATTCCATAAATAATCTCTCTTGTTATTACTTGTTTCTTTACCTACTGAAAGATAAATGCGTAACAAACGTAACTAAAATTTTCCCATCATAGAAAGTTTCTAAAATATGTAGTGTGACACCCCCTCCTCAATCTTCACTTAAAATCTTACCAAAAGTGTAATCATTTTGATCCAATTTTATTCCTAGTTTTGATCCAATTACATTTCTGGTGAAATACTAGGACCCATGCTGCTATAGTAGTTTAGAACCTGCTACTTGCTAAAGGACTGTGCCTACTAATCACCATGAAACCTTAGCCTTCCAGCTTCTTAACAAGGCTTCAAAGGGCTTATTTTTGTGGATCCTTCACCGTGGAATGAGAATCTAGTTAAAGGGCTAGGGCTAAGGTGCTTTGAATTTACATGTTTCTGGCTAGAATAACTTATTCTCCTTTGCCAAAGGATAATGCTTTGAATACTGTGCTCCCTTTAGAGTCAGGTTATTTTTCTTGCAAACATGAAAAATGTGTCAAATACTTATTCACAAGTCAGAGAAGCATGAGGCAAAGTTTAAAGGACCTTGTAAAAATTACATGCTCATCTCTATTATTTACCTCCAACTCAAGCTGATAAAGAAAAAGCCACAGACAATCTGCTGAATATTCAATTACAATGTGCCATCAGATAAAAAAAAATATACAAAACCTGCCCCATCAGACTAACTGCTCAAGTTCCTGTGTTATGTTTGACGCAGCATCATTATCATCTTACATGACAAAGGGAATTACCTTAGGATGATCTCTTTCTCTGGTGACACATTGCCATTAACATTAGGCCACATAATGAGAATTTAACAAAATGGTCATCATAGCATTGTGGGAATTTCTTACTAGTAGTTAGGTCTTTCCTATAGTAATAAAATAAGGCATTATTTTTATGAAATATCTGACCCAAAGTCTAATTTTTGCAAAGGGATAGGACATAGAAGAAGGTATGTTGAAACTAAGAAAAGGGAAACAACAAAACTTTGATTACTGCAACAAGAAAAATATGAGGATACAAGGAAATAGAGCTTTGAGTTTATTTGCTGCAACGTATTTTGGTAACATTTATGGTCTTTAAAAATGTGTAACTTCTGCCTGTGCAAATGATTACCATATAGGCCAATTGCTCATTTGCTGAAGTATCAAAGGAGAAAATTGTATTATTTCTTTCCTGGTGGCCTGGAGTTGGCATGGCAGTAAAAGGAGACAATGTGTGCTTGCTATAGCATTTACATGGATTTCATCTTATCTTATTGCATTTATTGAGAATGATTCTTTCAGGAACTTTGTCATCTAACAAATTACATTTCATAATACAGGCTGTTTGCAATGCCCTGGATGGTTGTCTCTGGTATCTATTTTTCTCCATAAAAGATCCCCAATTGCATTTTAATAGTTCTTTTCAGTGCAATTCAAATTCTGTTTTTAAGCTAAATGCTTTAAATTGCATTTTTTTTAAACCAAGGGCCATTTTATAAGTTTCTACACAGCAATTCTTAAAACAAGACAAAAAGAACACTTACAAATCTTTCTAAAATGCTACTTTTGGAGGAAAAGAGAATCTCTGTCTTGGGAATTTAAACTGATTTCACAAAACGTCTTTGGTTTTGATAGGTATCAAGATATAATGGACAGAGGGCTGGCCTTTGAGTTGGAAAGTACTGAGTTTACAATCTACTTATGGCACATATTAGTTCTCTGACCATAAGTTAATCACTTAACTTCTACTGAGAAAACCAGCTATTAGATTATAAGTTACAGATGAGCTGCAGGGCACCAAATACTATGGCAGATCTATTCCTATGACTTATTTCAAGTCTCAGCTAAAATGCCATCTTATATGAGAAGCCTAATTCGCCTTAATTCTAGTACCTCTCCTTTACTGATTAACTCTAATTTATCCTCTGTATAAATGTATTGTTTTTGTTCTTCAGTTGTATCTGACACTTTGTGACCCCACTTGGGGTATTCGTGGCAAAGATAGTGGAATGGTTTGCCATTACCATCTCCAGCTCATTTTACAGATGAAGAATTGAGAGAAACAGAGTGCAGTGACTTGCTCAGGGTCACATAACTAGTAAGTATCTGAAGTTAGGTTTGAACTTGGGAAGATATCTTCTGGACTCTATCCACTGGTGCTCTATCCACTGTGCCACCTAGTTTCTGCCTCTCCCATTAGACTGTGAGCTCCTTGAGAGTAGGGACTACTCATTTTTTTTCTTTCTTTGTATCTTTGGTGTTTAACACAGAAACTGGTACACAATAGGCAATAATTGCTTATTATGGAAAGATGTGAACAAGAATTATACAAAATAAGAAGGCATGAAGGGGTTGCTATTAACTTTGTCAGAGGAGGTAGCTCTTTTAATATGACTATAGATCTATATAAGTGGTAGAGTCAGGGAGAAAAGGGATAAAATTTCAGAAATCATACTCGTCTAAAGTTAAAGAAAATATGTTAGAAAATAATTAAAATAGTTTTCTTAAGAAAAAATATTTTTGAGGAGGAGATACTTAACAGATTTTTAAAAATGGAAATTATAGAAACTAACAACACTTAATAGTGTAAGGGTGGCTGTGCGTGACAGTGTTACTGACAAAAGAAATGGATGAACACGTTCATAAAGGGATAAAAAATATGAAATAACTGGGTTTGTGCTTCTGGTAAATAGATTTTAAAACTAAAGAAATTAAATATGCCCAGAGACCTAGGTGGAGAGCTACACAATTCGGCAGACCACTTTTTGAAAGCCCTGCAAAGACCTGTTTAAAAGCTTGGAAAATAATAATGGAAAGTCTCTGCAACCAATATGACTTTAAGTTCCGAGCTAATTTACATACACAGCATTTGTCAAATTGTTCCATAAAGGGAGCAAAGTTGTTATATATAAATTTTAAAAAGGGCCCACACGCTATGTTAGACTTGCCTTTGAATAATGTGGATTTTCCATATATTACTTAGCTGGTCTCCCATCTGGAGTGCCTCATTTAAAGCACATTATAGGCGATCTGTTTCCTGGGTTTTCAGAGACACATTATCTGTAAGACGTGATTATGATTCAACAGAGACTGTAGCTGGGTAGGAGGGTTTGGAGTATTACTGTCTCCAGCTGTTGACATACACTTAGTGAACAAAATGAGGCAGGCACATTTATTTAACTAGCGTAACATTTTTCATCATGTGCACAGCTCAGGCACCAAGATTAGATGGGAGCATGAATTGTGCTTCTGAACCATGGTAAGTGAGGTGCAACAATGGAAATGACAAAATGATGAGGGGCCTGTGATTCTTCAATTTTACATACATTAATTTTGCAAAGCTAAAGAACCACAAAAGGAGATGCTGAAAGAGGTTATTGCAAAATACCTTAGCAACGGCGGCATACTTGGGATCACAGAATTTGAATTGAAGGAGACCTTGGAGGTTGTATAGAATAAATCTCTGCCATATCCTTACGACAGGATTCCTGACAAATGATCACCCAAATGTTCCTCAAAACACTTCAGAGATGGGTACTTAACTGTCTCAGAAAGCAGCCCATTCTTTTTTCTGAGAGCTGTATTTTTCTCAAAGTTCTTTCTACCGATGAACAAAAATTCAACTCCTTCTAACGTCCATGTTGTTCCTAGTCTCTTCTGTAAAATCCAACAGAATAAATCTAATCCTTCTTCTACCTGATGGGCCTTCAGTGAACTGAAGGCAGTAATTATGTCCTCATCCCTGTCTCTTCTCCAGGCTAAAATTGATACTTCCTATTTCTCTCTTGCATCTTTCTTAGGAATTCAATTTCTTGTGAGCAAATCTGCAAGAGGTTTTTAATTATTAAAAGTTTCAGGGAATACTGTTTCATGAAGAAATTCACTATTTTGTTTTCACAGAGAAAATCTTCAACCCATTAGAATGACATTTGTTCTAGATATTGCAGAGGTAGGATTATGTTGGTCAATGGCTGGGCAAGTCACGTAAGTTCTGTTTGCCTCAGTTTCTTGATTTGTAAAATGAAGATAGCAATCACACCTTCCTTGTAAAAAATGCTTAGCACAGCACTTAGTAAGTGCTATATAAACCCTTATTTGTTTTCTTCCTCTTTTCGAGTTACTGATCTGCATTGATGAAGGCAATTACCACATCAAAAGATGGATGAAAACATATCTGCCCATTCTGCCCCTAAAGTATTGACTTATCAAAGTTGTTGAAATTTTATTTAATGTATCATTTAGGTGGCGCAGCCTGGAGTCAGGAAGACTCACCTTCCTGAATTCAAATCTGGCCTCAGATACTTACTGTGTGATCCTGGGCAAATCATTGAACCCTGTTTGCCTCAGTTTCATCATCTGTCAAATGAGCTGGAGAAGGAATGGTAAACCACTTCAGTATCTTTGTCAGTGACAAAGTGACCAAGTGACCAACTGTGATCGTGAAAATTTGTACACAACCAAAAACAACTGAGCAATATTAAATACTTAGCACCACAGGCACCCTTTATTTTAGGAGATTGCATGGTAGGTTAGCAATGGGATATACGTTTCTCCTATTGGCAGCCTTATATTGCTCATTCCGACTAATCTCTTCTACTAATCTAAATGAATAATATCTGAATGGTAAGGAACACTGGACATTTCTGTTGAAAATTAATTCCAGTTCCTGACTCTTAGTAGGTGCTTAACAAATACTTAGGGTTCTATCTGTCTCTGTGGGTGTGTGTGTATGTGTGTATAGGCACATGTATACATACACACATATACTCTCACCAAACACAGGTTCATCAACAGAATGCCATTTTCAAATTTCTCAAAGGATTAGCCAAATATAGGTTTGGTGTACTGCTCTTTAAATTGTGAGTTCCTTGAGAGCAGGGTCTATTTTTTGCCTTTCTTTGTATCCCAAAATCATACAAGAGGGCCTATCCCAGAGTAGCTGCTTAATACTTGGTTACTGACTGACTATAAGGACATTAAAGGGGGAAGATGAAATAAGGAAGCTTTTCACAGAAAAATCTACCATTAATATAAAATTTAAATCCATTTTTGAGTTACAAACAATGAGTTCTATTAATATTAGAATGTTTGTAAGGCTCTGCTAATCCATGATAGGAACTTGCTAACTTTTTTTTAAGTCCCTCTTTAGTAATTATTCTTACATTTCCAGTGAAAAATGATTAAATAGATGGCTTGTCATAGAAAACCATAATGATGAGTTTCTGCCCCGTGTCAGGACAACTTAATTAGCCTGGTAAATTTCACTGTTCATCTCCTGTCCGAGCAAGAGAATGTACTATTGGGGAAAATAAATTTAGTAATAACTATATCCAGTACAACATTAGTCATAAGATAGTCTGATGTTTAAATGGGAAAAAGAAAATCACTCCCCAATGTTTCCTAAATGAAGGAGTTTTGAGGTCCAACAGAAGATTAATGTGTGGTTTGGTGGAATTACAACACACATCTGTAAAAGCCTCTAGATTTTATTTTACACTTTACTCTCTATTTTTAAATATTTGATTATAAACCCCAATTATGCAATAGGAATGAAATCTGTGTCTTTAACCTATTCCCACAAGATCATAAGATCATGGAATTTCAGAGCTGGGAGTGACTTCAGTGGCAATATATAGCCCAACTCATGTCCTTGATAGAATCCCTAATACAGCATATTTAACATGTGGGCATCCAGCCTCAGTTTTAAAGATCTTCAATGATGGAGACTCCCTTCAGTTATGCTTTCCATAACCACAAAGGTAGCATGTGTCTGTGGTAGCACTAGAACCCAGATCTACATAATTTCAAGGCTGACTGAACCTTTATAATTAACAATAATATTAATAACTCACTTTTACCTAATTTTTTAAAGTTTGCAAGCCACTTTACACATTTTTCTCATTTGATCCTTATGACAATTAGGTAAGGTAGGAGTTAGTACTATATTCATTTTGGAAAAGAAGAAATTGAAACTGAAAGAGGTTCATGACTTGTCTATAGTCACACATGTAGTGTCTGAAGCAGGGTTGGAACTTAGTTTTTCCCCAGATTCAGCATTTCCTTACTTCTCATATGAAACAGCACCACATATAAATAGAAATGTCTATTAAATATATATGAGTAGCTAGGTGGTGCAATGAATAGAATTCTAGGCCTAGATCCTTTTCTTGAGTTCAAATCTGGCCAGAGACTCTAGGTGTTTGACCGTGGGCAAGTCACTTAACCCTATCTACCTCTGTTTCCTCATCTGTAAAATGACCTAGAAAAGGAAATGTTCCAGTATTTTTGCCAAGAAAACCCTAAATGGGGTCATGAAGAATCAGACATAACTGAAAGAACAACAAAAAATATAATATATATATGTACAGGTACATATATGTATACATACATGTACATATATAAACATATGTACTTTGTGAGACTGTCTTTATTGACCCCACTAAAAACATTACATTTGTAAGACTGATACTAATTCAATTAGCTCAATAGGAAAGTAATTTTTTTCAATTACGTCTGTACATATTTAAATGAGTTTGTGTATGCAATCTATCAATAAGTATTTGCTAAATATCTCCTATGTTCCAGGTATTATGCACAAGTATTGTGCACATGGTGGTGCTACTTTGTGTGTGTGTGTGTTATATGCTATTTAATCTTGAAAGGGGTATTATTCTATCCCATCTGATCTGTTCATTTATTTAACAATGTATATCTATGAATATATACATATATAAAGACAGAACAAAAGATAGGTAATAGGTGGTGTAGTGAATAGAAGGCCAAGCTGAGAGTCAGGAAGGCTAGTGTTTAAATACCTCCTCAGGTACTTACTAGGCATGCTGCCCTAGGCAAGTCACTCAAGTTTGCCTCAATTTCTTATCTGTAAAATGTGTATAATAATAGCACTTCCTTTCCAGGGTTGTGATGAGGATCAAGTAAGACAGTGATTTTGAAGTGCTTAGCACAGTAAGTGCTACATGAATTTAAACTATTGCTATTGCTATTAACGGATAGATGATAGAGATAACTAAACAGATAACCATATAGCGTCATAGGGCGCAAAATGCCTGGAATAGTGGCAAGTACTAAATGAATACTGATTGATATACATACATACAAACATATATATGTGTATATATATCTAAAAAGTTAAAACACTTCCCCACATAATTAAACAAACCTTTATTCGTTCTTACAAGACTAAGATTCTTTATTCTTTGCATGGAGATAAAAATAGTTTCACACACCAGCTTGGTTTGTGGAATCTGGCATGAAGAACAAATAGCCTGGTATTCCTGCAGGCTGAGAATCACATGTTTTGGGGAAGCTAATGATAGCAACAGCTTTAAAGACACAGGATCCGCTCAGTTTTCTTCTAAGTGCTAGCAACTAAGTTTTTCATTATCCCCCCTCCACCCTAGCCAATGCCAGGCTACAGAATGCCTCCTCCCGAGTCCTGTCCCTCTTCAACAATAGCAAAAAAAGTCCATGGTGGCCAGCTGCCATCAGAAAAGCACTTCATACTTCCAAAGCTCATCTTTATCTCTTGCTGTTGACCCCCTCACCTTGCTCTCCCGAGCCATCCCTGAGTTCTCCATCATTAAATTCGAAAGATTCACATAGACTTTTATGTTTTCCTAAACTAAATCATGTCCCTGTTCATCCCCCACAGCACTGTCTACTTCTTGGTTTTAAATCCAACTAATTTGCTCTTGGTTCTGCTTCATTTTCCCACTTCTGCCCTTATGTCTTTTTTTCATACCACCCCTTGTGCTTGGAATAGACTCTCACTTTCCCTTCTGCCAAACTATTCTACTCTGATCTTGAAATTCGTTTAACCTAGGAAACCTTAAGGGGGAAGGATCTATATCTTAACTATTCATCTTTGCATTCCCACTTACTCAGTGCCTCATCAAAATTGGTGCTTGATAAATGTGGAAGGGAAGAAGGAAGGAAGGAGTGGGAGGGAAAGAAAGAAGGAATGAGTGAGTAAGATAGAGGTTGGAATAATACTTTTTCCTGATAAGCTGCCATTGATATGAAAGCTTCTATTAAAATAAAGTTACACTGTTGAGGAATTCACCTTCAAATTAAATGTACCTGTAAGTAATTAATGTGTGCAGAGTACCAGAAGAGGCATTGAAAATTATACAGAAATTAAAAACTGCTTTCATGGATTTTATAGTACATTAGACAGGATTCAATATATACAATAATTGTTGTATAAAATAGAACATGAGAAATGTATGAATGCACTACAAAGTATTTTTTAAAGTCTGAGGAGGAAACAATCGATTTTTCCCCCACTAGCTGATAATGTACAACTTCAAGAAGGAAATGACATTTCCACAGGGCTTTGAAGGTCAGGAAGGATATCTGTAAATGTGGATAAAAGAGGAAGAAAATTGTAGGCATTCAAGAAAATTATTAACAACACTTTCCTCACTTCTATCTCTTAAAATTACTAGTTTCCCTTAAGGATCAACTCAAATGCCACCTCTTTTCTTGATTCCCCTAAGAGTTAGCATTTTTCATTTCCTCTTTAATGATTATGCATATACATATCTTTTTACATATTACAGTAGGGGACAATATGAGCAAAGACACAGCAGTAGAAAAACACAGGATAAATACAAGAAATAATTTGTAGTCAAATTTAGCTAGGGCATGAAGTACATGGTAGGAAGTAGAACGAGAATGAACTGGACAAGGTAAAATAACACAAGATTGCAGAAGTCCTCGAAAAATTGCCTATTTTATTTTAGGAGACAAAAAACCCCTAATAGAGGGAAGACATGTAGCAGTTTCATATTTTGGGGAAAGCAGGATAAAAATTTAATCTTTCAGCCAATATTCAAGGTTTATTCAAAAATCTTATTCATTTACTGCTATGCCCTATCCCCTCTATTAGTGAGAAGCAAAATTAAATGACACATAGAAAGGCAAGTGAATTTTAACAATCAAAAGACATTGCTTCTAGAAGATAAATGATTGCTTATGGTTCATGGATACATCTCTTATCAGTCAGATTCAGCTATATTTAGAAAGGATGATTTATTTAGTATGCTTTGACATGACTTAAAGAGAGTCAGACAATTCATTTATCTATTTTCAAAAATGTGGGAGAAAATAATGTGCCTTGGAAACTGCATGGACAAAAAGGATAAAAATAGTGTAATAATTAAGAAGACTATAAATACATTATTTGATTTACTTCCTAAATCTCTGACAGAATGGGACTCGACATTTGTTGAAGGTTATCTCCCATATGTGCTATCTATATCCATTGTCATTCCAAGAATGCTGAGTCACTAATATCCTTTCATGTATACAAAATTCCAACTAAATTTACCTATTTCCTCTTCCTTAAACTCAGTATTCTATATTATACCTTTTACCTGGAAAGTATTAAGCCATTCATTCAACAAGAATTTACTTAGAAGCCTGCACTATGCAAGACATCGGGATAGGTGCTGGGGTTATGAAGGGAGAAATGAAACTGGCCTGAGAGAGTTCATTTTCTATTGAGAGAAAAGAACATATGCACCAATAAGTAAGTGTAAAGTATTTCAAGAAGAAAGATATTAACAACACTTTCCTCATTTCCATCTCTTAAAATCACTACTTTCCTACAAGAATCATTTCAAATGTCACTTTTTCTGATTTCCATAATGGTTAGTTTTTAATTTCCTATTTTAATGATCATGCAGGTACTTTTCTTTTATTCATATAGCAGTAAAATGCAAACTCTTTGAGGATAAGGACTATTTGATTTTGACTTTACAACCCCAGACCCCTTGTCCGTAATTGACATTTAATAGATGCATGAATTAGATTGGGATATTTATCCTGAATGCGAAACTCACTCAAAGGGCTTAGGGGAGATATGGTAGCTATCATACTATTAGGAGAATTATCATGTATCAAAGAAGGATTAAAATTTTTCTGCTTTGTTCCAGAAGACAAAACTAGCAACCATGACTAGAAGGTGAAAAGAAGAAAAATTAGACTGGAGGTAAAATAAAACTTCATAGCGATTAGAGATTTCCAAAAATGGAATGGAACTCTGTTCACCGGAGGTCATTAAGCAAAACAGAATGATCCCTTGAATGGCATATGGTGCAAGACATGTTCAAGTATGTATTGGGCTGGATAATCTCTGAGGTCTCTTTCAATTTTGAGATATACTGATTCTGATTTTGAAAGAATGTAAGCTCACCCTTAAATCTCATTAAAATATTTGAGCAGTGCCTTACCCAAGGCTTGAAATTCTAGCATATTAAGATTTCTCATGAGTAATCAGTTTTACATTGCCCTCTCCCAACTCATCTGTCTCTCCTGAAATAATCCTGTCTATATGGTGCATAAAACATATTTAAGGCTGCTCATTCATATAAAATTAAAGATTTGGATGAAAAATACTTTGGATTCCTCAAATATATTGAAGTTTAGCTTTTCATTTATCATTTCTCCTCTTCCCCCTCTTTTCCCCTCCCTTTTCCTTTCTCCTCCCCTTCTTTCTTTTTCTTCCTTTTTGTCTTATTAAATACTTATTTCATTTTATATATGAATATAAATATTTTTATTTATCTTCAACTTCATTTTACTCAGTCTCCTGGTTTATTCAGCTTTAATCAGCATAGACAACTTCTTTAGTATTAATATTATTTGAATGAAGGGCATTATTAATATATTTCATACATATTAGTGCTGGAAGACATCTTAGAAATAATTTATTCCAACCCTTTGACTTACAAATGAAGAAAGTAAAATGCCACAGAAGTTAAATAATTCACAAAAGGTCACAGTGACCCAGTGGCACAATCAAAATTAGAACCCAGGTCTCCTGATCCTATGCTGCTTCTTCTCATTTTAGAATAAAGCAGGAGATTGAAAAGAAAGCACTCTTTCTCCTACAGAGGGTATGCAGAATCTGCTACCATCGGTTAATTACTTTCTATCTATTCATTTTATTCATCTAATTAGTTATTCCCATGTTAGTTAATTAACCACTCTTCTCTAGGGACTACACTGAAGCAAACATCCACCCTGAACGGCTTCTATTTCAGACTGTGGCAACTTATGCAAGGAGTTTTATGTAGATTTTATTACCAAGCCTGAAGTCAGCCTCCTGAACAGATATTCTAACCTATTAAGGAGAGGAGATGGCAAGAAAGAGAACCTTTACAGAACCTAGTATGAAATAGACTTCATAGTTGTCTACATTTTAGCTACTGATAATTTGCATTGTATAGTGTTTTACTCAAATCTCTGTTCAAATTGACTGTTCAGCCTACACAATGATTTTTGGGGTAATTTTTACCATTAGTCTATGAAATGATAGCTTAAAAAAAGCCACTGTAAAATTCAGGGTTCCCACAGGGAAGGTGGCAGATGATAAACTGAAATATAGGGAAAACAACGAATGCAAATGAAAAAAGCAATTTTCATGAATTTTGCCCAACATGAAGGCAGCTAATGGAGGTGCCACCTTGTTGTTAAAGCCACTTGCCTTGTAAACTGTAGATTTCTCCAACACTGTTCTGCCGCGTGATATGGTGCCAATACGCGCTTCGAGGGAGGGAGATGGACTTGGATAATGTCATTGGTTCAGTCAGACTGGTTTGAAGCTGAAAAATAAAACAGGCACATCAAGAAAACATTCAACCATTCACATGACCAAACAAATGTTTTCTAACTGCCTTATCTCAGCTATGGTGATTTATCAAGTTTTTTTTTTCTTTTTCTTCCAAATGAATAGCTGAAAGAGAACTAAAAAATATTTTTGAATTTCTAAATGTTATGTCTTCCTCTTGATATTTGGAGATGCTGGAATCTGTTATGAACTCAATTCAATATAATTAAGCAGTGATTTAAGTAAATAAGCACAACCTGTCCCAGGCTATACTCTCTGATTTGTGCAACTTTAAACAGCTCCACATCCATCAGTCACACTTTCTTCCTCCTCTTCCTCTTCCTCTTCTTTGTCCCTCTACTTCTGGGAACAGTAATCAAACCAACCTTCACAATCCTGGAGAGAGTGTGTCAGTCAATTCCCCTATGACTGCACTCAGCATTTATGTGACTTCCCAGACCAAAACACTCGTGCCTAGTCACCAATCTCCCACATGTGTTGTCTTCCTTTGTTAAAATGTCAGCTCCTTGAGGGTATAGACTGTTTTACTTTGTGTGCTTTTATTTTCAGATGTTTGGCACATAGCAAGGGATTAATAATGTTTTTTTTTCTCATTTATTCCTTCATTTGTTTACTAAGTGCCTACTATAATGCCAGGCTCAAAAGGCAAAGGTGGTTTAGCAAACAGAGAGTTGGATTTGGATTAAGGAATTAGAAATCTAGAGCTCCCTATACTAGAGAGATTATTAAAGATGATTGAAAAAAACATGCAAGGCTCCCTTGTTTGTAAGATTGAGAAATGGAAGGAATATAGAAGATAATCTAGTCTAATCCACTATTTTAAAAAATAAATTGAGATTCAGAGAGATTTAGTAATTTACCAAGTAATTCACGATTGGAAAGTAAACAGGGCAGAAGTCCAGTTATCTCCTCTTCTAATCCAAAACTTGTGGTAGGTTCCCATTATTGACCAAATACCACTAACCTCTTTGGTCTGATCCTCCACCATTTGCTAGCCTCTTCAGTCTTATTCATATGCTTCCTGGCATGCAATCTCTGATACAATCAAGTCTGACTCTTCACTTTTCCCTTATTTCAACTTGCCATTTTTATGGCATCTCTCTGGCCTCTGGGACTTTTTATAAGCTGCTTCCCATTTTTGGAATAGACTCCAGCTACATTTTTGCTCATTGAAATTCTTCTTTTCCTCCAGTTCCTAGCTCAAGTATCATCATTATCTCCCTGTAACTTTCTCTAATTCTCCCACATAAATTCCCCTTTTTCAAATATTTCAGAATCACAGGAACTCAGAGTTGAAAGGACTTCTACTCCAAATAATCCCTAACCAACAATTATCTCTCTAATATATTTGACAACTGATCATCCAGTCTTTGAGGAACTCTAATGAGAAGAAAGCTATTCTCTCTCCCCTCCCCTCCAAGGTAGCAGTTGTTGTTCAGTCATTTTAGTTGTATCTGACTCTTCATGAACCTACTTCAGATTTTCTTGGCAAAGACACTGCAGTGGTTTGCCATTTCCTTCTTCAGCTTATTTTACAGGTAAGCAAACAAAGGCAAATAGGATTAAGTCACTTGCCCAGGGTGACCCAGCTAGTAAGTATCTGAAGCCAGATTTGAACTCAGGAAGATGAGTCTTTTGGAGTCAAGGGCTGACACTCTACCCACTGAGTTACCTGTTGAGGAGAAAGCTACTATTGATCCTCCAAAGAAGTGCATTTCATGTTTAGCTGGTTCTAATTTTTAAGAAGTTTCCCTTACATCACATCTAAGTCCACCCCACTGTAACTTTTACTTTTTGATCCTTGCTCTGTCCTCTAGGGCCAGTCAGGATAAAATGAAATCCTAACTCACATGATGGTAATCATGGCTCAATTTTTCTGTTGTCCAGTAAAAGCACTCCCACTTCCATTAGCCAATTCTCCTATTTTCTAATGTCCTTCCACAAGATCTTATGTTTTGCAATCCTTCCTTCTGGTAAAAACAGGCCTTTGCATCTCCCATGGCTTGCTCACTGAATCCCTGAGACCAAAAACACCTTAAAGGTCAGATAGTTTAAGCCACACCTGAAGAAGAGTGTGGCTTATTTTATTAAACCTGACAAGTGGTATTCCAGTCTTTGCCTGAACACTGCACTGTAGTGAGGGAGCCCACTACATCATGAAGCAGACCGTTCTACTTTTGGATAACATTAATTCTTAGGAAGTTGTTTTATATCAAGCTTAAATTTGCCTTTTTAGTACTTTAACTCATTGCTTCTAGCTTGGCCTCATTAGCTAAGCAGGACAAGACCAACCTCTCCTCTAGATGAGCCCTTAAAAACGCTGAATGCAACCATCATATCTCCACAATTCCTCCAAGTTCAATGGATTTCTGCAGTTCATTAATGATCTCCCTAAAATGTGGTACCCAGACTAAAGTGGAATGAATCAGTCATGGTCTAAGGCACTATGAATGATGATAGGCATCCAAAGATGAGAGAGATGCAATTGTTAAAGAACTTACATTCTAGAGGAGGAGGTAAGTCAAATACATATATTATTTGGCTGTTCCCCAAGGAATATTTTCAATCTGGAAGGGTTCTTTTTCACTAACTCATTTTTTAAGGGTATGTCTTAAAGAACTACTTTCTATTTATGGAGTATATTTTGAAGTAAAAAAAAAATTGTCAATTACAGAATCCCTGGCAAGCTAGTAGACTGGTCAAAGGTGATACAGTTTTCATTGGGTCTTACATATTTAGTTAAAAAAATTTTCCATTTGTAATTTCACATTAATTTTTGATATCCTAAACTGGGCTTTTAAAATATGTTTCAGAGGCAGAGTGACATAATAGACAACCTTTAAACCCAGGAAGACCTGGATTCAATGAAGACACCTGCACACTCATGGAACTTACATTCTAACATGGGGGACAAGAACATATATATAATTATATGTTATATACCTACAACACATATATTGGTTTTATCTCTGACATATCCTTGCTATGTCATTTAACCTCTCACTATATCAGCCAGTTTTCTAAGATTATGAATTGTAGAGAAAGTCCCATCACACACTGACAGAGAAAATTACCAAACCTGCAAGTTCCATAAATCAATAAAATCTCAAGTTTAGTTTCTGTTCCTTTAGAGATAGTAAACTTAATTTTTCAGCATGCATATTATACAATATAGCATGCAACTTGGGCCACAGATATTTCCTGATGGGAACATAGACAATATTCAGTGGACGTACTAGCAACAAAGTGAATATTATTTTTCTGAACATAGGATCATAGACATAGAGCTGGAAGAGAACTTAGAAGTCCAACACACCCTCCCGCATTTTATAGATGAGGAAAATATGGTCCCCAGAGATGAAATGACTTGCCCAAAGTCTCCAGTAAACGACAATCAACTAATCAACAAACATTTATTACACTCTTACTTAATAATGGTCACTGTGTTAGGTACTAGGAAAACAAATACAAAAATGAAAACCCCTATCTCAAGAAGCTTACATTCTAACATGGGGAAGAAGCATATATATAAATATATGCAAAAGTACAGTAATACATATGATAATAGTTATGTATATACAACGCATTATTAGTATTTTCATCTCTCATTTCATTGCTGATTACTTGTGTATTTATTGTGTTGTTTCAAAAGAAAGAGATTTGATGAATATATGGAAACAATGATTCTAACTAAACCCCTTTCTTTATGGTGAAGTTTTAAATTTTATTGAACCCAGGTCCTCTAATTAAAATTTATCCCTTTCTTCTATACTTATTACTGAAGAAGCAATAATGAGCATTGTCCCTTCTTTCTGGTTTTTAATTTTTACCAAAATCCATATGCTTGCTTACTTCAAAATTATGTATTCACTTATTTTCAATTAATTATTTTTCTATAACTATTTTAACCAAAATACTAATTATATTACTAAATATTCACCTCTCCTCTCTGAGATTCCATGTCCAAATTTATTTATTTGAATTTTGAGTTACTATTGACATACCCCAAAAAGCAATGGTTAGAACTCATTTTAAGTTTTAAAATTT
>CM053773.1:74904507-74922952 GCA_028658325.1 Potorous gilbertii
GATAGCAAGCATATAAAGGATAGCAAGCAGATATATATATATATGTATATATAGGATAGCAAGCATATAAAGGATAGCAAGCAGATATATATATATAGGATAGCAAACATATTGCACTCGGCTGTTTCCCTTTCGCATCTAGAATATCATGTAGCAAAAACATACTTAAAAAAATAAAGTAGAACTTTTTAAGGAGAATGTAATGAAATACGGTTTCAAATCTCAGGTGAATGTGAATTCCTGTTCTTCCCTAAGACCTGTCAGAACACCTCTGTGCCTGTGACCCTGGTGCTCTGACAGGTCTGGAAAATATTTTAAACATAAGAGGCACATCGTCTTGACGTCCTGTTACTCAGCAGCAGTGACAGCCAACTGACCTTTAGAACCTGAAGCCAGGGTTGTCCTAAGACAAAATGATGACAAAGCTCAGTTTATTATTGACAAGTACATTTTCTATTGTCAAGGAAAGAGACTCAACGGTGATATACCACCTACTATGTGCCAGGCACTGTGCTAAGGACTTTTTCTTTTTTTCAAATATTATCTCATTTATCTTCACAACAACCCTGCAAGGTAGGTATATTACTATCTTCATTTTACAGATGAGGAGACTGAGGCAAGCAGAGGTCAAATGACTTGCCCAGGGTCACATAGCTAGTAAGGGTGGGAGGCTGGATTTGAATTCAGATCTTCCTAGCTCCAGATCCAGAATGCTATCTATTGTGTCTGCTACCAGCTACCTTCCCAACGCAAAAATGTACATGTTAACAATAGATGTATCTTCACATGATACAATTGTAATCTCCTCATAGACTTAGTTGAAAATTTCTTTGTAAGAAAAAGTGTTTTATATTTTTTTACTTACGTAAAACTACTTACGTAGTTTTAATTAGTTAAGTATTTAAGTCTTGAAAATTCCAGCATAATGAAGCAAGCTGGGTTTAAAACCTAGCCCTTCTTTATGCCCCTATAACCTTAGGCACATCACTTGACTTTCCTGACCTGTTTCTTTAATTGTAGAATTGCTGAAGTCTCTTGATGTTTTAAACCCTATGATCCAAGAAGATTAACCACTCATCCTGATTAATTTTTATTTTCATTGCCAGAACCTGTAGGTTATCCAACAACATTTCTGTATGAGGCGAAGGTAAGGTAGGATGTAAGAGAATCTTTTCTTTGGAAATGTATCTTTCCTTCAAATTTAAAACCCTTATCACTTTTAGTGTGCTTACCTCAATATTCTGTGTCTGAGAGCTAGCTTTCTTGGAGTCTTACCTGCTTCCTGTAGGGTTGGGAGTTAGGAAGACCTGAGTTCAAATGTGACCACAGGTGCTTAGTCAGGTGTGGGGTCATGAAAAGCTATTTAAATTCTATTTATTTCAGTTTCCCCATCTACCTCCCAGTACTGCTGTGAGAATTAAATAAGATATTTGTACATGGCATGTAGTAGGTGCTTTATAAATGTTGGTTATTACAGTTTTCAGGCCCTGTTTTTCTTTTTTTGATGGTGTGAATTGCTTTTTCTTTCTTTCCAAGGATCAATACCCTAATTATGGATATTTGATCTCAGGAAAAAATATGAAAAATATACTTAAGCGAATTAGCATCTGAAAGATGAAAAATAATGGTGGTGTGTAGAGGTGAAAGGATCTAAGGAAGGAGGAGCCAATGGGTTTTCTCAGAATAACTGAAATTAAACCCTGTACACTATCATCATGTAAGAAGGTAGGCCCTGCTTCAATAATCTCTTTTAAAAATTTATTTTAAAAAAAGGACAAACAGAAGAAAACAAATGATATAAATGAAATCATTGACTCCAAAAGCAGCTGAAATGACATTTTACACATTTCTTAAAAATCCCAAATAAACATTTCTAACGTTTCCTTCATTATTTTTAAAAAATGGCAGGGAAGTTATACTCAGGAAGAAATAAAGCCATATTTATTTATAATAACAGATAGAGGAACTATGAAATTCCCAATTTTATAATCCCCAGTGTAATAGGAGGTATGGGCTTAATATATAAACACAGATCTTTAATTAATGCCAGCAATGCCAATTATTAGCACTAATTAATCCACAGACCATTCATTTTACCATGCTAATCACAATTCTGCCTATATGTCATTCTTTTTCTTCTTTTAAAATTAGCAAAATCTTTTCTCTATATAATTTGTAATCAGTGATTAAGTTAATTTTTCCCATGGGAAAACACTAAAGACTTCTCCATTCATTTTACTAGAATTCTTTTTCATTTTATTCCTTCTTCATTTCATTGTGTCAATGTTTTCAATTTTTTCTCTGAGAAATATTGTTCTTCCCCCTGTTCACTTATATGTTTCCCCTCCCCCCATCCCCAATAACACAGTGGTTCCTTTGTGTTGTTGCTATTGGATAATTAAGCAGGAACTAAAGACCATTTGCTTTTTTTTTTTTAATTTTCAAGACTTTTTACTATTTCTCCTGCAAAACCATTCCAAACCTTCCCCCTTTATTCCTCATTTTTTCCAACTTCAGCCTCTTGGTCATTTAAAAATCTTAAACTACCTTTTATGCTTCATCTTTTCCTGCTTTTCTCTTAGCCTCCAAACAAATTCAGAGAAACAGGAAAGGTACCTACATGATAGCTTATCAAGGAGCAAGGACATTTTTAGGAAGAGGAATTTGGGGAAACGTGTCTTAGATTAGAGGACCCAAATTTGAGACCAGTCTACAACACTTCCATCCAATATGACCCTGGGCAAGTCTTTCTACTTCTCTTAGATTTAATTTCCTCAGTTGTAAAATGGGGGTAATAACTTCACTATCTACCTCATAGGGTTACGTGAGTTATGATATTAGTTAATCCATTACTATTAATAAATTTTAAAATACTTACGAGTTTTATTTAATACAATACTTATTTGTATTATGCTTCATAATATGTAAAGTGCTATATTCATGTAGATTTAGGAGATAGAATGGAAGAAGGAGAGAACGAAAAATTTGGAGTTATAGAAGCTTAATTCAAATTCTACTTTGACATTCTGCCTGTGTGACCTCAGACAAGTCAGTTAAGGTCCCTTGGTCCCTGTTTCCTTATTGTAAAATAAAGAGGTGGACTGAGATGGCTTCTACATTCTTTTCTAACGCCAGAGATGTGTACAAGTGAACATATGATTGACTGACATCACCCTCCTCAGTCTTCTCTCTCTTCTGACTAGAAGGCTGGAAGGTAGAGTACCAAACTTTTCCCAATGCCTTCTTTTCTTAGAGAACAGAAAGTGGACTTTCTGGTTCGATCCACTCTGCATTTGCAGATATGCCTAGTTTCAACTTCATGGAACAAGATGCTCCCATGTTGGTTACCCCTTGATCTACTCCCAACCCTGTCTGCTTCTTCCCTGCATTCTTTTATATATTGTCTTTTCCCATTACACTGTAAACTTCTATCTTTCTTTTCATTCATTGTATCTCCATAACTTAGCCCAGTGCCTTGCACATAGTAGGTGCTTAATAACATAGTGGGAGCTTAATAAATGTTTATTGGATTGGATTATATGTAAGTCTATTATAATTATCTCCTTATGTTTTTCAATGAGGTTCAGAAAAAAATGGTCACTGTCTTATTATTCTCTATTTTTAATATTCTATGAGTAAATATAATATAATTACTTTTTGTAGTTGAATAAAAAGAGGATGAAAGCCCCCTTTCTTGTCAGCTTACTTAAAGCATCTTTTGTATGAGAAGGAGGCAAAAGTGTCTAATGTGTGTCTTTATGTAGTGTCTAATGTGTGTCAAGCCCTGTGCTGTGTTTTTATAATATTTTTATAAGTATTATCTCAATTGGTCTTCAAAACAACCCTGCGAGGTCCATTGTTTTATTACTTCTATTTTATAGTTGAGAAAATTCAGGTAAACAAGTTAGGTGACTTATCCAGGGTCAGACAGCTATTAAGTATCTGAGGCTGGATTTGAATTCAGGTCTTCCTGACTCCAAGCTCAGGGCTCTCTCTGTTTCACCACTAACTATCTGTGGTGATAACTTAAGGACCAGAAAGAACAGCAAAGATGTTTCCATATGATTTTGGTTTTCTCTCATAAGTCCCTATATTATGAAAACTTTTCATTACATGCAATTTGAAGATTGATTATTTGGTATGGTTACAACTGTTAGAAGTTATTCTTAAGTTGTTATGGATCAACGTTAAATCCTAGAAATTTTGCGTGACAGTTCAGTGTGTGATGATGACTTTGTTTCAGAGTAAGTTTATCAGTTGAATCTTCAGGATATCTTGAGGTATGTGTAAGTATGAGGACAGTGAGGCCATGGAAGATAGCATGCTTTTGATGAATAATTATCCCCAGTAGACCATATCTTGTTCTGTATTCTGTAGATATTAAAATTTTCATCCCCTATCACTGTATTGCCTAGTTTCCATAGTTTCCTTGACTTATATTATATTGCTTACTGAGCCTAGGGATCTTAAAGATAAGCCCTTTATAATTTCTGATGGCAGTATCCTGTTCATAACCCTCCTTTTCCCACAGATGAATTTGTAGTCATTTGTCTGATGCTTTTAGGTTGACATGTGGTTGGATAGATTCATGCAGATGTTGGTTGGTTGTTATCCTTTGTCTTCAAAGGGGACCAAAATGACATCACCATAAGTTAAATTTCAGTGTGTCTAACTGTGGCTGATCAGAGCAGTACAAATTCAGAATGTTCTACCACAGATTGAGCACAAATAGCTTGTGTGAATATTTGGGGTAGATATCCCAAATTTGTACTGTCTCAATTCTGCTTTTCTCAAAGAGCACAGCACCCTTTCTGATGTGGCCATGTTGTGCTGAATGGTTCTGTGCCAGTGTCTCCCATGTTGCACAGTCAAATCCAAAGTTTTTGAGAGAGAACTTGAGAGTGTCCTTGTATCGCTTCTTCTGGCCACCATGATCACCTGTCCCATGTGAGTTTTCCATAAAATAGTCTTTTTGGCAAATGTACATTTTTCTTTTGAACAATGTGGAGTTGTGTTCTGAAGCATAGTTTGAATGCTTGGCAGTTCAGCTCGAGCAAGAACTTCAGTGTCTGGTACCTTATCTTGCCAGGTGGACCTCAGAATCTTTCGAAGATAGTTCAAATGGAAGCAATTTTGTTTCCTGGCATGGCGCTAGTAGACTGTCCATATTTCACTAGCATACAACAATGAGATCAACACAAATGCTCTGTAGACCTTTAGTTTAATACTCAGTCAAATACCTCTTGTCTTCCACACTTTTCTTTGGAGCCTCCAAAACACTGAGCTAGTCTGGCATCAGCCTCATTGTCAACGCATCCATTCCTGGAAAGTACACTACAAAGGTAAGTGAACTTATCCACAACATTCAAAACCTCTCCATTTGTTGTAACTGATGATGCCATGTATGGATAATGTGGTGGTGACTGATGGTAACACCTATGTTTTCTTGGTGTTAATTATTAGGCCAAAATTAGCACAGGCAGCAGAGAATTGATTCATACTTTGTTGCACCTCAGCTTCAGAGGCTGCATTGAGTGCACAATTATCTGCAAACAAAAAATCATGCACCAACACTCCCTCTACTTTAGTCTTGGCTTGTAGCCTTTTCTAATTGAAGAACTTACCATCAGTATGATAGTTCACCTTGATGCCATGTTCATCTTCACTGAAAACATTTGTCAACATGGGAACAAGCATGCAGCCCCATTTCACTCCATTGGTGACTGGAAAGACTTAAGAGCGTTGTCCATTATCCAGAACCCAATCAAACATGCTGTCATGAAATTGATGTACAATATTGATGAACTTCTCCGGGACAATTTTGGCAAAATTTTCCATAAGCCTTCATGGCTAATAGTGTCAAAGGCCTTGGTCAGATCTACAAACATTGTGTACAGACCTCTGTTCTGATCTTGGCATTTCTCTTGGAGTTGCCAGGCAGCAAATACCATATCGACTGTTCCTTGGCCCTTTCTGTTGCTAATCATGAAGGAATTCTGAATCCATTTTTAGCTGAGTATTTTCATAGATTCTTTTTAGAACTAAACCAGTTTTGGTGATATGTGTCAAAACTACCTTGGCCCATTTTTGCCTGTAAACCATAACTAAGTGAGAACATATTCTCATCATTCAATCTTTCATGAATCATAAGATTTTATAAATGTCTTTGAGAATCATTTGATGATGTGACACTAAAAAGAGACATATTGCAATAGCTGTATGATTTCATTATAGCATTTATGGGCCTTATATAGAATAGCTGGGGTGGGAAATTTTTCCAGAAATCAGAGTATGTGGTTTTCTGGCATATCACTGGGAAGGAGAATTCTCAGTTTTGGCCAGCCCTCCCATTTCTCCCCTTGCCCCACACCTTTCCCCTTTGATAAGAAGAGGACCTTATGATGTTCAAGGGTCCAGAGGAATTTCTGTCTTCACATTAGTGTCGTAAATGGCATCCCCAGATTAGCTATTAGCAAGGTTTGCCCTATCAGGAACCAAGGGCAGACTGGATACAAACCAATTGTGATTAAAAGGATCATCTTGAAAATCTGAGAAACAAAAGGAAAGGCATTCTAGCAACCAGGATCTATAGTTACTCATTTTCCATATGTGCTTTCTATATCTGAACCCACTTTATTCTGGCCTTCATATATATTGGTGAGGGAATATGTCAAACTTATTCAAGATGTTTTATAGCTACCATGTTGTATTGTTAAAGTATTGTTAATGGAAGGGGAAGGTCTTTCCCATCCATTAATAGGTCCATATGATCTGCTTAAGTCACATGGAACCCTGAGTCACATGAGTCTCTGTTACATGGAGCAAAAAGGGGTGGAGCAGAAAGGGTGGAACAAAGCTGAGAGGAAGTCAGACAGAGCAGGTAGAGCTGGGAAAAAGAGAGGAAGCAAGCAGCTATCTGTGAGTGAGAGAGGGAGTGATTTTTGCTTAAAGGAGTTGGTTTGTGGGAAACCCTGATAATGTGTACAGGCATTTTGGTTACTATGATGTGTTTCTTTGTTACTATGATGGATTTGACTTTTTGGTGTTTGAATAAATGTCTTGGTTCTGTCTTCAGTGAAGAGAGTCTGGTATATCTTGTGATTCAATCCTTGAAATATGCAGGCATATTCATAGTTTCCACTGTGGGTATTGCCTTGGTGATATGCATATTTACTGTACCCTTAGTAAATATCCCTTTCTTAAAAAAAAAAAACTCCTTGAGTTCAGGTAACTAAATTGATTCTCACTTGAAAATATTGAATAGAAACACGTGTGTTTTTTTCTTTTGAGTCAATTGCTGTAGAGAATCACTCTTGGAATCAGGGGGACCCCTAGAACCCTTAGGGGGAGATATAGTCATCTTATCTCTGGGAATCTGATTTGTAGTGGGAATAGACTTGAAATAAGGATTCTCAGTATTTATGTGATCTTCAGTTACATTGGACAAATGCAATGGCATGAATCAATTATTAACCTGTAGTATGATTGGTGAAGTAAAGTTCTTTTGCTCAAAAAAGTTTTATAGGTTTTGGACTTATTTATCATGTATTCTATTTTTTGGTGAGGGGGTATTAATCCTTCCATGATTTCTATAGTTTTGTATAACTGCAAGATAAGTTTTCCATGTGGTCAAATACCTATGTCTATCTTATGGATTTTCAGTATATGGTAAGCCATGTTGGTAGAACTTTATTAAATACTTTGAAGTAGTCAACAGAGGTTGTCTATGTGTTACAGCACTTTCAAGTAGCTTGTTCAATAATTACTGCATAAATAACAAGTTAGACTTCTGGGCCTTTTTGACATACCCTTTTTGCTTTTCAGTGAACCTGTGGGTTTTTTCTAGACAACTGTAGAATTTTTAGTGATATAAGCAGTGAACGATTTCTATAAAGTTCATAAACACAAAGTTTGCCTTTATTTGAAAGAGTCATCGATGTTAATTTTTTGGTAATATATGAGCAATTTCTTCTATCAGGAAAATTAGGATAAATATTGTATCTGAGAAGAATTTGGTCAAGTACTTTGCTAATAATTCATATTTCACTGAGGAATATTTTAAACGTATCTTATCTTGTCCTGCCACTTTTCAGTTTTTCAGAGAAAATTTAGCTTCATTCACTTCCCTTGAGGTAACTTATCTTGACATCTTTCATTATATTAATTGTGCATTTTCTGTCCTCATTTGCTCCAACTCACGTTTTTGTTGCATTGGCTTCTTGCAACCATACATTTCACCAGAAGTTTTCCATACCATCCTTCTTCCAAAGTTCTTTCTTGCCTGTGATTTCTTAGCAAGGCTTCAATAGTATATTTTCTGATTTATGATGAATCCTTTTTTTTGTTTTTATTTCCTCTTGATTCCTTGTATATTGACTCTTTGACCTGTTCATCGCTGATTAAAGGGATCTAGGATTACTGGTTTCCTTTAATTCCTGTATTTCTTTCCACATATTTCTGTTTTGCTGCCTTTAATTGAATAATATGTCATTCTATTTTTATACTGCATGTTTCAGCTAGAAAATGATGTAATCTTCCCAATGTGTTACCATACTATATTCTTCAAGAGTTCTCTAATGTCTCTTGTCACCTATCCTGCGAGATACTGTTTAGTAACTATCTTTCTTCCTGTTTCTTACCATAGAAACATTTATCATATATACTACCATATGCAGGTGTGGGCTTTTAAAAAAATTTTCATCAAATACTGATGCATTTTTCATGATCATTAAAGAAATCTTTTTATTACAGTTTCTTTGGTTTTATATAATTGGTTTGCTAGTTGGAAGTATGCTGTCAAACTCAGAAGGGGCTTTTTAGAATTCCAATCTAAGTATACCAATTTCCTTTTCAAAATCATTTGAAATATTGGTGCCATTTTGTCATCTATTTCATAGTCATCATCTCCTAATTTTATATAAAGTGGAAATTCTCAATGACCTCCTGACTCAAATTTTCCTTCAAATTTTAATAACTCCCCAATGTCATCTCTTATTTCTTATCTAATTTAAGCTCAGGGATGATGTTCTTTTTTCCAGTTACCCTGAATTGACTGGCAATATATTATGTGACTTTATGCTAAGAATAATATTGATAAAATGTAGAATGAAACCCTTTCCTTGCCTTATATAGTGAGATCTAATTTCAGTTTTAAGACACAGTGCTAATATATAATGTAAGTATTCATGTCTTCATTTTATGCACACTTATGGTTTGCCTGCTTCAATGATCAACATCTTCTACGTCCTCAAGTCTTCCTCACTTCTGGCCAGCATTTAGCACTATTTCTAGCACATTGTATGCATTTAATAAATGCTTATGGAATTGAATTTGAAATTATGAATCTTTATTTCAAGGTATAATCTCTACATCAGCACTTAAGTATTGACTCATTCTGCTTCTCATCTTTCAGAAAGTTGGTATCAAATCTGATTACTCCAAGGGACAAGTTGGCTAAAGAAGGAGCATAGAGGAGGTAATATAATCATAGAATTAGAGCTGGAAGTTCTATCTAGTCCAGTTTTCTCTTTTCTTGGGGGAAGAGTTTGAGAAAATAGAGTCACAGAGAATTCAAGTGACCTACAAGCTGAAGATCTTTCCATGATATATGAAGGTTCTTTTTGGTATAACTTAATCCTTGATAACAGAGATGCCTTTTGTGAACAATCATCTTCTGTGAACAATATTGTTTTTGGAAACAATAGTCTAGCTGAACTCTTTTTTCACTCTTTGAAAGTGGTAGCTTACCTGGAGATTAAGGAGTGGACCAGTATTTATTTATTTCCAGGAAGGAAAATAGAAAACTTTGGCTGCATCAAGATATAGAATCAAGTATGACAGACAAAAGAAAAGAATTTTTCTTTTCTAGGGCAATGCCATCAACATGTCTCATAGCTCTCAGCCTGATTGAATGAGAGGTATGTCATCCGAATGCCAGATCTTTTGATATGCATGCTTTGATTTGTACCATTATATAGTAGGGACCTAAAGCCCTTTTGGGGCTGAGCCAAGTATCTGTCTCACTGTAAGTTATTTCTAGTCTCGGCTTATTATAAAAGAAACCCCAAAGAAAAGAGAAAAAAAACCTGAACTGAGATTTAAAGGGCCTCAATAAAGAAACTGAACATAATATATTTGTTCTTTGCAGCTCCCAAAGACTGGCATGGTTATTTAGTTTGGAAAGGAAAAAAGAAGAAAAAAGGAGGAAAGGACACAGGGAGAAAGGTAGGATGGAAGGAAGAAGAAAACAAACTCTACTTTTGTATGGACAATGAGATTAATATGTGAGATCTGTTATAGATGTACAAATTATAGATTAACAAGCAGCATTTGAAAATTTTGGCTTAAAGTAGTCTGAAAGCCTCCCCCTATTTTTTTCATTTCATTTGTAAATGTGTTTTAGATTGGGAGCCCTTTTAGGACAAAGATAATAACTATACTTTCTCTCATATTCTGCAATGACAGCAGAGACACATGCACACACACACACACACGCACACACACACATGCACAATAAGACTTTATTAATCCTGGGCAAAATGTTCAAGTAATTGAAATCTATTTTACTTACTTCATACTTATGACTCCTCTTGCCTTCCAATACTTTCCTCCAGTTCCTATTTTACTATTCTTCCCTTTGGCAATTTAATAAATGCATCATAGAAATCAGATCACATAAAGCATTATTGAATTTATTATTGTATGCAATATTTTAAACGATATAAATGAGTAGGGATAATAGATTTGCTGAGTTGCAAGAATGCTCAGAATTCATATTCTATGATTGTTATCTGAAACATGAATCCTTTTTGTCATGTTCCCTGTTAGTTGTCAACCAACATTGTCATGAATTTCTTTAGTAATTTGTACCAATGAGGCAGCTCATTCCATTTTGAACAGACAACTCAGATTGAGCCAAAAATCTGTCTCCTTATAATGTCCATTTATTTATTCTTGTTTTACCCTCTGGAACCAAGTGTAATAAGACTAATTTATCTCTTAAGTGACAATCCAAATATTTTTTGACTGCAATAATGTATGGCAACTGGAATGTCCATAGTATTGAAAGTCAGTTCTTGGTTTTGCCACTCACTGTCTGTTTGTCCCTGGATAAGTCATTTAAGCTATTTACATCTCAGTTTCCTCATCTGTAAGGTGAGGGGGTTGGTCTCAACAACCTCTGTGGTCCCTTCTGGACCTATGATGCTACATCATTATTCAGTTAATGAAGTCTGCTTTTAAAGCTACTGTTTCATGCTGCTAGTATCTCACTTTATAATTTACCATTTCCATGAACTAAAATGTGGATAGGTAGCTCCAGTGTTACCAAAAAACTGTATGATGAATATAAGACTAGAGAGACTGATGATTGCATTTATTTAACTATAAAAGCATTCTGCTAGTTGGTAACAGTTTTTCAATTCAATCTCCAAATATTAGATGAGATATATGAATAAATTGAGAATGACAATGAATAATGCAGTTAGGGATCAAGTTTGCAAACTATGCTAAAAATAAAAAAAAAATTATTTGGCTTTGGGATCAACATAGCCCATTTAAGTGGAAAATGAGGCACATATATTATACGCTAATTTTAATATAAGTAGGTGATGAAGATAGCTAATTTAGCAACTGGATAAAACAATAAGTATCAAGATGGTTCTAATCTTTATCCAGTAAAGAATGCCAGGCTTTGACTGGTCACTTAAACTCTCTTTTCTCAATCTCTAGATAAAGATATACTACTTATTTATTAAAGTATCTTGGAATTCTGATTCATCAGCACTGTAAGTATTGAAGTTCAGTTCATTATATTGGTGAGCTTATCAATGTCTTTCAATGAAAGAGGAAAATATTTCCATGACATATAGGCAGACAATTTTTAAAGAGGTAAAAATAGCTATAATTGTATATTTTGTAGCATATTCAAATCTAACTTCATTCAAAAAGCGCTTATTGTATATAACAAACATTATATATGCCCTCTAAGAAATGAAAATTCATTATAACGCTTATATCAGAGATGCTTGATGGAAAGGTAGCACATATCTTAATTTGAATTCTACCCAGAAGGCTCTCGAAATTAGTATGCTGGATGTCTCAGTATGTGAAGACCAATTTCTCACCTTTATGCGTCCTGGCCACAATATATCAAACTGAAGCTTACCTTAAAACATTAAAAGGAGGAAAACACTAAGCAACTTTACATATAACATATTATATATAACATATGTGATATATATTTATATATACATTATACATTATGTATAAGATATATTATAAACATAATATCATACTATAAATATATTACATATAATATAGTAACATGCTTCTATGTATAATGCCCCAATCTGTAGACTCAGAGTATGAAGACCTAGGTTAAATGATCAGAACTGAAGCTTACTAGACCACTCATTATATTTCTGTGAGTTGTTACTGTTGTTCAGTCATTTCAGTCACATCCAACTCTTTGTACCTCCAGTTGAGGTTTTCTTGGCAAAGATACTGGAGTGGTTTGCCATTTCCTTCTACAATTCATTTTATAGATGTGGAAACTGAGGCAAACAGGGTTAAGTGATTTGCCTGTGGCTAGTATTTGTCTGAGGTCACATTTAAATTTAGGAAGATGAGTCTTAGTCTTCCTGACTTTAGGTTCACCATTATATCTGCTGCCCCATCCAGCTGCCCTCTCTAAGTATTATTTCCTTTATATGTAATGTGCAGACAGCAGTTATGATGAAAATATTTAGCAAAAATTAAAGGACTACAAAATTTGAGCAATCTATTGATTATAATCTCTTAATAAGTTAATGAGTTAATTAATATCTTGTAACAGGCAAATAAATATGCTTATTGAAGAAAACCTTGCAAGGGCCACCCATTATAAGTTGTGGTCCATGAATTACATACCTGTTCCAATTAGGGTCCTCTGTTGGTGTGAACACCTTCTTATATGGTTATTTACTACCTTCCTGCTGGTATGAGCCTTGCGGCTGTAGTCAAATAAACATCATTTTGCAGGCTATGGCTCTCTCTACTTTTATATGCTCCCTACAAGCAACTTCAGTTTGGGAGAGTTTGGATGGTACCATTGATATATCCTTACAAATCAACCACTTTGCTTTTTATTTTATTGGAACATTCTGGACAAGGGGTGTTCTTCCTCCTAGGATTTCTTCTTCTGTGTTTTTTTCTCATGGAGATTGATAAGGTGGCCAATTTTACTACTATTTTGTAAAAGTTAAATGTTCTAAAGTTCTGAGATGTGTAAAGTTACTATCTTCACTTGTCAAGTGAAGATGTATTCTGAGTAACTACTAAAGAATTCATTCCCAGCAACCTTCTTACAATTTTCCGAAAGGGAGAAATTAGATCTCAAAATTCTTGCCATAGTTCAGAAAGTTATATTAAATCTGACTCAGTAGAAGGCACACCAGGACCCTACCATGTAAAAAAGAGAGAAGACATTCTCAGGTAAAATATTTAAATATCAGTACATCTACTAATGAGAGTAAAATGAATTCAGATCAACATTAAAGAACAGGAAGAAAGAAAGAAGGAAAAAGAAAGGAAAGTAAGAAAGAAAGGGAAGTAGTGCACTATGGTGGTAAAAATTCTGAATTTGGAGTTATCAGACCTGGCTTTAAACTCCAATTTTTGCTATGTATTACTCCTATAACCTTGGGTAAGTTGCTTAACTTTTCTGGGCCTCAGTTTCTTCATTAAAGCACTTCAATCATAAATCCTTCTACATTCTATCCTAATTTCTTCCACAGGTAAGAGATTGGGCAAAGAAAAGGGCAATATAGGAGGGTTTCTCCTGTAGATAAGGTATATGACTAAACATCATGGGTAAAAATGAAAGTAGGCACAATAAAATTGAAAATAAAAGCTTTATCTTCCACTGTCATGACCTACTTTGAACATTACTGATTTCCCATGCTGTTATACTCAGTGCACAGATCTATTGAGAGGCAATCTCTTATTTAAATGGATTTAGAATCCTATCAATTATGGGAACAAACTCTGCTTTGTAATGCTAGGGTGACTGAACATTAATTCCAGTGGACAGTACTGTGAATAAATAATAGAGCAGTCATGAGTAATCAGTGGGAGACTGCTTTAATGGCCAGGGCTTAACTGTTATTTTTTTTTTCATTATCTACCTCTCTGAATACACCATAAATGAAGTGTTAAGACATACCACCACCCTCCTGGGCAAATGGATCTTTGGTAAACATTGTTTTCTTTATGCAGTGAGTGAATTACTGCAATATTTTTCACTGCTGGACAGCTGTAAGAATTATAAACTCAGTGAGATCTGATCATACCAAACATGATGTGAATAATCAGACCCCTGTTTATTAAATGGTGATGAACTTGTAATAGTTACAATGCTTGTTAAAGATACAAACATAGACTCCTTGAGGATGGCCTGAGGGCATTATGCTTCCTGAATTCCAAGATACTTTTGCAATCAAGTCTGCCCACTGGAAAATCAACCACTTAAATACAAGGCACAGAGTAGCAAATTATTGTCTTTGCTACCTTCATCATTTTTAAGGTATTCATAATTTTGATGAAGGAAACATTGGTAATTGTGTATAAAATTCCAAATAAAATTTGTAAACATCACTGAAACTACTAATCAAGACCAGATTAATGGATTGTTAAGTCTTGTCTTCTCCTTCCTAAAAAATCCAAGATTCTTCAACTAATCCTTACGCTGGCATAATTTCAAGGCCCTTCATTAGCCTCACCAACTTGTCTTGGATGTTCTGTAGATTATGCATGTGTTTCCTTAAAATGGTAACCAGAACTGCAAACTCCATTCCAAATTTTGTGGGTTCTGGGAGGAAGGTAGTGGGACTTTCACCGCTTTTATACCAGGTCTCTTTTATTATGATAAAAGATTGATTTAGCTTAGGGAGCTGCTTTATCACAGTTGATATTCCTCACATATTTTTCAGATCATGTCCTAGCTATTTCAGTTTACCCAGCGTTGTGCTTGGGAAGTCCCTCTTTTTGAACCCACACTTAATACTTTACATTTATCTTTGCTAATTTCTCTCTTCTTAGATTTGGTTCAATATCATAAATGTCAAGATCTTCACTGATTCTGACTGCTACCCAACATGATAGCTATCCCTCTCAGGATTGTATTATCTTAAATTTTTATTAGCACCTCATCTATGCCTCTATCCAAGCCACTGATAAAAAAATGTTAAATATTTAAACATAGTACAAGGCAAAGCACAGAGAAGCACTAAGGCACTCTTTTGGAGAACTCCGAAACTGACACTGATTCATTTATGACCACTCTTTTATTCTTGTCATTCACACAGTTCTGAATCCGGCTAACTATCTACTGTTATCTAGCCTACTTCTTTCCTTTTACACACAAGATGACCACAGGAAAAACTGTCAAATATTTGGCAAAAATCTGAGTAAACTGTGCCTTGATCTACTGGTTCAATAACTCTGCCCAAAAGCAAAAATAAAGTTAATCTAGTGTGACTTTTTCTTAAAAAAGCTATCCAGCCTCTTTGTGCTTTGTAAAGTATTTCTTAATGGTCTTTGTAAGAATTTGTCCTAAAATTTTTTGGGGAATCAAAGTCAAACTCATGGTTTTAGCATTCCTATGGAGTGTCATGAGATAATCAGTTTGAATCTAGCTGTTTGCAACTTGTGTTACACTAAGCAATCTGCTTCTTCCTCTCTAAGTCTAAATTTCCTTTCCTATAAAATGGAGTTGAAGTAGCGAATTTCATTGGACCTTTCCAGCTCTATATCTGATGGCTCTATGAACTTTTAAAAGAAATTCCTTATTGGCATTTATACCTTTTTCAAGTAACATAGTGGACTCAGTTCACTAAGGAGGAAATTTTGGAAATTGTTTGGCTTCTTCTGAAACTTTGAAAAGCAAATAAGAAATTCATATGACTATTATCTGACTCTATCCCAAGAAACATATGCCTATAAATATCTGTCTATATGTATTTTATATAGATATGTAATCATTCTTACAGTATCTGCAGACACTATATATATATGCATATAGGTGCAGTACACACACACACACACACACACACACACACACACACACACACACATGCACACACATAAATACTAGTTAATGCAGAGTCAAGACTACAGCTACTATCTCCTGGCTCCCAGGCTATCACTTTTTTTTTTTTTTTTTTTAGGATATGGTTCTAGTGTATATACTGCCTTCTTAAAAATGATTCTCCTTAGTGCGTTGGAAATTGGAGCAAAATAGTTCATAGGTTATAGAAGGGGAGGGGGAAAAGTTGTGTTATTGTGCAAGGTAATTTGCAATGGTGATGACATAATGCTGCATATCATTTCATTTTGTGGGTGGGTGCAAGGTTTTAATGGTGCTTAGAAAAGCCCACACACATCTTGGAAATTGTAAGGGAATAGGGAGCCTGGAGAGTTGGATCCAGTCAAGCATCACATTGTGTGGCCTGGTTAAACTGGCCATTTTTTTGCTTCAGTGTTTATAGGCAATTGATTTCTCACAGGCTTGACTTAATCTTAGATAGGAGAAACTCCCACTTAATCTTGAACATGACTCAAAATAAATTGAAAGAAATTAAGAAAGAGACACCTTGCTGAGTGTGCTGAGTTTACAACAGCCTTATATATACTGTTTGGTTTGCAAACTTGCATAATAGAAGCTGCTAGAAGTCATCTAAACTTAGAATTTGCAGTTATGTTTTCCTTACACTTGAAGCAAAATGGAAATGATTTAAAAAATATATCTTTTAAGTCACATATGAACCCAAATTGCTGCCAAACTAGCATAAATAAGTTCTGTTTCACAAAGAGATCAGAGAATGCTGATTCTCGCATAAATGTTTACATTAACACTTTGAGCAACCATTCTTGTTGGTGCTACTTGAAATGTATAAATCATGTTGAATACTGCTATTCAATCTATTTATGCAATTTTCAGCTTAAAGAGAGACATTTAAAGGGCTACTCTGTGTATGTAACACTTATTTCCCCCGAATTCCTGAATTAATTAGATTTAAAGGAATCTTTAAGAAAACATTCGAACCTTCTGTGCTTGGAGAGCAGACACTACTAAAGAGTTGTTAGCTTGCACAATAAATGCCAAACATCTGTAAAAGGGAAAGCTTGAGGACCAGCCCTTGTTACTTACAAGGATGATCATATGGGTATTATCATGGTAGAAAGTAGCCTGTGGATATAACAGAGAAATGATATATGGTGGCAGTGGGTGGTAGTAAATTGTCTTTCCAAAACCACAATGAAATGCGTGTAAGGACACTTAAAAAATCTCATAACTTATAACAATTGAGCCTATAGCAACATATCAGATGTACCCCCTAATCCTCTTCCCATAAGTCTCAAATATAGTTCCTATAAACTACAATAATGGAGCTAAGAATACTATTATACTACATTTTTTTGTTTGTTTCACTATACCACTCTTACAGGAAAGAGGTAGGTTTTTTTTTATTGTTATTCATTTGTTGATTGTGCTATTGGACAAAGTATGTGTTGTATTTGAGTGCCTGGGTGCTGCATAATTTTGAATAGCCTTTTCAAAATCATTGTTACTATTTAATAAAACAATCCTTCTGAAGTCTCCTTTGTGGTGTTCAGTTCCAGCATTACAAACAAAAGAAATAAAATTGCATCTGTTACCATGGAAATTCACATTTCTTTAGTATTGGGCTGGCAGTTCTCCTCACAATGTGAAATGCACTTGAGTAGATGAGATCTAAGCAATATGTAGGAAGCATTTTGGAAA
Organism: Potorous gilbertii; assembly: GCA_028658325.1. Taxonomy (NCBI): domain Eukaryota; kingdom Metazoa; phylum Chordata; class Mammalia; order Diprotodontia; family Potoroidae; genus Potorous; species Potorous gilbertii. The sequence goes on from CM053773.1 coordinate 74,922,311, forward strand.
TGATATCTAGCATATCCAATGTACATTTTATGGGAATAAAGCAATGTAAATGAAATTTTCATTACTGCATTATGTAGCAAAGCCATTATGTTGACTGGACAATATTTTTTTCCTTCTATTTCTGTAATGTATGTTTTTGGCTGTGTCTATGTGTGTCTGAAGATAGGTAGCATGGAGTTAAAATGTGTGCATGTAAGTATGTCTACACACATATATATTCATGTATATAATTATATTTAGGCATATATGCTTACATACTTATCCTATTTGGATGCGTAAATACATGCTGGATTTTTTTGTTAATATTAAAAACAGCATACTACTATTAGCAAACAAATAAGATCATGGTACAACTTCCTGTGTCAATTCTAATCACCTGTTTGAATTGATCTATTGTTTTATTATAAACACTGTGTATCAACAAAGGAATTACATGAAGATTTGAATTAGATTTCCCAGCAGTATTTCTAGCTTTCCTCAATTTTTTATACATGATAGTTGTAGGGAAGGTACTGATCCTTACTTAAGCTAACAAATTACTATGTTTCATAATAGCATCATAAATTAGATCTTTAAATTTTCTAACATTTGGTTCTCTTTCATGGACATCATTTCCAACACTTATACACACATACACACACA
>CM053773.1:74923452-74935329 GCA_028658325.1 Potorous gilbertii
CTATGCCACCTAGCTGCCCTCCAGTCTTCATGCATTTGTGCAAACTGGCCCCCATGACCTCTTCACCTCTGCTTTTTTGTAATCCCTACCTGGATTCCAGGATTAGCTCAATATTTCATACAGCCCTGTTCCTTATATTCTGTGAAGTGATAATAAGAGTTCCTTGGCCTTTCTTATAGAATAAGCATTTGTGAAGGAGAATACATTATTTGTGAAGACTGGTCATTTTCAATAAACTTCTTTTATGACAATGTGATTACTTAGACTTGATATCATCACTGCAAAAGTACAGCTAGAATTTTGGAAATTATATTTTTATTCCTAAACATAAAAGGGAAAATATCCAATCAAATACTGATTAATACTTTTTCTCTAATCTGGCCTTCCAAAATACAGAAGACAGGGAGAGACAGAAATAGGGAGACAAAGACAGAAAGAGAGAAAAAGAGGGAGGGGAGAAAATGCAAATGTAGCATTGTCACATATTCAAAAACTACCCCTCCACACTAACTGCAAAAGCAACACCCTTACTCCTACAGCCAAATTGATAATACAGCAACAGAAAGAATATTAATCTGGAATCAGAGGTCCTCAGTTCAAATGCTGCCAAGGCTATTTAATATCTGTGTCTTTGGGTCAGACCCTTAATTTTTCTAAACTTCAATTTCATCACCTATAAAATAGGGGAATTTGGATGAGTTGACTTCTAAGGCCCCTTTCACTTCCACATCTCTGCTCCTGTGATAGAAAATGGGAAAGCATAGTCATAGCTTGTTAATCATAAAGCTTCAACAATCTTACCTTAAGGTTGCCACTTCAATTTAGTTTTTTGAAAATTCATCTCCTTTTCTCAATTCCCAACAGCCTATCCCTCTGGGATGAGGCCAAACTATAGGTTTTAAATTGGTTGACTTCTGGCAGGATGCAGAAAATCTCACTTGGAACTAAAGCTACGATGACCTGCCATACAGAGAAGGAAGATCAAACCCATGTCTGCCTCCAGCCAATTGTGGACATCTGGTGGGTAACATACTAATATTTCTTATGCCTGCCAAGGCTGTCTTCTATTATCATGGATAATTAAGAGTTGACTGTACCCTATAAGCTTACAAAAAGTACTTCACAGATGAATGAAAACAGAAACCAAAAAGGACTGGAATAGTAAAATGGATTCTTCAGTGAATGAATAGTTGAGCAAAGGGATCTTGACAACTGACACCAAGTGAATGCCAATAAGGAGAGAGGTGAAATGTGTTGTGCTTAGGTACAAGTGAATATCAACAGGACTTGGAATCCTTTCCTAAATCCCTACCTTTTGATATTTTTTATTGGCAATGTCAGTGACAGTTTCAAGCTGTTATTCCCTTAAAAATAGGGCAATGGGAAGTAGACAGAAGCCATGTGGACAGGGCTGGCTTGAATAAGTAGGTGGTTGCCTCTGTAGTGTAATTTAAGGGAGACTCAGAAGAATCTCCTTCCATAAAGAAAAATCACTTCCACTCTCCTGTCTCTTGAATTTAGAGTGATTTCATTGAAGATACTTCCCTTTGGATTAAAATTCAGATTGTCCTGGAAGAAGTAAAGCAATAAGTCATGATCAACTATTAAATTAATTCATATTATTAATAATAATAACTAATATTTATATGGAGCTTTAAGGTTTACAAATGAATTCCATACATTTTCTCATGTGATTCTCACAGCACCACTGTGACTGTAGAGATAATTATTAACCCTACTTTACTGAGTAGGAAACTGGGATACATAACTAATAAGTGTAAGATGGTTCAAATCCTCTTTTATTTTTATTCTTTATATACTGTTAAGTACTTAATAAATGCTTTATTTGTTTATTCCTACCTTCCTGACCCCAAGAGCAGGATCCTATTAAGTTCATTTCCAAAATGATAGCATGCTAAGAGTGAATAGCTTCCTATTGAATGGGACATTAGGGAGGATGAAAGGAATCTAGGATCTGGACATTGATGAAGGCCTACGCTAGACACTTATTAAGGGAGCCATGGGTATCTGTTAGTAACATAGATACATCAGGTGCCTAGGTGGAGGTGAGCTTGTAAAGAGAGGAGAGAATAACACTGAACGAGACAGTACAAGACAAACTCAACCTACTCCCCAACTTTACTTAGGATATATGCTTTGCCAATGGAGAGTCTTACAATAACATACAACTTTTGCCCCCTTGTTTATCTCATGTTCAAACTGGCAAAATAACATTTCCAGTAGATGCTTCCACTACAAACTCATCATATTTTAAGGACAATTAAATTGATTTGAATTGTTAGCCCTCTAAAAATTCGGCTCCCGGATTGCAAAATACTATAGTATGTATTACAAAATACTTCTCTGTTTCTGGTAAGGTCCAGAAGTTTCTAATGATAAGGGGAATGAGAATTAGTGCCAAGGAAGTTTGCTCTTACCTGTCTGGACAACCTTTATCACCTTTTTCCAGTGTCCAAGAGGGAAAAGTTGAAGACTGCAGTAATAATGGCCAAGGTCAGCTTTGGAAGCATTGTGAATAAAAAGGGAAACATCATTTGTGGTCATGTTGGAGTTCAAAAAGTGAACCCTACTGATATAGTCTGTCCTAATGCGCTCACCAAACTTAGGACTGAAAATAGCCATGGAGTCTTCCCCTGTCATTGTCATCTTGAACCATTCCGCCTGGCTTATAAAGTCTGATCCCGGATAGATACACTCGAAAATCATATTCTTCGCAAGCTTTACAGTTGTATCCACAAATTCTTCTTCAGACAAAGCTGAAATGTACAGTAATTCAATTAGATTTTTTTAAAAAAACACACAAAGTTCCAAATAAATAGCTGAAGTTTTCTAAGACGTAGCAAAATTGTCAATGTAGTCATTGAAATAAATAACCTAATAATCATTTTGTAAGCCTAAAGAAAATTTTGCTGTTATCTTTATAGCTTCTAGTTTCTCTCAACACCTGAAAAAATAAACATCTGGGTGACCTTTCAATCATTTTAAATTCTGATTCTCTGTGGCACATGAGGAAAAATATACCTTAAAAAAAGAAAGAAAGCAAGCCAGAAAAGGTATTCCTACCTTTGTGTGCCTGAAGAATAACAAACAGGAAAGGAAGACAATACATCTCTGGAAGCACTTGTAGGCTGACGTTGAATTCAGTATACCATTTCCTGCTTCTAAGATACCAAGCGTAGTGGGGCTTTTTTTCTTTCTAAAAAGAACACAGTTAAAACAGCTTCGGTTTCTTTTTCTTTTTTCAAAATATCAAAGAATTAAGACAGCTAACTCTCATATGGTTAGACAAATTCCTAATTCCTTCCTGTCACAGAGAAACATCAGAAGCTTATTTTCTTACTTTTGTTTCAGTAAAGCTTTATAGGGCACTAGTCACACCCATCTCATTTGTCTAAGACAGTTCTGCTGCTATCGAGTCTTTTTTTGAGTCTTCTAGAGACTGAAGTTAATGTTATAAGGAGGATAAATACGGCCCACTTTTGAATCCAGCATTCCATCTGCTTTATGGATCTCCTGAGAGGAAAAATGGTCTGGGGGGGAGTCAGAAAGACCTGGGTTTTTAATGCACATTAAGGTCATAATTATGGGCAAGTCATTTAATTATTTGTGGACCTCAGGCAAACTTTGTAACTCTAAGTTAGACACAGACCTCTACTACAAACTTTCTCTGCCCCCCCAAAAATTGCCTTTTAAAATACATTTAAATATTCATAAAGGGTGAAAGTAAGCTCACAAGTTTGTAAATTAGCTTATTAGATTGATTTCTTGCCTGAAGTGATGGGGTACTTGGGTATCTGTGCTAAGACCCCAGTTCCAAGACCATATTTCTCCCTAGCCTCAAAAGCACTGGCCCAGCCCAAGGGCATCCTTCGTAGCAATTACCCACGAGTGGGCCCCTGCAAAATATTTGTCTTTTTCCTTGGTTTAATAACAAACCGCATCTGTAGGAATTAGCTTGAACTGGCTTTCTTTTTTTTCTCTTTTTGCAAGTTTCTGTTTATTTTTAAAACAAATTTTGGGAAGTGTCCAAATGAATTAAAAAGCACAATCCCTTCAATGTGATATTATACATATCCTACAAATCTGTTAAATATTTATGAATGAAAATTTATTAAATTTATTAATACACTCCAAATTTCTCTAGGTACTATATTTTAATCATATTGCAATTACTGCTCCTTTTGATCCCAAATATTCACTTTATTTCATTACCCATGCTTGTGTATAGTTGAAGTTTCAGGTGATGCTGAGAGCAAAATAACTTATCTCAAACTAATAAAAGTCTATATGATATAAAATAGTAAAACGTTGTTCATTTGTTATAAACCTAAAATCTGAGGGTGACAAAGGAAGTCAAAGAACAAATAAATTGACTTTTCTTTAAAACAAAGTCCTTATATACAAGGTGTCCCAAAAGCTATGACCTAAAAATCATATTAACATTTTTGGGACCCCCATATAAAGATCAAGAGATTAATCAGGTCCTAAAGAATAATTACATAAATAACTTCCCCTTATTCCCTCACTGTAAAGAGTAACCGTATAAAATTCACATTACAAACTCCGATGGCAGGGGATATACTTATTTTAATAAATAGCCAAAATATTTAAAGATGGTAAAAGATGAACAGAAAGAATATTTCTTCTTCATTAAATTATGGCCATCAAATTACTGCTAAAACACTAAAATAAATTTTTCTTTATTAACAATGATCTCAATTATTTTCTATAGTCTTCTAGAGCATAAAGGTAAATGTTTTCTTTACCTGTTAAAGATCCCAATTAGACATAAATGAAGCTGTAGCAAAGGAAAACTCTTATCAAACATTTTTAATAAATGATAGTGTTATTGAGGTATCTTAACTTTCACATGCAAGTTTTAGTTTATTTCACTATATAATTCATTTTTAAAATCTGAGACACAGATTCGAAGTTCTAGCTAGTTTCATAATTATAACTGATTTAATTAAATATTCTTGCTTCAAAATTATTGACTGATATCCATTACCTTTTGAACATATGTGAACATTAAATAAATTGAAGAAACAATGATGGTCTCAAAATGTAGTACCTTATTACTCTTTAATAACACATTGACTGATATACATACATCATTTTTAAGTTGATGTCAATCACTACTGTCCTTCAGCAATGAATTTGAGCCTTAAAGGGATTTTTCCAAAATTGCTTTGCAGCCCCTCACACATCGCTCATATACAGTCTCAAAGTCCGAGTCATTTTCATAATACAGATCTTCAGTAAGTTGTTTCTGTGGATCGTAGCTTCCAAGAAGTTCAATTTTAGCTTTGCAGTTTCTAACTTGATTTAACTTTTCTATTCAAATCTCTCAAATTGCTTTCATCCATACATATAATCAAAGGTCAGGAAATCTTTGGCAATCTGCCTGGCAATATGATTCATTGTAATGCCATGTTTCTTCATGCAAGTCTGCCCTCGATAATCAGGGGGGTTTCCTATTTTAAATGCAGATGCTGCTGCACTGTCTATCCTCCACTTATCTGAAATATTTTGCTCAGCTACAAGTTTCCTAAAAACCGCTTCTGCTATAGGTGAACCACAAATATTACCCAGACACATGAAAGGCACAGACCTCGTTCCCTCTGCGACCATTTTTAATTTCCTCTGAACTGGCTTTCTACTGGCTCATAAAGATATTCTGTACCCACTGGACTACCTCATTATATGCATCCTGGACTCTTCATTATGTGTATCCTAGACTTAAAATATATGTACACGCCCTGCATCCATCTTGTCAAACAAGACTTTGATTAGTAGCAGACTGGGCAATCCTCAGTTGGCCCTGACCACTACTTAACTTGGTGACATAGCAGTCCTAAAATCCATACCTCACTGTGCTCCCAGGACCTTCCCCTTCCCTCCCCCACCATGGGCTTTTCCTGATGAACTCTGGGTAAAATGCCTGCTGGGTAGATACAAAAAGTGCACTTCCTTTAAGAACTGACCACTCCTTAATCCCTTCCTGAATCACCTAATGAGCACACTTGTCACATGTTTTACTACAGTTTTTGCTTACATAAACTTTAATTTTACCCTTCTAAGGTTGCAGGCTCCTTGAGAACTTTTTTCCACTAAATAACTTAGCAATAAACCTTCACCATCTTGACTGAAAATTTACTTGAGTCTGTGAATTCATTCCAGACAACCCTGTCCTGTACTTCAGCTCTTGGGGTTCCTCAACACCTCAAATGACACCAGAAGGAATCACTACTAGAAATAAGTATGGTATACTGGATATGGCATTGGAGATGGAATAAGGAAGACCTAGTTTCGAATCCTACCTTAGGTACTTCCTGACTAGTAGTGTGACTATGGGCAAGTCACTTAACTCTCTATATGCCTCAGTTTCTTCATCAGAAAGATGGGATCATGGAGTTGGGCTTCATTGCCTGTACAATCTTTTTTCACTCTAACTCTATGATTCTCTAAATCAAGGAACAAGAAGAATGAACCTGTTACAGCCAGCACAGTGCCCAAAACCTATTAAGTGTTTACTAAACATTAATTGACTTTCTGACTAGCCTTGAAAGGAGACTGAAGAGAGAACAAAATTGTAGTCAAATTTTGTCAAGTTTGGTCCTCCTCTTCATATTTTGTTCCATCCAAAATTTTTGCCATATTGATCTTGAAAATGACATCAAAATGACATCCAAGTGTCATGGAATTAATAAGCTAATAGTACAAGATAAAATATTATAGTAATAATACCACTTCATATGCCTATAGCATAGTACTCTTGCAAAAAATGTTCCTGTTATGTGATTCAATATTCACAATGGCCCTGGGAGAGCAAATATTATTTTTCCCTTATATAGACAAGGAAAACAACAATGATAAGTGCTGCCTGTGAACCAGCAAAAATCATGAAACATCTTATTCCTAAAACATACAGTACTGAAATTGCAAGATCTCATCTTGAGCCATACTGTAGAGGGGAAATTAAACTTCAAACATGTAACAGCTCCCATCTCAGAGAAAAAAAGCACCTCAAAACACCCTGAAGTGCTCTGGAGACAAACGAAAAAATTTCTTGCCCCATTGATATAGTAAAGCACTGGAAATGGAGCCAGAACACCTGAATACGTGTCCCAGATCTGCCACTTCATAGTAATGTTACAATGGAAAAGTCATTTGTACTGAGAAATCTCTGGGTTTTTTTTTTCTCATCTGTAAAATGGGGACAATACCTTAAATACAAGGCATTGTGGAAGAAATGGTCTGTAAAGCTTTAACACTATAAAAATGTGAGTTCTCATTGTTATCATGGAAGGCATAACAGAGTTGAGATCAAGAACTGGAGGAAGATCCTATATGAAATTTTGCTTTGTAGGAGGCAGACCCAGAATTTTTATTTGTCACTGGAATCAATCAACACATATCGGAAAAGATGATAGAATATATATCCTTAAGGAAACTGGAAAGAAATTCTAATTACCTTGCTTGTTTTGTAACCCTTTCCATCAGCTTTCTTTCTTGTTGGCAGACTATCTGAAGAAAGAAAAATTTGGGGAGAAGAAAAGGGGATTAATATTACCTTCTGCTACTTAGATTTATAATATAAATAAAAATGTTTATTGCACATCTGTTGTTCTTGTTTCTAACTCAATATGGGAAGCAAACTCATAAAGTAAGAAACATTTCTATCAGTAACAATTAATTGATCTTTTCATTACTGTTTCTTCGTGAAATGAATTTGGCTTCTGACTTATCTTTCTTAGAAGATGAAAGAGAAGTTTATCAACATGAATTGCCCACTCTGAATTCCTACAGCATTGCTAGTCTATTTGGATCATACAACTTGGCCATCAGTTGTGCCCTAGTATTGTTTGGGATTATTTCCTGTGTTTCATGAAACATTGCAATGAGTTTGCATGCTCTTTGAAGGCAGGTTTTATGTTTTATGCTTCTGTATCCATCTCAATACATTGTGCAGAAAGCTTCTCAAATGTGTACTTGTGATCGGTTGATTAGATCACTTGGCAAGAAAACACTCATAATCACGAGCTTAACATAAAAAGAAAGAAATAATAGAGAAGGGCTAAGAGTCATTAAGATGGACCCGACGCCTCCACCTGCCACCCACGTGGCAGCAAAGCCGGAAGTTGGTTTCCCAAACAGAGGAGAGGCGCAGTCAGTGCCCAGTTGAAGCAGGGGAGCTCCGGTGACTTGCAGCCTTCGGCCAGCCCAGCTCCAGTGCCCCCAAGCCACGCACCGGTACCTCCGGGAGAAACAGCCGGACAGGGGAGCATGGAAAAACACCTGTCTAACCTGAAGTTTGCTGCCAAAGGGCTTAATAGGAATGCCCAAAAATGTGATAAAGAAGAAAAAGCTGAAAAGACCAAGATTAAAAAGGCCATTCAGAAGGGCAGTACAGAAGTTGCACGAATACAGGCAATTCGTCAGAAAAACCAAGCAATTAATTTCTTGAGAATGAGTGCCCAAGTGGATGCTGTGGCAGCTAGAGTTCAGACAGCCGTGACAGTGGGCAAGGTAACTAAATCAGTGGCAGGTGTAGTTAAATCTATGGATGCTACCTTGAGGAGCATGAATCTTGAGAAGGTATCTGCCTTAATGTACAAGTTTGAAACAATAGACGTTCAGACACAACAAATGGAAGACACTATAAGCAGCACTACGACCCTGACAACTCCACAGAACCAAGTAGATATGCTCCTTCAAGAAACGGCAGATGAAGCCAGCCTTGATCTGAACATGGAACTCCCACGGGGTCAGACTGCTTCTGTTGGCACAAGTGTTGCTTCAGCAGAACAGATACAGAATCTGAGGCCCAGAGAGACTGGCTTGTCCAGAATCATACAGCAAGTGTGTGACAGAAAATATAACTTGAACCCTGGTCTCCTTCCTCTTTGCACAGTGAAACCCCTGATTCCTACAGACTGAGGCAGGAGAGGAGGAGAAAACTGCTAATTAAAAAACAGTTAAATAATAATTAAGGACATTAAAACTTCTGCTGAAGGGATCATGGGTCAGTCTGATAAGTGAGTCTGAAATCCAATGAGGTCCTTTGGTCACTTCAATAATTGGTACTTATGCACTACCCATTAGGTCCAAAAAGGACCTACTCAATTGAATTTCAAGGTTCTTATGTAGCAATGATATTATCTTTTCATCTGTGTGTTATAATTTCCATTTCACTGCTGAAGAAAATATGGCTCTGAGGAAAGGAAATGACTTGTCTAAGGTCACACAGCCAAGGTCCTCTCACTCGAAGCAGCAACATCTTGTTGAATGTTTCAAATGCATTCAGTTTGGTTGACTAATTATTGCATATGGCCCATTGTTTAGACATTGTCTGATGCTCTGCATTGGTCAGTGAAGTGGTTTAGGGAAAATGGCACTGGGCTTTCAATGATCTCCAGCTGCTCAGTGCTGCCAGCATCCAGATTTTTGATAGTACTGTTCTCATGTGGTCACATGGGGCATGCCTCACAATTGCAGGAAAGAGGGAAGAAAGAAGAGCAAAGGAAAATGCACCTACTACATGCCAGGCATTGTGCTGAATACTTTACGAATGTTATCTCATTTGAGCTTCACAGTAACCCTGGAAGGTAGGTACTATTATTAACCCCATTTTAGAGTTGAGGATTGAACAACAAAGAGCAACTAGGTGCAGTGGATGGAGATATGGGCCTGGACTCGGGAAGACCTGAGTTCAAATCCTGCCTCATACATTTGTTAGCTATGTGGCCCTGCATAGCTCACTTCACCCTGTTTGCCTCAGTTTTCTCATCTTTAAAATGAGCTGAAGAAGGAAATAGCAAACCACCTCAGCATCTCTGCCAAGAAAACCCCCAAATGGGGTCAGACACAAGTGAAAAACAGTTCAACATCAGAGTTGGAGAAACTGAGACAGATGGAAATGGAGTGATATGCCCAGGGTCTCGTAGCTGAGGCAGAACTGGAACCCACGTATTCCTGACTGCAGGGCCATGTTTCTATCCACTGTACCATCTAGCTGCCTTGGGTGACCCAAAGGGCAACAGACTGTTAGGAAAGGTATGTGAATAGTCTGAAGCATGTTAACAGTGATGACCTGCATACAAGAGATAGAATCAATTCAGAGAAGGGGACTTTGGATGTGATCTAGACATAGGATCTTAGGTGTAGAAAGAGACCCTAGAGCCCATCTAGCCTAACACCTTCACTTTATATATGAGGAAACTGAGGCCCAGAGGGGAGAAATTACTTGTCCAAGGTCACACAGTTTAGTAAATGGCATAGCTGAGACTTGAACATGGGTCCTCTCCACTGCTTCAAAAGGCATCATTGAGGATACATGTGGGCAGAATAGGAGATAGGCCAGTGATATAAGGAGAAACAGGCCTTACCACAGATGAGTATCCTGAATACTGCTCTGATACTCACAGAATATCCAAAAGGCCCACAGGAAGACATGTAGCATATTGGGTATGTCATCTATACAAAACATATGGAATGACACACCAGAATCACGATGAAGAAGTATGGAAGGAACGAGAATGCCTGAAGGAGAAAGCAGCCATATGCTTTATCAATCCCAGTATGGTAGTACAAAGAGATTGAGATTGGGCATTGTCACTAGAGGTGTGCTGGGTTCACAGCATACCCACTCTCTGGTCCCCAGAAAAACAAAGAATCATGGTATACCCTGGGTGTCTTAGATTTTGTTTCAGTGGTCAAAGTAGTTCAAAAACATTACTCCAAGATGTGTACGTACACCAACTCTGTGCTTGTAACAGTAGAAGGGGTTAGGACCCCATATTCTGGGATAAGAACTCACAGTTTGACAAAAATTGCTGGGAAAACTGGATAACAGTGTGGCAGAAACTGGGCATAGAACAATGCCTGACACTGTACACAAGAATAAAGTCCAAATGGGGACATGATCTAGGTATAAAGATTGATACTACAGAAAAATTAGTGGTACAAGGGATAGGATATTTATCAGATTTATGGAGAATGGAAAATTTTTTGACTAAACAAGAGATAGAAAACATTATAAAGTGCAAAATGGATAATTTTGATTACATTAAATTGAAAAGCTTTTGCACAAACAAACCCAGTACAACCAAGATTAAGGAGGGAAGTAGAAAACCGGGAAAGAATTTTTACAACTAGTGTCTGTAATAAAGGCCTCATTTCTAAAATATATAGAGAACTGAGTCAAGTGTACATATACAAGTCATTCCCCAACTGATAAATGGTCAAAGGATATTAACAGGCAATTTTCAGAGGAAGAAATTAAAGCTATCTATAGTCATATGAAAAAATGTTCTAAATCACTATTGATTAGAGAGATATGAATCAAAACAACTCTGAGGTATCACATCACACCTATCAGATTGACAAACATGACAAAACAGGAAGATGATAAATGTTGGAGAAGTGTGGGAGAGTTGAAACACTAGTTCATTGTTGGTAGAGCTGATCCAGTCATTCTGTAGAGCAATTTGAAACTATGCTCAAAGATCTACAAATATGTGCATCCCCTTGGACCCAGCAATATCACTTCTAGGACTGTATGCCCAAGGCATCGTAAAAATGGGAAAGGTCCCACATGTACAAAAATATTTATAGCAGCTCTCTTTGTGGTGGCCAAGATCTGGAAATTGAGGGGATGCCTATCAATTGGAGAATGGCTGAACGAGTTGAGGTATATGAATGTAATGGAATACTATTGTGCTATAAGATGTGATGAACAAGAAGACTTCAGAGAGGCCTGGAAAGACCTATATGAACTGATGCTGAGTGAAAGGAGCAGAACCAGGAGAACTTTGTACACAGCACCAACCACAGTGTGTGAGGAATTTTTCTGGT
>CM053773.1:74942188-74992132 GCA_028658325.1 Potorous gilbertii
ATCCGAAGAAAATGTTCACTTAACAGGGATCTGCGCCAAATGAAAGATTAGTTCAGGTTCAGTTGAGAAAATATTATAATATTCAAAATTTCAGACTATGTGTAGGTATCTTTCCAGTTTAAATAGTTTCATTATGTGGTATTTTTATTTTTGTAGAGATTTTTTTCCCTATGTTTTTTTCTAAGTTCTGAAGTTAACCAAGACCAGATAAGATGAACATTTGTATATGCAAAGTTGAACAGAAAAATAGGGTTGTTCATGAAGCTGTGAATCTGTTACAAATAGCTTGCTTTTCATATGTATAAATATTATTTTCAAAGCTGCTCTTCTTGTCTGTGTTTTGCATTGACCTTTGATATGTTTCCTTCCTTTCGTCTTTTTTAAAGCTTCAATGACATTTGTTTGATAACCACATTGCCCTTTTCCTCAATCTACCCTCTACTTCCTCCCACCCCACCCTGAAAAAAATATTAAGCCTTTGTATCATATATTCACAGTCCAGCAAAGCAAATCTTTGCATTAGCCAAATTTAAAATGTATGTCTTTTTCCGCACCCTGAGTTTGTTATCTCTGTGTCAGGAGATAGGTCGGGTCCTTTGGACGTCACCATCACCAGTCCTTTGGAGTGATGATTGGTCATTGCATTGATTTGTGTCCTTAAGTAGCAATAACAGTAACAGTCATATTAATGTGGTGCTTTAAGAAAGTTTGCAAAATACTTTATAGATATCCTGTTTCCTCACAACAATCCTTGGAGGCAGGTGTTGTTATTATTTTCTTTTTACCAGTGGGGAAACTGAGGCACAGAAAGATTGTGTGACTTGCCCAGAGTAACAAGGTAAGTACCTGATGCAGGATTTAAACATAAATCTTACAGATTTTAAATACTGAACTCTATTCACTGTACTAACTACAGGTCAGTTGCCTCTAATAGCTAGCATTTCTAATATTGTTTCAATGTTTGCAAAGCACTTTAGGTATGTTAATGCATTTGATCCTTGCCGTGACCCCATGAAGCAGATGCTATTATTAATTCTATTTTACAGATAAAGTTTTCAAAATTGTTTTTCCTTAAGGAATGACTAAACTAATTATAGTATGTGAAGGTACGGTGATTAACCTATTATTGTGCCTTAAGAAATGATCAAAGGGATAGATTCCTGAAAACCAGGGACAATCTGTATGAATTAATGTAAAGTCAAGTAAGAAGAATTGGGAGGAGAGTTTATATAATAATAAGTGTGTTTGTTGTCAGTTTTTGTTTAAAAATTTATTATTTATTTTTAGCATTGAAAATATTTTTAAGTTCCCCATTTTCTTCCTCTCTCTGTCCTCTCCACAGTCCATTGATAAGACAAATTATATATCAATTATACATGTTAAATCGTGCAAAACATATTTCCATGTTAGACATGTTTCAAAAAAAGCAAGAAAAATTAAGAAAGTAAAAAAATTATATTTCAAATTTGTACTCAGAATTCATCAGTTCTCTGTCTGGAGATAGATAGCATTTTTCCATATGAGTGCTTTGGAATTGTCTTGGATCATTGTATGTTTGTAGTAGCTAAGTCTTTCACAGTTGATCATCATTACACTATTGCTGTTACTGTGTATAATGCTCACCTGGTTCTGCTAACTTGACTGTGAACCAGTTCATACTGGTCTTACCAGATTTTTCTGAACTATTCATTCTGCTTTTTGTTTCTTATAACACAATAATATTCCATCATAATCATATACCACAATTATTTAGCCATTCCCAAATTGATGAGCATCCTCTCAGTTTCCAATTCTTTACCATAGTAGAAAGATCTACTATATATCAATAAACAAAGGAGCAAACATATATATATATATATATATATATGTATATATATATATATGTATATATGTATATACATACACACACACACAGACACACATACACACACACACATGTCTTTTTCCTTTCTCTTTGATCTCGTGGAATATAGACCTAGTAGTTGTAGTGCTGGGTGAAAGAGTATACACAGGTTTTTTTAAAGCCCTTTGGGCATAGTTCCAGATTGCTTTCCAGAAGGGTTGGACCATTTCACAACTCCAACAAGAGTACATGGGTACCCCAGTTTTTCTAAATCCCCTCAAACATTTGTCAGTTTCCTTTTCTCTCATATTAACCAGTCTGACAGGTATGAGGTGGTATGACAGAGCTGTTCTAATTGGTATGTGTCTAATCAATAGTGATTTAGAGCATATTTTTCACATGACTATAGATAGCTTTAATTTTTGTTCTGATTTGTTTTGATTTTTTGTCTTCATAAGTTTTGATCATTTATCAATTGAGGAATGGCTCTTATTTTTATAATTTGACTCAGTTCCCTATATATTTGAGAAATGAAGCCTTTAACAGAGAAACTTACTATAAAAAATATTCCCCAATTTCCTGCTTTCCTTCTAATTTTGGCTGTATTGTTTTGTGTGTTTGTGGGGGGTGTGTGCAAAACTTTTTGAATTTAATATAATCAAAATTGTCCATTATATTTCCTGTGGTCCTCTCTATCTTTGTTTGATCATAAACTCTTTCCTTATCCATTGATCTGATAGGTAAAAGTTTCCATGTTCCCCTAATTTGCTTATGATATCATACTTTATGTCTAAATCATGTACCCCTTTTGACCCTGTCTTGGTATATGGTATGAGACGTTGTCCTATGCTTAGTTTCTGTCAAAGTGCTTTCTAGTTTTCCCAGTAATATTTTGTTAAATGTTGAATTATTACCTTAAAAGCTTGGATCTTTGAGTTTATGGAAGACTACAGTAATATTATAATTTCCTATTGTGTAAATATACTAATCTATTCCACTGATCCACCATTTTATTTCATAGTGTGTGCCAGATTTGTTTTGATGATTGCCATTTTGTAATATGATTTGAAATCTAATACTGCTAATACCTTCCTTCACATTTTGTTTCATTGATTCTCTTGATATTCTTGATGTTTTGTTCTTTCAGACAAATTTGGGTATTATTTTTTCTAGTGATATAAAATAATTCTTTGATAGTTTAATTGGTATAGTTCTAAAAAGTAAATTAATTTAGGTAGAACTGTCATTTTTATTATATTGGCTCAGTCTACCCATGGCCAGTGATTATTTCTGCAGTTGTTTAGATCCATCTTTATTTGAATGAGAAGTGTTTTGTATTTTTTTCATATAGTCCCCTTGTTTGTCTTGGCAGATAGACTCCCAAGTATTTTATATTGTCTTGCAGTTATTTTAAATGACATTTTTCTTTCTATCTCTTCCTGCTGATTTTGTTGGTATTATATGTAGAAATACTTCTGATTTATGTGTTTATTTTATATCTTATAACTGCACTGAAATTATTGTTTCAACTAGTTTTTAGTTGATTCTCTAGAGTTTTCTAAGTATAATATATTATCTGTAAAGAGTGACAATTTTGTTTCCCTTGCCTATTTTTATTCACTTAATTTCTTTTTCTTGTCTATGCTATAGTTAATATTTCTGATACAATATTGAATAACAAGTTGTGATAATGGACATCCTTGCTTCTCCCAGATCTTATTAGGAAGGTTTTTAGCTTATCCCCTTTACATACAATTCTTTCTCTTGTTTTTAGATTGATAGTACTTATTTTAAGAAAGGCTCCATTTCTTCCTCTGCTTTCTAGCATTTTTAATAGGAATGAATATTATATTTTGTAAAAAGCCTTTTATGTTTCTATTGCGATGATAGGATTTTTATTATTTTTGTTATTGATGCTGTCAGTTATGTTTATAGCTTTCCTAATGTTGAACTGGCCCTGCATTCCTGGTGTGTCTTACCTAGTTGTAGTGTATGAACTTTGTGATATATTGCTATAATCTCCTAGATAGCATTTTATTTAAATTTTTTATGCATAAGTAGTTATTAGGGAAATTGGCCTATAATTTTCTTTCTCTGGTTTTCCTTTTCTTAGTTTAAGCATCAATTTGAGCCATAGAAGGAATTTGATAGAACTCTTTATTTAGCCTTTTTTTTTTTCAAATAATTTGTGTGCTATTGGAACTAATTGCTTGGTAGAATTTCCTTGTAATATCATCTGGTCCTGGGGATTTTTTTTCTTAGGGAACTCATAGTTTATTCACTTTCTTGTAGTTACTGCTTAACAACAACAAAAACTCATTCTTTGGATATAGAAAGAAATATTTGTCTTGATTGATGAGTGAATTAATAAATGAATGAATGAATTAAATAACTAAAAAAGTATCTATGGAGCAATTCATATGTATGAAACATTGTGCAAAGTGCTAGTTGTATAAAGTTTTATAAGGCAAAGAAAGTCCCTGACCTTAAGGAATTTACATTGTAATAGGAGACACTCCCATTTGAAAGGGACCTGTTGTCTAGGAAAATCCCTGGGTTGATGAGACTGGGCTTAGTGGAGTCAAAGTCATTACCAGAAGTAATGATAGATTTTATATATCATGGGTCTAGGCAGTTCAATTAAAAAATATTTGACCTTGAGTTCAGGAATTCCACTATGAGCACTTGCTAGCTGTGAGAACATGGCGGACCTCTTGGGGACACTAACACTTGAACATTTGTGCCACAAGATTATGAGCCAAGTACTTTGCAAACACCAAAGTACTCGTTGTTAATTTCTTTTATTCTGGTATTTGGTTTCTATCTTGTTTTGATTCTAACATCTGATTTAAAAAGCACATCACTAAAAACAGTCTATATTTATTCATTTATTTCTGATTTAAATCTCTTAATTAGAAGGAAATAACCTCTTTTTACGACAGATTGGCATTCCAATCTTTCTTTAAAGCATTTGTGTGTCTCACTCCTTCCACTTCACGTTACAGTGCTTTACTCTTTTTCCCCTATCTCAGATTCAGTGTCAGAATGTATAAAAATGGCTCACCTGCTTCATATTTGTGACAGGTACTAAGTGGTAACTTGGGAGTCACCTCGCTGAAATGTTGCCATCTGTCAAAGGTGATGCCAAGAAGTTTTAAAAAGGCCAGGTGAAGAATTTATTTTTTATTCTCTCTATGTTAGGGTCACCAATACATAGTAGCTTGATTTCTTTTCCTGTGTAGATTACTTCAGTTTAGTCTACCACACTCAGTTTTGTTGTTTTGATGTTGGTTGCATTTGATTTAAAATAGAAAGAAAAAAATGAGAAAAAAAATCACCTTCAGACCTAACATTTAAAGAAATAAAGCCATAAAATTTCTCTTATGGCACATTCCGACTAGACCAGAAACAGGCCCTTTACTTTTTCTTATATACATACATGCATATATACATACACATAGGAAAATAAAAGTGTTCTGTAAAAATGCTGCATTTCAGCAGTTTTTAGTTTTAAAAGAAAATAAAATCTTCAAAAGCACCTATAATAAATAAGTTTGGAAATCTTACTCTTTAATGAAACTAAATAGGAAACAGAAGATAGATAGTAAAGGAAATTTTAAGACATGTAGAAGATAAGGTTATGGTCAATGCTCATTTCTAGAGTGAAATGAATAGAAATTTAAAAGAGAAGCTTTCCTCACCCTAAACCATTACAAGGCTATTTTTTAATTGAATACCTAACTGTCTGACCTAATGCTGTGGGCTGCTGGTCCCTCTTACCTATTCCAGGTCTTCAGTGGCTAGCCAGATAAACATATGAGAGAAGAGACCATTCACGTGAGAACTGTTTGTGCCTTAACACCTAACTTTCCAATTACCATGTCATGCACAAGAAACCCTACTTATCTCCCAGAGATTCTAGCAAAAAATCAGGAAACCTTTAAAAGAATAAGAATATTTTTAATTGTGCACAGGAAGATTGAAAGGCAGGGTGATATATGGCATAGAAAACCAGCCAAGACCTGGATTCATGTCATAAGTCTGCCTCATACTGACTAGACAAGTCATCTAACCTCTCAGGGCTCAATTATTCAGTTGTTTTCAGTCATGTACAACTCTTCATTTGGAATTTTTTTGGCAAAGGTGTTGGGCTGGTTTGCCATTTCCTTCTTCAGTTCCTTTTACAAATGAGGAAACCAGTCTGGGACTGCCTTGGGCCTTGAGGAGAGAACCCCTACCCCGTGATCCCGAGGGCAGAGAATCACAAGCAAAGAAATTCTGTGATTATTGCTAGTGCTGAATAGCAGACAATAGGTCTAGTGTTGAATTTCATGTATGGGGAAAGGGCCACAAGGAAAATATGGCCCAAAGAATTAGTGAGATTAAACAGAAAAGTCTAGAAAAGGCAAAAGAAGAAAAAGCATCCAAGAAGTTTGCAGCAATTGTGGCAGCTGCCTTTAAAACATACCCAGAGGATTTGAAAAGATTTGGAATCAGTTCAGATCTTACAGAATCTAGCACACCACAAGTAACCAGTGTTGCCCCATCTGTCTCAGTATCAAGTCAGAAGAAGGAAAAGAAAAAGAAGAAAAAGACCTTTCCAATATAGATTCAGAAGGAGCTTCTAAATGGATCGAAGGCATGTCTTCGTAGGGTTACCACTACTATTGTAATACCATCACAGGAGAATCTCAGGGGGGAAACCTGAAGGATTCCAAGGAAAATTTAGTAAGAAAGCAGCAATGCCTCTCTGGGTAGAAAGTTTAAGTGAAGACAATTACACTTACTATAATATAGTAGTAGGTGAATCCAAATGGGGGAAGCTTGAGGATTTTGTTCAACAAGCTGGAAAGCCCCTTTCTAGTAATAGTGTGCTGAAACACTTGATGTCCTAGCTGAATTGAAATTATCTGATTCAGATAGAGATTCCAGTAAAATACAAGAAATGAAGGAAGAGGAGGAAAAATCAGATACCTCTACAGAAGCACAAAAGTAAAAAAAAAAAAATTTAGGGAAAGAACTAAAAATGATCATGCTGAAGAAACTGAAACTGAATCAAAAGAGGAAAAAAGTGACAGTGATCAGGAACAGGACTCATCAGGTCCATTAGAAGAAGAACCCAGATCTACTAAAAAGTCAATATGGGGAATGGTAAGAAATTAGGCAAGAGTTTGATCCCGATGTAAAGACAGATTTGACCCTTCCAAGTATGGAGGAGGAGTACATAGGAGCTCCAGTTGCTCATATGAGTGGGGACCCAAAAGTGACATTTAAAGAAGAAATAATTACTTCTCTCAGAAATGTGGCAGAAGGAGTAGTTCCAGTCTTCAAAAAGGGAAGATTTGATAATGGAAAATCTAGAAATTTAAGGGAAAGAGGATGTAATTAGTAATTTTAATTTAATACAAAAAGCAGTATCTGACCTCTTTTGGACCTATTTGTACAAGAAGAGCCTCCAACTTTGTAAGTTATTTTTTGTTTCTTTTTAATACCTTAGATACTAAGAACGTAGACTTCTTCTAAGTTGTACTAGATATAAATTGTAATGTCTATTTTTTTATTTTAAAAAATAACAAAAAAAAAATGAGGAAACCATGACAAATAGGGTTAAGTGACTTGCTCAGGGTCACACAGATAGTAAGTGTCTTAGACGAGATTTGAATTTAGAAAGATAAGTCTTCCTGACTCCAAGCCTGGTACTCTCTCCACTGTGTCACCTAGCTCCCCATTATTCGAAGGGCATATATAAAACCAGCAATCAAGGTTTTAAGTACATAGCAGTTTAGTGGTAAAAGAAGCTTCCAACCAAGCCCTTGAAAAAAGGAGAAGAAACAAGTAAGCATAAACCTTATTAGTTGCCTCACCCATTCCCAATTTGACCAAAGGAAGAGGTCATATGTATTTCAGAGGTTCAGCTTTCTCATCAGTCTTAGCAATGCCAACTCACTTCTAGGAGAGTTGTGGTTGGCAATAGTGTCTGCAATGGGAACCAAAGGCAAAAGGAACAAGATGAGAAAAAGCAGATTCAACACTTTATGTATAAAGAGTCTAGCAGAAAGGCTATTCCATACTAAGAGGAACATCCTGAGGGCTCTAGCAAAAGGACTTCCAGGAGCTGTTACCCCTTTAATTCATGTGCTAAGTTTAAGACCACTTTCTTTTGGATGGTGTATGTAGTGTGGGGATACTGTTTGCAGACCTTGGAGACAAGGTATGGGGGGATGTTTCGTACCACACTAAGTATGTATGCTTAGTATCACCATGCTAAGGACCCATTTCTTACCGGTAAAATTTATTCTGGTTAAGTAATTGATATTAAGAGATAATCATGTGGGAGAAGCGCAGTGGCTAGGAGCTATAGAATTAGAAAAACTACCCCAGCCTTTCAGAGCTATCCCAAGAGCCCTAAGTGGGTATTAGCAACCTCTCTTTGGAGACCCAGCCTGCAAGTGTGAATTGAGGATGAGAAAGTAGCCTCAGCGTATACACTATAGAAGTAAATATCTGATATATTTAAAAAAGTAAATACTAGGTAATTTCAGGAGACATTCACTAATAGCTGGTTGTAGGGGAGGGGTAAAAAAGAATTGGGAAAAATTAGTGTAGAAGGTTTCAGTTGTGCTAAGCTTTGAAGGAATTGAAAGGCTGTCTGAGGTGGAAGGGAGTGAATTCTAGATATGTGGGAAAGGCTATGGCATGCAAAGTCATGAAGATGAGAAATGGATTATCACACATGAACTGGATAGACCAGATTGCTTGCAATACATAATGTATGAAAGGAGCTAATGTCGAGTAAGCCTGCAGAAGTTGGCTGGAACCATGTTATGAAAGGCATTGAATACCAAAAAGAAGAGCTTGTGTTTTTTCATGGTCAGTTGGGAGCAGTTGAAAACTTTTAAGTGGGGAAGTGATGTGATCAGACCAGTTCTTTACTAATATCACTTTGGCACTTGTGTGGTAAATGAATTAAGGAGGGGAGACACTTCAATCAGGGAGAGAAATTGGGAGACTACTGAAATTGTTTAGATGAAAGTTAATATACAAGTAAAGTTATAAGTATAGGGGTAGATTAAACTAATAAACCAACTCTCTGATCTAAGGTGAAGAGGGCCTGAGCTCAGGTGCTTGCCAAGGGAGTACAGAGAAAGGGACAGATGTGAAAGATATCGTGGGGGTAAAATTGACAAGACTTAGCAAAATGATGATGGAGAATGAGGGAAAAAGAAGAGCTAAAAATGCCTCCAAGATTGCAGAACTTGGGTGACTGGAAGGACAATGATTTCTTCAGTAGAAATAGGGGAGTTAGGAAGAAAGATGGTTTTCAAGAAAGATAAGTGAATTTGTTTTAGAGGTCTTAAGTTCGACATGGAAAAGAAAAGCATTTATTAAGTACCTACTATGTGCCAAGTCAATAAGACATAAATAAAAAAGTAAGTCAGGTATTGAGCTCAAAAAGTTCATTGGTTGTTGTCCAAGAGGCTCAAAATGACATCTTTATGATAATGTCAAGTTTCAGTGTGTCCAACTGTGGCTGATCAGACCAATGTGAGCTCAGAATGCTCTACCACAGATTGGGCACGGATGCCTTTGAGCTATTTCAATTCTGCTTTGCTCATGGAGCACAGCACCTTTTCTGATGAGAGCATGCTATGCTTAGCAATCCTGTGCCAGTGTCTCCCATGTCACACAATCAGTTACAAAGTTCTTGAGAGAGACCTTGAGAGTGTCCTTGTATCACTTCTTTTGGCCACCTGCCCCATGCAAGTTTTCCATAAAATAGTCTTTTTGGCAAGCGTATGTTTTGCATTCGAACAATGTGGCCAGATCATTAGAGTTGCACTTTCTGAAGCACAATTTGAATGCTTTGCTGTTTAGTTTGAGTAAGGACTTCAGTGTCTGATACCTTATCCTGCCTGGTGATCCTCAGACTATTGCTAAGGCAGTTCAAATGGAAGTCATTCAGTTTCCTGGCATGGCACTGGTAGACTGTCCAGTTTTCACAAGCATACAACAATGAAGTCAGCTCAGTGGCTCAGTAGACTTTCAGTTTGGTAGTCTGTCTAATACCTCTTCTCTCCCATACTTTTCTTTGGAGCCTCCCAAACACTGAACTAGCTCTGGCAATGTGTGTGGCAACCTCATTATCAATGTATACATCCCTGGAAAGTACATTACCAAGGTAAGTGAACTTATCCACAGCACTCAAAACTTATCCATTTATTTTAACCAATGGTTCCATGTATGGATGGTGTGGTGGTGGCTGATGGAGCATCTGTGTTTTCTTGGTCTTAATTGTTAGGCCAAAATTAGCATAGGCAGCAGAGAATTTATTTATACTCTTGCACCTCAGCTTCAGTGGCTGCACTGAGTGCACAATCATGTGCAAACAAAAAATCATGCACCAACATTCCTTCCACTTTTGAAGTCAGTTATTGAGCTCAAGAAGTTCATATTCTCTAAAGGAAGACAGCTTAAAGATGGGGATTTAGCTGCAGGGCTGATGGGAAGGACTGGTGGTAGTAACAACTCAAATGGCAACACCTTGTGGACCAGAGAGCTTAGGTACGGAGCAGAGGGTAAAGATTGGTGGTCTACTCTATTCCTGGGGATTCTTTGATTATCCAAGCAGTGTGAGTAGTCAAGTCCCTGAGCAATGATTTGGCGAAAGTTCTAGTGGATCTGAGAGTTTCCAGCCAGGAGGAAGCATCTGGCACCTAATGGGAATTGATGAGGTCTGGAACATGAGAGCAGCCACAGGATATCCACTTCAACATATATAATATTTGATGATGCATCACTAGAGATCAGGAGAAAAACTAGGGCTGGATACATAAATGTGAGAGAAATCATCTTAGTGGTTATAGCTGAACCCTGGAAGCTGATGACAGGTTAGCTGTCATGACAGGGAGTTGACTGGGAAGTTGTAGAGGCCCCAGGGAGAGTTCTTTGGTATACATATGTTTAAGGGGAAAGACCTGAATGATAATCCAGTAAAGGAGACTGACGGGTGGTCTGATGGGTGGGAGGAGAATCAAGAGAGAGGTAAAAGAAAACTCAGTATGGAAAATAGTTTTTTTTCCTATGGACTTCCCCCATGAGATGATAGGAAGGTTTTAGGAGCATTTGAAGAGGCTGACTAGTCCTTCAAGTTAAAGTACTTTTAACTTTCATCAGCTTTGTTCTTCACACCTCTTCATCTGCTTTCACAGAATCAGTCACTGACTCTAGGTCTCAGAGGCTATCACCCCTGACTTTCAGCAAATTTTCTATTGCAGCAAACAACCACAACAGCTGTAACATTTACTCTTCAAAATTAACACATTTTGAGTTGGTATTTGGAGGAGTTTGGGATGGAAGAGTGAGAGACATTCTGAGTAAATGGGTATTTCCCATGATCAGAGAACATTTGTGGTTGGAAGCAATGGGTAGTCTTGACTCACAGCATTTTAAAATCAAAGAAACTTACAGTTATAAGCAGCTTCAGAGATCATCCATTCCAGCCCTAGAGTAGGAAACAGGTTCTTGCCCAAAGCTACACATGTAGTGAATCAAGAGCAGTGACCAGACTCTTGAGGTTGATTCTTTTCTCACTACACCAGTTCAATCTAATAAACATTTGTTTAGTACCTACTGTGTGTCAGGTACTATGCTAAATGCTGAGAATACAATTAATAAAAAAATAGTCCCTGCCCTCAATGATTTTACAATCTAATTGGGGGAAAAAGCATATAAAAGGAGGGAGAAAAATAACAAAGGTAGGGGGAAGGGCATCAAGGGATATTTAGTACAGGAATGAAGGCTACATCTTATTTTGTGAAGTTGAAACTAGGCAGAAGAGCAAATGCAGAATGGAGTGAGCTGTATACTGTACTTCCTGTCTGAAAGAATGGAAGAGGCTGCCTAGAGAATTCCCCTTCATTCCAAGCGTTTAAATAGAAGCTACATAACCAGTGTTAGAGATGTTATAGAGGAGATTCCCTATTTATGTATGGATTTAATTCAATTAAATAAGCATTAATTAATTATTAAGTTCCAGGCACTGGTGATTCAAAGACAAAAATGAAAACTGTCCCTGTCCCCAAGGTTCTATTGGGTTAATCTAGAGTAGTAGTCTTCAAACTTTGTGATTACTCATCCTTATCAGCAAAAAATTTTGACCATGTACCCCAATATGTATATATTGAATATAAGTGAAGTAATATGTATTCACTTATTTATAAATTATGAACATTTAAAATTGTATGAGGCAGTTTAGTATAATAGAAAAAGATCTGGCCTAAGAACCAGGAAGACTTGGATTTAAGTCTGATCTCTAATATATATTTGTTTTGTGACCCTAGGCAAGTCACTTAACTTTTCAGTACACTTTTCCAAATGACATCTGTGTAGCTGCTATTATGGGTTTCTGGGTAACTGTTATGTCATAGCCATCCTCAGATCTATATCTTGCCACTGGACTCAGATGGTTCCAGGGGAAAAAGTGAGGCTGGTGACTTTGCATAGCTCTCCCTTACTTAAATCCAATTCATATGCAAGTCATGGCATCATCTTCCTTGATGTTGTGGTCCTCTTCAAGAATGAAAGACAAACAACAACCTGTGACTAGTACCTGCTGCCCTACTGGGGACCCAACTGACCAGTTTCAGTTGAGCAATCCAGTTCTTCCTCCCTCTACCCCTTACTTTCCTTTTCCCCTCCTTTCCTCCTTTCTCTCCCTCTGTCCTAATATAGGGTATCATACCCTTACCTGTGGGTGCTCTGTCCAAAGGAATGTAAATTTGATTGTGGAAACCTCTCAAGATATCTTGGGGTCTACTGGCTAGATTTCTTCCTTAAGGAAAATGCCTTAAGTCCAATTCACTAGGGCTGTCATTGATCGGCCAAAAATAGGGCCCATTCTAAGCCCTATTAAACAGTCTATGTTTAGGCTTAGAATGACTCAGAGGAAATGTGAATAGCAATTGTTTCCCTTTTGGCCAGAAACCTTCCCTTCCCAGTTTTTTTTTTTTTATTACATAAAAGAGTCTGTTCTTTGTCTCACTCATTACCTTTCCTTAATAACTGAATAGGTGTTGCCTCAGTCAAGTTGAGCTCTGGAAAAGACTTTAGCTTAAAAAGGCCAAGGTCTCTCACTACATCTTAGGCCATCTCCAGTCATCCTTCATCGATAACTTGCCACTGAATCCAGATGGCTCTGGAGGAGAAAGTAAGGCTGGTTGACTTTGCATAAGCTCCCTCACCTAAATCCAATTCATTTGTAAGTCATGACATTACCTTCCTGATGCCATGCTCTTCCTTCCAGATAAACAACAACAACCATCCTCAGTGGCCAATCCCCGGTCAGAAGGGATGAAGTTGGAACTTTACAGAGTGGAATGGAGTGGGTAGTGGGGCAATGTTAAGGGGTAAGGATTGGTAAGTTTATTTAAAGTCCCATCTGTTAGAGATGTGCCTGACAAACAAAAAGGTATCAAGGAAAATTTATTAGAGTTCAGAAGAACTGAACACTTTGGTCAAAGCTGATGCCACCTCTCTTCAGGAGAACAGAGTGCCTTCTATGTTCATTACGAACAAATAACTTCCAAGTAAGGGTACAGGAAGACTACGATATGTTCAGACCAATGGAAGCTTTTTATACTGTTCTGAATTTTGGACCTTCCACCATACTATCCATTGTCACATGACTTCATGTTCTCCTCTCTGATAGGCTTTTGCTCAAATACTTCATCAAGCCTGTGCACAAGTTTCTGACCTCTAACCTGATGGTGTTAGGTCACAACTCTGAGTACCCAAAACTGTGGAAACAGAACTTCTCCCTTGTTTCCCACAAACTTCCCCCTTTTTCTCTTTATTAAAATTTCTGTTTCCACACCTAAATCCAATCAATACCTTCTCCTTTTCTTTCCTCAATGAACTCTTCCCTTCATCTATCTCCCCTTTATATGAATATGGGAAGGGAGCAAAGTTGACCGACGCATCGACAAATTACAAGGGGACAGTCCCCTTTCATAAGTACAGATACAGAGACTCAGGAGAAAAAGACAAATCAATGAATTGTCCTTTTAGAAATTCTATCTCATATATCAGTCTGGGGAGGAACATCATCTGATGCAGTTTTCTTGTCTGGATGTGTTCAAGCTGTCTTCAGCATAGCATATCAGCATCTTCTTCACTTTATCTTCTTGTAGAAATCAAGATGTCTACTCTCCTACAAACTGACATTAATTTTAGATTACCATTCCTAAGTTTTATACTCTTATCACTCTTACAAAATCAATTGTCATGTTTAAGACATGTCATGGTATTCGCATTAGAACTCAGCTTTTACATTTTACATTAATTCACTATTCATTTCCCCCAACAGGATTCTATTTCACTAAGGAATTAAAAACAGGCTCCAGTACATAAGTAAATACAACAAATAATTTTCTACACAGTACATATCACATCTTAAAACAATTCTAACTTCTGGTCATGTGATGTTTCTTTTAAAACATTTACAAGATACACTACAAACCATTTAATAATAGCTTAATTTTAGACTTAACCTCAGATGTTTCCCTACCAACAGTTTAATAGCTCTAGTATTATGCTTACAAAACTTTTGATTATGGGAAATCGCCACTAAGAGTAGGGACATTATTTCAGGGAAACAACATCTCCCTAACTTCATGTCAATTCCAGGTAAGATCAGATTATCAACTGGCATTTAGCCCAACTTAAAATCTGCCAGATGTCAGTGGGGAAATTGAGTCAGGAGAATCCTACCTCAGTTCAGGCAGAGGCATTCTCCCAACCTACCAGAGATTGCCTTTTTGCAGTTCATACCAGCATCTCCCAAGTTCACTGGCATCATTGATCAGGGGCTCCGACAGCCTTTCTTACTATCCACACCTGGAGTTAAACTCAGAAGAAGAGTCAATTAATAATTCTATAAAAATCTTAAAATAGTAAGCTCAAATAATCAGTTTCAGATATGACTATATTTTCACATTGACTAAGGAACATTTCTGAAGCAAGTCTTAAATAGCTTGCATGCCTTTCTATACATGTTCTAGTCCCTGATTAAATAGCAATCATCATAAGTTATTGCTCCAATAGATTTTCATCTGCTTCCCAAGTTTCTCTATCCCTTTTCAGCCATGCTCAGTCTAAAAGAATGAGTTACATGTATGATAAGTTCAAATACTAACTTCAATTTATATTCATGAAATGAATTAAAATCAAAACAGAAACATTTAATTTTTGCATCAGTGCCAAATATTACCAGATATTACTTGCCTCTAAGAAACTTAGAATGAAATTCCTTTCCCCAAACTGAAGATGTCTCTGATTTAATCTTAGTAATTAATTCAAACAAATGTATTAATAATCCAATTGCTCTTACATCACTTTGTGACATACAAGGACCTTATTCCATGTTGGGGCCTTTGTCCCTTATCCAAAATAGTTTTTGTCTAAAGGGTCCTGGAAAATGTCTCTTTGAAATCTCCCTGGATTTCTCCACTTGACCTGGCTCTATAGATGCCCATAAACTTTTCCCTGTCACTATGCCCTATCAATCCAGTTCTCCAGGCTACTGGCCACTTCCATCAAGACCATCCCTGGAAATTCTAAACCACCTGGGGCTACCCCCAAACTCTTTCCTCAGTTCTCCTGTAAATCAGATCCAGGAAAGGGCTCAGACTCCATCTAGCCTGCTTACATTACCAATACAAATGCTCAGATTCCCTAAAAGTCTACCCAATATTAAGAAACCTTAACAAATTTTGACCGTCTTTAGCTGAAACAAGATTTGGGTTGAATTCACTGAGCAGGACCCAGTGTGTCATTATTTTCGGGTCCCAAGCACCCCTAATCTCAACAATTCCACACCATTATACTTAACTTTAAATTCAGTCTTGTTCTATGGAACAGTGATTCAACATCACATTTATGCTTTTGTTTCCTTTCCTTTATCTAATTATTCCTATAACATTAAGAAAAAATGTCCTATTCCAGGAATTTTATCTTTCACGAAACTATACAAGAGTACCAATTTAGTCAGATCCAGAAATAGTCAAGTGGGAAAACATTACTTTTCAGAGGAACACAATGGGGAAACTGAACCAGAAAGATTCCATCCCAGGTTGAGGATAGGATTGTCACCTGAGGCAAATTTCTGCCTGTAACAGTTGAATTCTTCTCTGTGTAGTAGAACACAATTAGTAATGGTCCCAGAGGCTTTTGCATCAGATGGCAGGTTTCACTAATCAAAAATTTTACCAAGACTTACATCTTAAATCTTAAATTTGTCCTAAAAGTCAGTCACTAAAGAGTATTTATCACCAGAACAAGTTCCTTATTTAGGAACTCCATATACAAACAATGAAAACCAATTTGATACACCTTACATAGAGACTACAACTTTAACAAATTGAGTTCACCCAAGTCTGGGGTGGCACTGCTTTCTATTCTCAGATGCTATAAACACTTGGGTGATACTTTCAGGCTTTTTCAACCTCAGGGACCCAGGGCAGGGCTAGCACCCTCCTTTCCTTGACAATAGGAAACAGTTAACATCTTTTCTCTGAGCAGTTCTGAGTTCAGTGTAGATCTTAAGAAGTTCTTCTGTAATGACTGGTCTTTGAAGGTGAATGCAGAGACTGACATGATTTATCACAGAGTTTCTTGGAACTATAAAATTCCTGGTCTCCTTTATCTTGTCCCTTATCTTCCAATCCCTATAGAACATTTATATGACAAATTAGCTTACAAATATAAATTTGGTAGGCCTTCCAAAGATCATACAAAAGATTTTACAAAACATTTCTTCATACAACAAATACTTTCCTCTCTTAAAAACAGTTAGTAATTTATCACAAAACCTTCTTGAATGTAATCATCAAAAATTATAAGAAAAGATCTAAAACCAAGGTCTTTGCACATTTACCAAGCTTCCTTTCACAAACATACTTTGGTAAATGCTTGATTTGTAGCAAAAAACAATCTTAGTTAAAACTTCCTTCTTAATGGCAGAAACAAACTTTTTAACATACTTAATATATCCTTAGATGGACAGGCTTGCAAATCACACTTATATATATATATATGTATGTATATATTTATGTCCAAGGATTCTCATTTTATCAGTAGGAATTCTACAACACAGAAACTCTTACAAAGAATTCATAAGAGCTTCTTAACCAATTCATAATTAATTTAACAATGCAATTCCTAATATAACAACATTTAGATAAATTACTTTTTCAGCAACATACATTATATATTTAAAACTTGAAGCAACCATTCAGGTGAATGCATTTCCACATGACCTTGCACAGAAATTCATCTCCTTACCACTATATGGGCACACACTATCACCTACTAATCATTAAATATAACTTTTCTATTATACAAATTTGCTATCAAAGAAAAAGTGGACAATGTCATATGTCTTAGAAGAAAAGAACTTCTGTAATGCTGCTTGATTCCAGGAATGAGTCAGTATCTGACAGCCAGTCATGTGGTCACTCTGAAAGTGGGCTTAGGAGTAAAGGATTTTCATTTTTCAGAAAGGACATAGTGAGGTTGGGAAATAGAATTAGGAAGATCCTACCTAGGCCTTCTTCAAAAACTCTCTCTAGACATCCACCTTGAGCAGTTCTCAACCTGCATTCCATGTCAATTGACTTTAGGATAACTCAGACAATTTATTCCTGTAATCAGAACTTAAAACAATGATAAATTATAGTCTCATAAAGACTTAAAGAGCAAATAAATATTGGTTTGGTATCCTTTCAGATAGTCATCTCAAATTTGATTGACCTATTATCAAATCAAGTTACATGATTTTTCTGTCTTCTTAAAACACTTCCTTATATGCTCAAAACTTACTAAAACCATCTGAAACTGACACATCCAGAACGACAACCAAAACTTCTTATCTGCCTTTCCTATTTTCAATCAAACCCTTATTTATCTTTCCAAATCTCTCAATCCCATTACTCAGATTATCCAGCTTTCCTTTACATTTTAACCATGACTGTCTGGACTGGAATCCAATTCCAACTTAAACAAAGCAAAGAGGTTAATGGCTAACCTTACAGGCTGAAGGATTTATGTGCTTGTTTTACAAGCTGGTTCATTCTTCCCTAATTATATTCACTCTGGAAGAATGAGATACTTCAGGAATTAAATTTTTTTAGCTAAGATTTCAAATGGAAAATCTTTCATTATATAGCAAACATAAGCATTATCACTGCTTGTTTATAACAAAATATGTTTAAAATTATTGAATTTCTATCACATCCTTTTAAAACCCCAATCTATATATATAAGAAAATCCAAATTTAAAAATTGTGACAATTTCATTAGACTTATGTTGCATTTAACATATGCCCATCCTTGTGTCAAGCACTTTATGATCATAAGTGCCAAATAGCAATATCTGTTTCTGCTTAATCCTGATAGGAAGAGCACTTGCAGATGCTGCTCTTTATTCTTTCAGGACAAATTTTGACTTGAATCATATTAAATCTGGATTTGTAATCACTAATGATAAGTGTTTTAACTCTTTTTTTCTTTAGTCAAATATTCTTGCTACTTAAAAGAAAATTTTATCATAACTTTACATAATCCCTTGAAGGAACATGTGGCAATAATTTTCAGCTTTGAACAGCTTTTTTGCCTGTTAACTCTACTTACTTAAAGGGCTGAAACCATATCTTCTGTCTCCCCTCCCACCTCTGAAGCTCTCCAGACAAGGAGCTCTCCCAATCTCATTCCACTTTTTGAATCAGATTGTGGGGGAGAGAAGAGGTTTGGTTTTGAGAGATTTGTAAGCGATGGAGAAAATAATCTTTTTTTTTCCTCATTATATAAATGTTTATTTTTATGTAGAGAAAAAAATAAGATAAGCAAAGGAGATATTCTATTAGGGACTTTAGAAGGACACTTAAGACCATTCATTCTGAGAGGCATAGGTGTGCATTAAACTTGGGCCAGGTGGGCATTTATTTATTGATTATTGGAATTCTACCATATTTATCTCTGTAATGAAGTACTTTTTCTTTCAAGTTTCTTATTGTCCTGGATTTGTACCTTTGTTTTCATTTATTACATTCTATCTTACCTTTATGAACTTTTGCCACCGATTCTTACTAGCTGTATGATTCCGGGCAAGTTGCTTAATTTCTGTCTGCTTAATTTTTCTCATCTATAAAATGAATGTAATCAAATAAGATATTTTTATGTGCTTTGCAAACTTTAAAATGCTATATAAATGCTATTATTTGTTATTATATTGTCATATGCAGGATCTGTCATGAAAAAATCTATTTCTCCTGTCTAGCAGAGTGCCATGTATATAACAGGTACTTAATACATCATTGTCAAATTGAATTAATGTTTTAATATCAAATTATATGGCAGTTCCTTCTGTCTCAAATGGAAAACCTTGATTTCTACAACATTGTAATATTTTGCACTTTTTTGCTTTGTTTGTAGATGGGCTTCACCTTTTCTTTGGGAAAATAAGTAGCAAATTATTTTGTGAAAGCTTCAAGCAGGATATTGAACATACTGAGAATTTAAGAATATTGATTCAATCCTCTGAGAATGAGTATAAGATTGTTCCCTAGAGAAACTTCTCTGGGGAATTTACTCCAGGAAAGTTTTAATTAAATAACTCAAGATGGAAGTCTTGACAGTTTCACTGAGAGATTATTCAAATCCCAATAAATCTCAATTAAAAAAAATTCCATGATTTTAACTGTTCAGCTAATTTATTTCTAAATAATGTCTTTGTATTTGTAAGCAGCCTAAGGAGACAGACACATGCTCATACCAAAAAGGTGAAATATACAAAGCTTCCTTGGGACATGAGTTTTGTAAATATTTTCTGCCACTCACTCCGCTCGATACTCTAAAGGACTTTGTGCATTTTATTTGCTAATATTGCTTTGGCAATTGCTATCTCTAAGAATAGAATCATGCGCTCAAATGCTACAGGCCTAAAGAACACCCATTTAGAAAAGACTTCTTAAGAAAATGAACAATTCTCAATAAGAGAAAATATTATTATTATGACATTAGAAAAATTTAGAGAATTCTCATCAAACTATACTTCTTGTTAGACACATTCCAATAGGAAACCTTTCTATGGGAAGATATATTATTAGAACTCAGTCTACAAGATTTTAAAATGGTTTCTATTGCTTCTACAATTCAGTCATTGCAACCAATACTTGGGTGAAATGGTGAATCTGATGTTAAAATCCAAATACCATGTGTAAGCTTTAAAACATAGAACTCTAGGGAGTAAAAAAAAAAGTTTGCATTTAATTACATATTTCATTCTTTTAGAGTCTATCTGGGTAAAAGGCAAAAGGAGACAAAAAAGAAGATAAAGCAGAATCTTTCAGATTCAGGAATTATATAAATAAGATTCTTGATTTCAATGAGTAAGTATGTTTTTAGGAGGAAACACAATATAATTTAGAGGACTGCTTTAATATCTTAAGACCCTTTGAACCAATTAGAATGAAATTTATTTGAGGGCACACATATTAGTTTTGCAGAAATGGATGAATCTTAAAGGCAGATAGTGTCTCAGATGGTAATATAAACCTCAGTTAATAATGCAAATAACTATTTAAATATAATGTCTGATATTTACATAGTAAACTTTAAAGTTTACAAAGCACTTTATTTGAACTTCACATTCCTGCTAGGGAACAGGATTTTTGGTCTCCTTCACTGATGAACAACCTTGGGCTCAAAGTATTTAAGTGACTTACTCAGGGTCACGCAGCAGAATGACTTACACAGACTTGAATATAATTCAGTAAATGAGTTAATTCCTGTGTAACATGCATTCTACCATGCTTTGGGGATGAAAGGATGAAACAAGATACAAGTCCTGTCCGAAAGGAGTTTGTAGTTCAGAAGAAAGGGTAAGATAAATAAGTACTATTAAGTTATTAGTGCATAGAGAAGTCATATCCTGGGGCTTGCTCTTTGTCCACTATGCTATATTGCTTTATACAAAGTAGAAAATTAATTAAAAAAAATTAAAAAATTGAGTTGAATCCTAGGTAAACAGGACGGCATGAACAAAAGATGAAATTTTGGAATATGTTTGAGCAATAGTGAATGATCCAGTTTGGTTAGAGCATTGGTAGTGAGAGACAAGGCTGGAAAGGTTGAGACCAGACTGTGAGGATCCTTTGCATCAATTACTCTGACCCTGCTCTCAAATAGCAATACTTATATATATCTTTTTCAGGTTTCTAGTGGTATCCTTTTCTGCTGTATTCTTGATCACTGTTAATGTCCAACTACTACTTAACCAATTAACATCAGTTAGCTTACACAAAGAGTTTGTGTGTGTGTGTGTGTGTGTGTGTCTTTTTTTACTTTGAAGATTGGGTAAAAATAGAAGTACAAACATTTCTTCTGAATACCATGGAGGTTATTCTTGGTTTCTGGGGCAAGAGTATGCTTGACTTAGCTCAATATCTACTCAGTATTGGTCCCACCAAGTTCATGTCCAAATGTGGCATCACTTGTAGACAACTCTGTCATCTCAGCTACTTATGGGCAGAGTATTGAAAACTGTCCTTCAGGACATTGATATGGACTGGCTGGCCATAAAACCTGGCATGAACTGTGCTCCTGGACCTCCTAGGGGCTTACTCTCCTAACCTTTCAAATGTCATAAAATCATAGTCATCTCCAGTTTCCTTAACCTAGAAGAAGAAAGAATAATAATAAAGTAGCAATCCCATGTTGACCATAGATGGGGAAGGCCAGAGGCCTCTCCTCATAAAGCATTGTTTCCCATTGTAAAATAGTCAGGCAAGAAAGAGTCTGATCAGGGGGACTAGACTGACTAATTCCTTTTGAATGTACTTCTGTTCTATTTATGCAGCAAACCAAAAAAGCCTCCTCTTCATCACATGGATAATAGATTAGAACCAAATACAGGTTGTCTGTGCATTCTCCATATATTTTCAAGGGACTTCCATTAAACATCATTATTCCTCTCTAGAAGCAGGTATCCCAGTTTATTCTATGTGGTTAATTACATCATGTCACCATACTGATGCCTACTCTCTACCCTTCCCTATACCCCAATTATTTTGAATTCCAGACTAAGGAGTTTAAGCTTTATTTGGTAGGAGTATGGAATCACAGAAGAATTTTGATTTTGGTGTTAAATGATCAGAGCAGTATTTAGGAAAATTAATCTGGAATTGATGGAGATGAGATCCAGTTAGAGGGCTATCTAGATAAAAGGTAAGAAAGGAGAGAATTATGGGGCTGTTGATTAGAATAAATAGAAAAAAAATGGAGACTTAAGTCCTATTTGGGTACTAGTGATCATATTTGTGATATAATTAGAAAATAATTAATATTATCTTTATTTACTACAAAAAGAATCCACCATCTAAAGAAATCTCATGATAGGCATGGTTAATAATGGCTCCTAGATCCTTTTTCATGAATTATAATGGCTCAAAACACATCTCAAAAATGTGGCTTTGATTATTTCCCCCTAGATTTATTTCCTCAAATTAACTTGCTTCCACATGTCCTTATTAAAGCTAATGGGCCATTTTTTCCCCTGAATAATCATTTAGCCTAAAGCTATCTGCCTACAATTTTCCCTTCTGTTTTGGCATTTCCCTATCCCTAAAAATGTACTGTCATGGGTAAGCTAGGAGATGATACAGTATTTACAAAAAAACCATTAAATGAGACTGGTGTGGTAAAGCCAATGGATCTTCCTTATTCCCCTTTACATTTCTTCTTTGAAGATGTGTCTATTTATCCCCATTTTTATGTCTTTAAACCACATCTTTCATTCACAGGAAAATTCCCACTAATCCTGAAGTCACTTTTAAAATTTTTGTGTTTAAATTAGTCTTTAACCTAAGACCTTATAAAAAAAAGCTTTTTGAAAGTCTAGATACATTATATTCACTGTCTTCTTTTATTATGGAGATTATTCATCTCTGCAAAGAATCCTAAAAGTTTTGTCAGGTATAGTTTTCTTGTTACTTTTTTCTTATTTTATTATAGTTGTTTGTGTATTCATGATTTTACTCCTTTCAAGCATGGAGGTAAAAGTCATGAAGCTGTGCTGCTCAGTGTCTCCTTAAGAGCCTTTGTGTTTTTTTTTTTATGACAGCCACATTGATCACCTACCCGGTAGCCCTCCAACACTGTAGTCATGTGTGACACATTTAACAATCAGGATTTGGTCTGAGCGCTTTCAGAATTCTTGAGTAGTTGCCATCTTGTCTCAGTGAAATGCTGGTTAACTCTAACATTCACCGTTATTGGATGTAGTACTTCTTCCCTATATGTTATAAATAATAACCATAGGATTCCCTCTAACATTTCCTCAGTGAGGTTAGAAGTAAATATTGTGGCTCTTGACAGACCTTTTTCGTTTCATTTTAAGCCCTTTTCTGTTGTTCATTTTTGTCATTAAGTACGCTTGAGATGATTTAGCTGAGTTGAGTGTTCATAGAGTTGTGTTTTTTTGGAAATTATGTTTACTGTAATACTTCTTACTGATTCATGGGCAGTATTTTTAGTCCTAATCTGCCACACTCCTACATAAGGTTTTATAAGTGAATTTATGTTCTTAACAGGTATTATTAGTCTTATCTGTCATATATTCTCCATTTGTCAAGGAGATCAAAAATTTGCCAGGTGAGGTAGTTTCTCAGCTTCTAAAAAACCTTTTCGGTGTGGTGGTTGAGTTACCTCCATTTATCCAGGCTTCATCTTTCTCCTGACCTCTAGACTTACAACTCCAATTGCTTTTTGGAATACATAACTGGATGTCTAACAAATGCATTACACTCAATATATCAAAAACTGAACTCATTCTTTCTCTCCGAACTTTCTCTTTTTCCCAACTTCTTTACTACTCTTGGGGTACCACCATTCTCCTCGTTACCTAGCTGTACAATTTAAGTGTCGTCTTCAATGCCTCATTTTCTCTCCCTTCCTCTCTCTCCCAACATATCTAATCCATTGCCAGATCTTTTGATTCTGCAACTTATATCTCATCCTCTCTTCTGACACTGCCACCAACCTGGTACAAGTCCTTATCACCTCACATGTGGACTACAATGGTTTGCTGTTTGACCTTGCTATCTCAAATTTTTCTCTACTCTAATTCATCTTCCACTCAGTTATCAAAGTGATCTTCCTAAAGTACAGATCTGACCATGTCAACTCTCCTTCTCTCCTCCCATTCAATAAACTCCAGTGGCTCCCCATTACCTTCAGGATCAAATCCAAAATCTTTTGTTTGGTTTTTAAAGCCCTTCATAATCTGGCTGATTCCTTCAGTTCTAGTCCTTTTACAACTTACTCCTAGCCACATAGTCTGACACTGACATTCTTGCTGTTTTTCAAAAGAACTTGCTTAATTCCCACTGAACTTAGAGTCAAGAAGAGGGAGATTCCAATTCCAGCTCTCAAATACATCAGCTGGATGATCCTGGGCATATCATTTAACCTCTGTGTACCTTAGCCAACACCTTAGGATTTATTTACTGTTATAGACAATTTAAAATTTGTGTGGGGAGAAATTGCCTGCATAAATCAAATCACAGCTCTTTCCCATAGTTGTATATATAAGTGACTTAGGTATATATCTATTGATGACTTACATAGATCTATATATAAGTGACTTCAATGCAGTAATGGACATAAGGGAGAATAGGAAGTAAATAAATTAATAAATAAATTAAAATGCTGGAAAGAACTGTTCAGGAGTGAGAATCAAGAGAGTTCAAAGCCTAGTACCCTACATAGAAGCCTTATACCTATATATCATAAATGACTTCTTTGAGAAGAAAGTTGGGAGTTACTAAACAAGATGACTACTGCATAGCAACACTAAAAATGAAAATGATCTTATGTTAACAGAAAAAACATGGGTTCCTGAGGTGGGAGACATTGTGAAATCAGATGTCTGTATAAAGTAAGACCATTGATTTATTGTGGAAAATAACAAAATTACTATCATAAAAATAAATGAGTAAAAATGAGTAGATAGAGTCAATTGAAGACACTATGACCTAAGTAAATCGCTGACACTGAGAAGTGGAGCAATTGATACAAGAACAGGAATTGCTAGAGACTATCACCATTTCCAAAGGAAATTTGTTAGGTGCCCAGGTAATAAGCATGCATTTATTCCTTAGTAAGTACTAGTCACTGTATGTGCTAAGTGCTAGAGATACAAAGGAAGGTAAAAACAATCACTGACCTCATTGAATTCATAAGACAGCTTACAAACAACCATTTTTGCAAGATACATATGAGATAGTTTGGAGATAATCAATAGAGGGAGACATCAGCATTAAGGGGGGTCAGGAAAGGATTCTTGCAGAAGATAGAATTTTAACTGAGACTTGAAGGAATTGAGGAAAACCAAGTGGAGATGAAGATGTAAAGTTGGTGAGAATTCCACATATGAGGAACAGTCTATGAAAATGCCCAGAGTTGGGAGATAGAGTGTCTTGTATGAGAAAAAGCCAAATGACAGAGTAATTGGGAGAATGGGAAGCGGAAGGTGTATGCAAAAATTTGAAAGGTCAATGGTGGGGGTAGGTGTGACAGGTTATGAAGGGCAGTGAACTCCATACAAAGAAAGGGGTTTAGATTTGATCCTGGAGATGTAAGGGATCTACTAGAATTTAAGTAGGGAATTGACA
Organism: Potorous gilbertii; assembly: GCA_028658325.1. Lineage (NCBI taxonomy): Eukaryota > Metazoa > Chordata > Mammalia > Diprotodontia > Potoroidae > Potorous > Potorous gilbertii. Next base: position 74,967,758 of record CM053773.1, read on the forward strand.
TGGTCATATCTGCACTTTAAGAAGATGATACAGACAGCTGACTAGAGGATATACTGGAGTGGAGAGAGACTTGAGGCAGGAAGACCATAGCTTTCCTTATCTCTAGACTGGGGATGTTAATCCCTTTTTCACCCACTTAAACAGTTGAGAGGATTTAACGAAATAAGGAATGTGAATGTGCTTTGTAAACTATATACACCAGCATCACTTTCCTTCTTCAATCAAGTGGTGTTTCTGGATCTGTTGTCCTTGTTTTTCTAAAAAAAATATTTTTCAGTGGTACCTGTGTTTCTCTGGGATTACAGTTTTAAACTTCCCTTCCATCTTTCCAAACTCAGGCTTACATTTTTTTTTTTGTAATTTCCGTTGCTAAAAATGGGAAATTTTTCCAGAATTGTTTTTTTGTCTCCTATTCCAGACAGAATTTAAGGCCTTGTCATGGAATGAGGATCATTTTAGAGATGAGTTCATAGATGCTTTTTACCCTAGATCCTTTGCACAGTTCAAGATGAAATCAAGTATTATTTCATTTCCTAGTAGATTCTAGAACTATTTGTTTTAGGGAGCAGCTTTTTGTGCAATTCAACCCCCTCCAAAGTCTAATTAGGGGAAGAATTCTGATCATCCACTTGTGGTTGATTTAATCATCCCATGTCTATTACTTCAGCTCAATTTATGCTTATAGACTTCAGGCTCATTCTCTTTATTCTAATCAGGGGACCTATAGAATCTCTATCAACTACATTTTTATTACTTATTTATTCAATTTTCACCCCCTATGGATGCGTCAGAGAACTGTTTCCAGAAGATAGTGAATCTAGAAACTCTCCCATTAATTTTGAACTGGGTAATAATTCATTTTTAAAAAATGGTCTTCTTTCACCTCCAGTGTCTTGATCTATAAAATGGGGACGAGAATTCTTGCACAATCTACTTGCTAGGATTGTCACGAGGCTCAAATGTATCATGAAAGCGTTCTGTAAAATGTACGTCTTTGTCACATTATCAAGTCTTTTTTCCCTCCAAAGCTGTCCCTCATGTTGTTTTTAATTTGATTTTACATGTATACAGTGTTTGGGAGTGGAATACAAAACCTAAGACCCAGTTCCCTCCCATCTTCCCCTTTCCCCAAGGAGGACTGTGGTTTTAAATCCTTCTCATCATAGTAGTTGCTCTATACTCCTTAATCTTCAATGACCTGTAGTTCAGTGAAGTTATTGTTAAGTGCTTATTATGTTCCAGGTATTGTAATAAAGAAGACAAAAAGAATCACTTCCCTCAAAGGTTTCACTTTCTCATGGGGGAAATAGAATCCATAGAAGCTGATGAGATCAGTAAGAGACAGGGCAGAGGGATGGAGTTAAGCCAATAGAAATAATGGAGCCCTTTATTGGTACCTAAATATCCCTGTGAGTCATATATTGACTTAGTCTTAAAATGTGATATTATCTGTTTTATTGTATTTTCTACTTGTATTGTTAATACTTTCCAATTGCAATTTAAACTGGTCCAGGTTCCAATCAGGAATGCTGGGGTTTCATGCTTGACACCTCTTGTGTAAGAGAAGAGAAGAAGGCCCATGACAGGGAAATGTGGGACAACTGCTGGCACAGATGACATGGATATAACAAAAAAGACTTAGAATACACCATCACAAAAGTAGGGAAAGAACTTGCTCCAATTTCCCCTGTTCTAATTCATTATATTGCTTCAATTTTAGTTCAAAATTATAGATATTTATTGGGTCATGGAGTGAGAATTGGAAGGAAAGTTAGAGATTCCCTGGTTAACCCACCTCATTTTACTCATGAAGACCCTGGTTCTCAGAGGGATTTAAGGACGTGCCTAAATTCAAAGGACTGTGTAGTAGAACTAGCATTAAAACAAGACCTTCTAATTCCAAACCTTATTCTCTTTCACCTCTGACACATTGCTTCAGACCTTTATTATGTTTTGAAAGGGAAAGAAATAGTATTTCTGCTCATTCTCAGTGACTTAAATTTTGTAAAATTAATTTTTTTTACCTATATGTCATATTTGAGATGCTATTATCTAAACTCTTGTGAAAATTTCTGTTTTTCCCCCCTCCTACTTGTGAGTATGTTTTTGCTTCATTTAATTGGTAACAATTGGTCATTTGTCATGGGGAGATATTTCCTGTCTTAGTGAGCTTGAATGAGTGGGTAATTAATGTAGTAGAGGTTTTCATTGCCAATAAGAAGACTAGGCATTTTCACAGCTTGAATACAGTTGTTTGTAATATCCTGTGACAGAAAAGAAAGATTAATTTCTGGGTCCTCTGCCCAAATAAATCTAGAAGAATCTAAAGGATAGTAGAATCATAAGGAAGAAATCTAAGTCAACCATATTAAACATCTTTGATAGTTTTCCTGGGGGAGGGAAATATGTATTCATAGTATTTATGATATTTATAAATTGCAAGAGTCTTTGGCACAATTTTTTGACATTATAATTGTATTTCTGCTAAAGTCCTATTCTGATAGAGTTAGTTTGACCCTAGTTTCTCAAAGACTATCCTCTGGTAGACAATTTTCTAATGGAAGAAAGTACCAAAAATTTCTTTTAGAGATGATTCTAGTGTTCTGAAAAAACAGCACTTTCTAAAGATAATCTCTGACACAAATTTTCTTTCTGGAAAAATGGAATATTTTCTATTTATTTAGCCAAATTGCTTTGGAAAATTAACTTGGTTCACCTTCCTAATTTCTTTTCTTCCCCTAATTTCTTTAAAGGAACAAGTTCAAACATAACACTAATTTATATGATGGATCATTGGGTATTAGAATCATCTCTGAAAATATTCTTTTTTGTGTGTGCTTCCTTTCATTGGAAAATTGCTGACTTAGACAAAGTTGAGAAGTCTTAAAAAAGATAACTGGCTAGTATATAGCAAAGGTTCCAAAGCACTTTCACATATATTATCTCATTTGATCCTGACAATAAGTCTATGAGTTAGGTGCTATGATCTCCTTTTCACAAATGAGAAAACAAAGGCAGAAAAAAATTAAGTGACTTGAGAGTCACATAGTTAATAAACATCTCAGGTAGGATTTGAACTCAGATCTTCCTGACTTCAAGTCTGGTGCTTTACCCACTGTACCATCTAGTTGCCTTTTTAAATTGCTTTGTAACTAAAGAGTAAGTATATGAATAAACAAAATTAAACTCATGGTGGTAAATGTTTATGTTAAATTCACATATATGTAGTATTTAGAGGTTTGCCTAGGCCTTTACATATATTAGAACAATAGCTTCCACCACAAAAACCTCTTCCCCAGGACTGGAGAGTAAGAAGTCCTTAGTCCTGGTGCCAGATCTGCCACTTACTAGTTGTATGACTTTGGGCAAATCCCTTAAGTTTTCTTGGTCTTATCTCTCAAATTTCTTCTCTCTAAAGAAGTTTAGATTAAATGATCTCTAAGATTCCTTATTGCTATAACATTTCTGTAATTGGAATAAAAACATGTGAACAAGCAGTGGCCATCAAACTTGTTTCTTAAGATGATGGCAAGCAATGTGTGGGTGCAGAGTTTTTGAGCAGAAAGGTGACTGAAAAGGGTCAAGTCTCTCATGAATGAGTCATAAAGAGAAAAAGAAAGCATATGGTTGGAGTGTATCTTTGGCGAGAGAAATGACTGACACAACAGGATACAAGGAGCATTACGTATGTCTCAGAAGTGGGTATGAACATATGAATACAGTAGGCAGAGTGTGCCATGGGGGAAATGCCCAAACCTTGAGGGCTCTTTTAGCAGTTCACTTACAATCTGTGTGACCCTGGACAAGTCACATAACTTATCTGCCTCAGTTTCCCCTAAATTTGGAAATAATAGCACCTCTATCCTGGGATGGTTGTGAGGATCCAGTAGGATGATACTTGTAAAGTTCTTTTTTTTAAAAGTGTTTCACAATGCATGCTTTTTATTCTCATGATCTGACAGCTTGTATAAATTAAAAAGACATTAAACCAAGGTAAGTATGTAAAGGTCTTTGGGCCTCTTCCTCCCCCACTAAACCAATTAACACTAAATAAAAACCAAACAAAAATCCCTAGGTATCCAACTATTTGCTTGGATACAGCAGACTTAGTGGTTGGCTGTGTCTTTAAATTCATTTAGAAAAATTTTTCAAAAGGGAGGGAAAGGAAAAAAAAAACCTACTGCCCAACTCCCACCCCTCCATCACCCAGAAATTCATGAGGAGAATTTAGATATCTCCTATACCAACATCATGTTTTGGCAGCAGTTTCAAAGGTGGCCAAGGTAACTCTAGAATGGATTTTTTTAACCTTTTTTAATAAACACAGCTAGGACTTGGCAGAGCTAACACACTAAATCACAGAGAAGTACAATTAAAAAAAATATATATGCACTACCCAAAAGGTAATTTGAAATTTTCATTTGAAAGGTAAAGCTTAATGCTATTAATTCACAAATATACTAATGTATATACTCAGTCCTAGTTATTATCTAAAACACATATTGCAAACATACAAATACCTATTCTCTCCACTTGTCAACTCCCATTCTTATCAATGGGTATTATGGTTTGGTTTCGGGAGAATAGATTCTTTGAGGAGAAGAGATTCCCCTTAGACTGCAAGTCAGCAGGTATTTCTTTACAGTTAATTTTAGCAAAATTCATGCAAAATAATAATTAACAATGATCTTCTCTACTTGTTAACTAATAAGGAAACACTTTCAAAACTGCATTTCTTTAAAGTTTTTGTACTAAAATATAGAAAAACTAAACTACACAAGTATTAAGAAGTTAAAAATTCCTTAATTTGTTATTCCTGGTACCACTACCACAATTTACAGGGAAATATACCTGATGTAATGAAAAGAAAAAGAAAAGACAAAGCTACAACAGATAAAAGACTTCAGGAATACGCATCTAATTAACACTACATTGCATTAATCAATAGCTGTATTTTTTGCAAACTGTGGCTATTACAGTCCTGAACAAGAAGGGTTTCCTGTTTAAGCTGCAGTAACTTTTTTGCCTATGGATCATTGTTCCTTCTGTGGCAGATTTTCACAGTTCCTCTAATGCATGTGGGATGACTGTCTCAAAGTAACCTGCAGCTTTCCTGACAACTCCTCGCTCTCTCTCCTGCTAAGAACTGTAGCCCTCTTCTGTTGAGTTTTTAGAACCTTCTGCTACCATACCCACCACTTTCACCACCAGATTCATAACCACCACCACAAGGACTGCCTGAGCTCCTTCCACCAAAACTGCCTTCCTTCATGGGTCCATAATTTGATTGCTGCCACCCCCTATAACTTCCAAAGGCATTATAGTTGCCACTGCCACCATAGTTGCCACCATCAAAATTTCCTCCTTCATTGTAACCATCATATCCTCTTCTACCACCACCATATCCCCCACCTTGGTTTCCATATCCAGGTCCACCACCACCACCATAACCCCCTCTACTACTATATTCAGGACCACCTCCATAGTTGCCACCATCACGACCAAATCCATTATATCCACCATCTCCTCCTCCATAACTACCTCTGTTGCCACCACCACCACCATAACCATAACCACCTTTTCCACCAGAGTTTCCTCCACAGCCAAAGTTTCCTCCATCACCTCCAAAGTTTCCTCCTTGACCCATAAAATTGCCTGAGTCACCTCCACAACCTCTTTGTGAGCCAGCAGAATGCATCTCTTGCCTTGAGAAGGGCCTTTTTCACTTCACGGTTATGCCCATTAATAGTTTGATATTTCTGTACAACAATTTTGTCAACTGTACCATGATCATCAAAAGTTACGAAAGCAAATCCTCTCTTCTTCCCATTCTATCAATCTTCCATAACTTCTATGGTTTTGATCTTGCCATACTTTTCAAAGTAATCTTTTAAATTATATTCTTCCGTATCTTCTTTAATACCACCAACAAAAGTTTTCTTCACTGCTAGAGGTGCACTAGGTTTTACAAGTCCTCTCTAGAAATAGCTCTCTTTGGTTCCACTATATGCCCATCAGTCTTATGTGGCTGAATACACATTGCAGCATCTATTTTTTCTACAGAAGAGTAAGTCACAAAGCCAAAGCCTCTATAATATTTTGTTTGGTGATCTCTCATTACCACACAATCTGTGAGAGTACTCCATTTTTCAAAGTATTGTCTTACACTATCATCCATAATTTCAAAACTCAAGGCACCAATAAACAACTTTCTCAAATGCCCTGGTTCCTTTGGATCATGACCCTCCTTCCCCAGGTGACAGCAGTTGGAGTTGGGCTAGGGGTAGCCAGGCGGCTGTTTTAAATGCATTTTGAGACCAAACTCACCACCTCCAACTCGGGTTCAATATGGGACCCAATTCTTGTAATTCTTAGCACCATGCCGGGTGCATATTAAATTCTTGTTTATCTTATATAACAATTTAAGCTTTTCAAAGCCCTTTATAAACATGATCTTATTAAATTTATACTGCAACCCAGTAGGGCATGTACTAGAGGGATGAGTATCCATTTTACAGAGGAGGAAACTGAGGCTCAGATAAGTAAAATGACTTATCCTATGTCAAACAGCTTAGATTAGGTCAGAGGTAGTGTTAGAATCTAAGCCTTTCTGATTCTTTGGTCAGTTTTCATTACACTGTACTACACTGCCTTTCTATACTAATGTCATTACTCTGCATCACTAGAAATGCTGAAGGTCTTTGCCTCACCCAATTATTTTTAGTTAGAAGAACCTATTATACAATTACTTTGTAGTATCAGATTATAGTTTTTCAAGTCTTTCCATTTATCCCTTAAATGGAGTCAATGACAGCAGGATAGCCACCATTCAATTCACTTTAATAAGCATTTATTAAGTACCTATGCAAGACACTGTATTAGGTTAGGGATAGGAAGAGAAAATACAAAAGGGTCCTTAATCTTAAGAATCTTTTATACTATTAGGGGTAAATGTGAGTAAAGTAACCATAGATACTTTAGAAATTATATACAAACTTGGGTGGATAGGTGGTAATCCCCAGATGCATGGAATACACAGACAACTTCCAATTCTCATGTTTTTAAATTTTTAAAAGAAATTTCCCAGTTCTCTTCCCCTATTTGTAACAAATTGTTAGAAACAAATTTGCCCAAAATACTTGTAGCAAATATACATGGTCAAGCAAAATAAAATTCTGCATTGTTCACATCCAGAATGTCTCATTTTGAAAGAAATCTATCACCCCTCTGTCAGAGGGATGTGGGGCAGTATTAATTAATATCAGTCCTCTGGAATCCTGATTGATTATTTATATTGATAGAGTTCTCAAGTCTTTCAATTCTCATGTTGACCAATATTTCCATGTACTTTCTTCGAAATAAACTTTCAACCACATTGCTAGGAGCAAAAGAGGGGCACAAAGTAGTAGCAATGTCCAAGTAAAGTGGATTTTACAAGATGTAAATTGCAATAATTTAAAATTTTAAGTTCCACCTCTTCCTCTCCTTTTCAACCATACCCTTACCCTTCATGCCCCAGCAAAAGTTTAGTCCCTAAAAGTAGTAAAGGACCTGACTAATCTTTAAAAGGAATCCTTTGTGTCCTGTTTGTGACATGCTATGTCCTTGGGCATGTTCTACCATTGTGACTGGAGGCCAGTATAGGCCTGGAAGAGTGCTTAAGAACACTGCATCAGTTCTACTCCTGAGCAGTCTGACTTGTATTAATTCTGAAGCTTATTAATTTTCAAGGCAAGATCCATAAGTTTCAAATAGAACCACGAAGTTCTTCTCAGTGAATTCTAGCTCTTGATCAACCCATCTTCTTGTGAATTCTCTGGGTGAGACTGGGATTAGATCATTAAAGGATTTGTATAAACTTTCTGAATCCACGTCCCCCCTCCCGCTCCCAATAAGGTGAATTAATATCCTTGACTTTTTGAGATCAGTAATACAAAGATTCTCATTTTACAGATCAGGTAAAAGAAACTCAGGGAAGTTATCTGATTAGATAACAATTCCATATCTAGGACTCAAATTAAGGACTTTCTAATTACATTGCAAACGATGTTTTTCTCCCACCTTACTTTATATTTCACCAGTTCAGCAAATTACCTTCTCCTAGATATGCAATCTGAGGTTTCACATTTTTGCTCTATGTTGGCTTAGAAACTTTCTAAAAATCAGGATGTCAAGTTAGTTTATCACATGTGGTTGAAGATAGCAATGATTTATTTATGTGTATCACTTAGATGTCTAAATTGCACTTGGGAGTAAACTGTATTTTCCCATTGAATACAACTGAATCTATCAACAAGCAAAAAGGATACTTTATTCTTCTGACTATTGCTTTGGAAAGGAAATTGCCACAACTGTGATTAGCTCCACCTTGATGGAAACACATTACAGAGTATTTGTATCTCTGCCACTGGCTTTACAACATCCTATGATTAGACCTAGATTCAGAAATTTTATGGCTTTTGTTTTGTTTTGTTTTTAAAAGGCAAACACATAAATGTGATAAATGCAATTTCAAGGTAATGGAGTTAGGAAGCCATTATTAGAGCAATTCTGAAGGAAAATAGAGAGCATAAAATGATGACTTAAAAATATTTAAAATTATGTAGGTGGAAATTAAATTGTGAGCTTTGGAGGGTACTGTGTGCTGCGCTGGAAAAATGGGATTTATCTGTAATCAAGGGAACTAGTTTAAAGTGAATTGAAGTAGTCTGAGAGAATGACAAAAACTTGAAGATCTAGTTGTTTAAAGATTTCCAGTTGTTTTCTTTAAAATTGTATCATAGCTGATTTATTTTTATTCAGGGTGTGTCTTTTGTCAGTATTCATTTTATGTCCAAAAAATTGACATCTTTAATTTTGGGATCATTTTTATTTTCATCCATATCCATCCTAATTCCTTACCCATGAAGTCATCCCTGAAACAAAGAAAAAGTAGTAAAGAGAGAGGGACAAATAAGATATTACAATAAATCTAACCAACTTATAAGTCAAATTTAAGGGTACATGCAATATCCTGCACTCATAGTCCCCTGCCTCTTCAAAGAAAAGAAGTTACATTTTCTTATCTCTTCTTTGGGACAAAACTTGATCAAAGGCCTCAGTTTCATTTTTTTCTAAGAAATTTTTATTGCTATTCTTCATTTTTACATCATCATCAAGGACATGCTACAGCCAGCTTGAATTAGGTAGCAAGAACCAATTATTAAATTTTTAGTGTGAGCATTTTATGCCTTAGAAATGAGCAAATGTTATAAATCAGGGCTTGATTTATTATTTTTCTGATTGTCTAGATACAATGAAGTGACAGAGAAAATGTTGATAACAATGCAGATCAAATTTAAAAGTGTGTTTTTCATGCATTTTTGGGGGGAGGAAGAGCTGGTTATTAAACATTTATCTGTACAACCCTGTCATAGTTCTCAATTTTTCCTTAACCCTCCTCCTTCCAGAAAACCATCCCTTGTAACAAAATTTAAAAAGAGAAACATTACTAAGATATGGAAAAAAGTCTGATACCATATACATTTTTAAACTTCCAACCCTTCCATCCCTGTTTCACAAAGTAGCCGGATAAAGTACCTTTTCATATCTTCTTTGGGGCTAAACTTGGACATTATTTCACAACATTAAGTTATAACAATAAGGTTTTGCTGTTAACATTTACATTTTTGTAGCCATACCTATTGTTTTCCTAGTTCTGTTTACTTCTTTTCACATCAGTTAAGTCCTTCCATGCTTCCTCGTTCCCATTACATCTGTTTATCATATTGTGGTAATATTCCATTGTATTAATGTACTCTCAACTTTAGGCATTCCCTAACCAAAGGGTATCTACATTTTTTTTTCAAGTTCTTTGCCACTACAAAAAAAGGTGTTACTCTAAATATTTCGATGTTTATTTTTTATCTTTGAACATTTCAGAGTATACCCACTAAAATGGAATCTCTGGGACAAAGGCCATGTATGTTTTGATTTCTTTTTTAGCATAATTACAAATTACTGTCAAGAATGGTTGGACCAAGTCGTGGTTCCACCAACAATGCCTTAGTGTGTCTATAATTTTATTAACCCCTCCAGCATTGATTGTTCCCATCTTGTGTTATTTTTACTGTTTTTCTGGTTGTGAGGTGAAATCTCAGAATTGTTTTGATTGGTATTTCTCTTGATATTAGTAGTTTGGAACATTCCTTTGCATAGTTGTTAAAAGTCTGAAATTCTTCTTTTGAAAATTCCTTTAAAATTCCTTTAAAAAGACTACTTACCTTTGGAGAATAGCTTAGGTTTTCCTATAATTGTTTTAGTTGTCCATACAGAATATTCCAGGTTACAAGTTTAATGTTTAAATCTCCGTTAAGTCTTTTAGAACACCTTATATAACTTGTATATTAGACCCTTATTAGAAACATTTACATACAGATCCCCCCCACTGCCGATTCCTTCCTTTCTCTTAGTTGCATTAATTTTGTTTGTGTAAAAGTTTTTTTCATTTAATATAATAAAAATGTTTTATTTTATTCTTAGCAATCACCTATACCTTTGTTTGGTTAAGAATTTATTCCATAGCCATAGCTGTGAAATGTTATTTGTCTGATTATCTTCTAATTTGTTTAAAGGATATAATGTTTAATAATCATGTCACATATTCATTTTGAGTTTATTTTGATATATAGTATAATTTGTTGCTCTATAGTTAATTTCTTCCAAACTCTTTTAAGTTTTTCCAATAATTCTTGTCAAATAGGGAATTCTTTCCTAGTTAATTTATGCTTTCAAATGTATAGAGCAGAGGGTTATTATTGAGTTCAACTCTTTCTGTTTCCATCTAAATGAATCTCTTCCATTAATTTACTTTTTTATTTTTTAGCCAGTGTCAAATGGTTTTAAAGGTTACCGTTTTACAATATTGTTGAATGGAAATTCTTTTTGTCATTCTCTTCTGCCTACCCATTATTTACTGTGATAGTCTAGATATGTTATTCTTTTGAATGAATTTTCCTGTTACTTTTAATACTACAAAGTGTCTTATTAGTGGTTTAATTAGTATAGTACTCATTCTGTATATTATTTGGGTACAATTGCCATCTTTGTTATATTGGCATAGCCTAGCTATGAGGACTGAATATTTCTCCAACAATTTTGTTTTGTTTATTGTTTATTTTGTGAATATTCAAAAATTGTGTTTAGGTAGGTTTTGAGTGTTCTATGGAAGGTTGACTCTTACTACTATTTTGGACATTTCTAGAACTATATGAAATAATAGTGGAAATTTTAGGAAAGTTCCTAGTGTTTCCCTGTTGAGGATTTAGAGTGATACTTTTAAATCATATTTTTAAAAAACCCTCATATTCCTATACTTTGTAGTTTTTTGCTTTTTTTTTTTTTAGCATAAATGAATATTGTGCTTTTATCAAAAGCTTTTTCTATTCCTATTGATGTGGTTGTGTAGTTTTAAATACTTTTATATTTAATATTATTATATTGTTTTCCTAACATTGAAATATCTGTATATCTCTGGTATAAATCTCGCTCAATCACAAAGAATGATTTTTTTTCTAAATTGCTATACTATTTTGCTAGGATTTTATCTAAATTTTAAACTTAATATTCATCAATATATATTTCTGTAGTAATTCTTTTGCTTCTTTCTTTCCCATTTTAGTTATTAGAACTACATTTATCCCATAAAAGGAATTGGGGGTATTTTCTTTCTCAATTTTTGGGAATAATTTGTATAGTGCTGGCTAAAAGGATGGTAGAATTCTAAGAATTCATCAGGTCTAGGGTCTCCCATTCCCCTTCTCAACCCCAAAAATTCTTATATAGCTAGTTTTATTTCTTTTCTGAAATTGTATTATTTAAGATGTCTCATGTAAAATGCACTAGAGAAAGTGATTTAATCCATCATTATTCAGGTGACATGATCCCCAAATCCAAGGATCTCAAGTTAATTTTTAAGAAAAGAATGTTTTATAATAGTTAGAGTTCATTGATCATCAGTGATCTTTGGCTATTATTTTGCTATCAAATCATTCTGTGAATATAATGGAAAGCTAACATCTCAGTAAAATTGTCACTAAGATATATTATGTTTTATATTATATTTCTTCTCTAACATGTACAAAGGATTTTTTATTTTTATTTTAGTAATTTCAGCAATGTGGACAATTCCAGGTGTGGGATCTCTTTTCAGCCTGCCCGGAACTTAGTAGGTCACTTATAGGGAATTGCTTGCCCAGGGTCATATCATTAGTATGATAAGATATCCTTCCAAACTCCAAGCCCAGGTTTCTGTCTCCGAGGCAACCTTACCTTTACTAGTATATGCAAATAAATTCATCAGTAAGACATATTCCTTTTATCTGAGTGGAATGCTGTAAATTGAATTCTAGAGTGCATTAAAATATGTGTCATTGGGGAATGACTCAAACAAAATGAATTTTTTTTTATTAAAAGTTGGTAATATTTCAGCAGTGATACATGAGGATATGATAAGGTGCTTCCCATTTTTCTGTATACATTCTTCATAGATACTGCAAGAATTGTAGCAGAAAAAAAAATTGTACTTGAACTTAAGAGATCTCATTTGAAAAATGGATTTTTTTTTAACATGGGGAGGTTCTGACACTATGTGAGCATAAACAATATTTAACCTCTTTGAAGCTAAGTTTCTTCATCTGTAAAATTTAGTACCCAGCTCACACATTGTTAGGAGGAAAGATTTCTTAAAAATCTTACAATGCTATGAGATGATTGCTATTATGTTACATTAGTTTTCTTATTTTACTTCATACAAACATTTAGGCTCTCAGAATCTGTTTGCTCATCTATAAAATTAGGATCCTTCTGATTCCAGAAAAAAAAGAGAGGTATTGTGTTGTAGTGGGTAGAGATCTGGCTCCTGACTGAGGAAGATATGAGTTTATGTGCTGTCTCTGATACACACACTAATTATATGACTCTGGCCAGATTTCTTAACCTATAAATGCACAGAAGGTATAGTTCTGCATTAGGAGAGGGAGTATACTTATCAGGATTCTTTACTAATGAATTCACATACCATCCCAAAATGGGATAATTATACCTGCCTCGTCTACTTTAAAAGCTAAGTACAAGGATCAAATGAGGCCATGTTTGTGAAAATACTTTGCATGTATTCCTTCTTTTCACTTCCTTTTCTTCTCTCTCATCCTTCTTTCATCTAGCCATTAATACACATATATCACACACAAACTTACACCACATGCACACATGATACATATACCAAACCGTACATATACACTACATATATCACCCACCTAATCATCCCCCCCTCTAATCTAATCAGGCACACATACACACACACACATGTACACACATACCCATGTGAACCCTAAAGTGCCATATCATCATTATATTAGTGCTGAATTGTTTGAATTATTAGTTCCCAGAAAAATTCTTGGTTGGAAAACCTGACTATTATTTATTTAAAAGTGTTATTTTTTTCCAATCAATTTTAGGTTGGAAAGCTTCTCTGTTTCAGTATAAATTATAAACCCCTTCTCACTCTGGGAATGACCTATGCTTGAAGGTGAATATCATCTCTTGGGTCTTTTTAGAATTCACCAATTTGGGCTTTTGAGATTGTGAAATTAAGATTTCTGGTTTCAATTCAAGCCTTGATTTGTTTTGTGATCTTGATTGCTTGAGCTTATTCATCTTTATGTTCTCTGTTTCCCTTAATTGTGATAAGAACAATGTGAATTATTTCTCTTCCTTAATATTGTGAGATATAATAACATTTGTGAAGGTACCCTGACACCCAGAAAAAAATGCTCTTTCCTTAGTGATAGCATGATAATGACAGTACTAGATTATAAATGTGTTTAGAACTATGTCTATATACACATACACACACACATATATACATACACACCTACACTCACACCCATACGTTTTTGTATCCTTTGTAATATCTAGAAGTAGTTCCTTGGAGAGAAGTTTAATGACTTGTCTAGGAATATACAGCTGTTAAGTATCAGAAATTGTATTTAAACTCAGGTCTTTCTGATTCTAGCACTATCCATTGTGATGCATAGGTGTCATATTTGTTGACTCTGTTTTCTATTACTACAAATTTATACTGTGAAAAGCACTTCTTTTCAGATCCAGTCTGTTTTAAATAGCCAGGGTTTGGATTCCATTTCTGACATTAGTGTTTTAACTTTTTCTCAGGAACCATGAACAGGAAAAAATAGACCCAAAGAGATGCCAGAGGGATGGAAACAAACTTGTCTTGTAGTAGTTACCAAATGGCTAGCTTCATTAAATCTTGCAGCATCTGGATGTAAGCTGGTGTGTGTGTGTGTGTGTGTGTGTGTGTGTGTGTGTAGATTAAAAACAGAACATTTCTTGGTGGAACTACAAAAATATGAATACTTCATCACAAGGCCTAGAGCTAAATGATGGACTCACCCAAAATGTATGGAGATATATAAGTTATCACAACCAGTTACAGCAAGATGAAGAGCTCAAGGCATCAGAAATAAGAGTAGGTCATTAAAAAGCTTGAAGCTTACGATAGAAAAAAAGGGAGAGTTCAATTTGGAAATTTAAAAAATGAATTGTGTATTCAGCATGTTCATTTTAAAAAAGGAAAAAAATACCAAAATTTTTGGTGTTCTTTGAAATTTATTTAAAAATTACTTGTATTTTAATCCATAGGCTAGAAATAAGTAAAGAACAAACTGTGTTGTAATTTTTCTGATTGTAGTTTTAAAGAATTTAAAGCTTTCCTAGATACACACTTGGAATTCTTTAAAACTGGGCTCCTGAAGCATCCCTATTACCAGATGCTATTGGCTCAGGCTAAGGGGATGATGGCAGTGATCCAAGAGCTTGGCAAGACAGTGAGGATTTTAGTAGTTCCATTAGAGAGGACAGCAGATGGAGAGGAATGCTATTGAATGTAGCTCCTTACTACCTTGATATGTCATGGGGCACTGTGGTATTCTGCATGCCAGCATGATGTAGTGTAGAGTTTCTTAACTTTCTTATATTTTGGATTCAAAGTTCCCTTTGGCAGACTGGTGAAATCTTCTCCAAATAAGTTCCTAATTCAAAAAATAAAACATATAGAAATGCAATAGAAACAAATTATATTGAAATGCAGTTGTTAAAATATACCTGTTTTCAAAAATAAGAACATAATTCCCAGGTTTAGTACCCTGGCACAGTATATTGTGATCTCTGGGTTTGGAATCAGGAAGACAGTTTCTATTTTCATTTGTGGCACTTTCTAATTACAGGATTCTGCTTAAGTCACTTAATTTCTTTGTTCTTCAGGCAGCTATCTAGAGTTTCTGATACTGTGACAGAATCACAGATCTTTCATGCTTTGGTATATGCTTTAGTTTTTAGTAGCATTATGTTGAAAAACTACTCACTCCTTGCCTGTTTACTGATGCTTTCTCCCCAGCCCCAGTCACATGAAACATTTCTTTCTCAGAGGACAATGTGATGGCCTGACCCTCAGATTTCCAACCAAAAATTTTTTTGCTAAGTTTTTGCTATACTATGTCACCAGGTCAGGACATCCTGAGTCTACCCAAGGCATGGAGCTGGGAGAGGGTGGGACTGGGCTGGAAAAGAGCCCAATGAGAATATAGAAGCCACTGAGGGAAAAAGTAGGCAATTTGGTAGATTCCTATTTTAACTCGTTATTCCTAATAAAATCAAAGTTAATTCTTCTAAATTCTATTACTTTGGTTGCTGAAGGACTTGCTTGTGCTTTCAGCATCCTCTGAAATAGGAACCCTAGGGCAAAGACTCTAGCCCTCAGTTTACTTATTGATTTTTCCCTTGCTTTTTATTAAAAGAATGGGTTGTTTGGATCTATGAAAAGTTATCTGTGTCCTCTGTCAACTGTGGGTAATCCTTGACCTATAGATAACACAGATTTCCTTTCATGCCTCAAGTGAAAGATATTGAACAGAAACAGGCTTCAGACATGTTCCTCCTTGTACTAGCTGGCTCTCTCCTTGTTTACTTGTCAGTTTTGTATTGGCCTGGTAACTACAGCTACTCCTTTTATCACCCACAATGGTATTAAAAAATAAGAACTGGATTTTTCATTTTAACTGAATTACAACTTAAGCTAAATAATTGCAACCTTTTCTGCAACATAGCATTGTTAAAAATCATGCTTATTTTGTTGCTATTTGAAAAGCACCTGGGGCTCTCTTGAAGGAAGATATTAAAGTAATAAATAGTCACCTGACAGATGCTTCTAATGAGGCTGTGATGCAGAGATAGATTGGTTTCTGCCATCACTATTTGTTAAGCCTATGATTAAAATCCCAAGCACTCAATAACACTGAAAATCTTATTAAGAAGTCAATTAGAGACTTAGACTGGAACAAAGACTCTCAGATTTTAAGTCTAAATGTATATTGTCTGGACTATCAATGGTTTATCACCTCTGAAACTGAGTCTATATATAAGGGAAAGAGCTTATCATAATCCAAAGGTAAATTAATATTCCCCCCTTAAATTTTGTTTAGTTTAAAATTTGCTATTCATATTCATGTGATTTTTCTCTCAAATGACAGTTTGTTATAAATGATCAGCCAACAAACATTTATGAAGCATTTACCATGTGTAGGGCAATATGGAGAATGTGGTCATACTCCTCTAGATATTATTAAGAAGATTTAGATGTCAAGGGAATCAATGAAAAAAAAATGTGAAGGAAGATAGTCTAGCCCTACCAGATCTCAAACTGTATTATAAAATAGTAATTATCAAAACAATATAGTGTTGGCTAATAAATAGAGGGGTGAATCAATGGAATAGATTACGTACAAACTACATTATGATAAGTGACCATAGTAATCTGGCATATGATTGATCCAAAGATCCGAACTTTTGGAACAAAAACTCATTATTTCACAAAAACTCCTGGGAAAACTGGAAAACGTATGGCAGAAACTAAGTGTAGATCAATATCTAACACTATATACAATGTATACATGAGTTACACATAAAGGGTGATACTATAAGCAAATTTGGAGCGCATGGAATAGTTTCTTTGTCAGATCTATGGATAAGGGAAGAATTTATGACCAAACAAGAGATAGAGAAGATTACAAAATGTAAACCAGATAATTTTGATTATATAAAACTAAAAAGTTTTTGCACAAATGAAACCAATGCAACAACATTATAAGAAAAGCAGAAAACTTGGGAAAAAATTTGCACTAAGTATCTCTGAGAAAAGTCATTTCTTAAATATATAGAGAACTGAATATTTTATAAGAATACAAGTCATTCCCCAATTGATAAATGGTGAAAGGATATTAACAGGTAGTTTTCAAAGAAATCAAAGCTATTTGTACTCATAAAAAAATGCTCTTCTAAATCACTATTGGTTCGAGAAATGCAAATTAAAACAACTCTAAAGTGACATGTCACGCATATCAGATTGTCTAATATGATAAAAAAGGAAAATAATAAATGTTGGAGAGATACATAAAAACTGGGACACTAATGCACTACTAGTGGAGTTGTGAGCTGGTCCAGTCATTCTGGAGAGCAGTTTGGAACTATGCCCCAAAGTCTATAAAACTGTGCATACCTTTTGATCCAGCAATATCATTGCTAGGTCTATATCCCAAAGACATCCAAAACAAAGGAGGCAGAGGGGGGAGGGGGAGGGGGAGGATCTATTTGTACAAAACTATTTATAGAAGCTCTTTTTGTGGTGGCTAAAGAATTGGAAATGGAAAGAATGTCCATCAGTTGGGAAATGCCTAAATAAGCTATTGTATATGATTGTAATGTCATATTATTGGGCTATAAGAACTGACAAGCAAGATAATTTTAGAAAAACCTGGAAAGACTTTCATGAACTCATTCAAAGTGAAGAAAAGAGAATCAGAAAAATGTTAAACACAGTAACAGCATTATTGTTCAATGAAGAACTGTGAATGACTTAGGTATTCTCAACAATACAATGATCAAAGAAAATCCCAAAGGACTAATGATGAAGCATACTATCTGTCTCTGGAGAAAGAACTGATATTGTTTGAATACAGACTGAAACATGATACTTTCCATTTTCTTTCATTTTTTCTTTTATTTGAATCTTTTTGCACAAAATGACTAATATGGAAATGTTTTGCATGATTGCACATGTATATCTGATTGCTTGCCATCCCAGAGAGGGAGGAGAGGATGGTGGGAGGGATAGAATTTGGAAATCAAAACTTTAAAACATGCTAAAAGTTGTTTTAAATGTAATTGGGGGACAATTATATATAAACAGAAAAGAAGATCTGGATGCTGAAGATAAATGATTATTGGTTAGGTAGAATATATACTACAGATGACCTGGACAGAAAAAAGAAATAGATAAAAGTCTGAGATATATTAGAGGCTTCACAAATAGGTATGAAATACTTATGATGGAGAAATGTTCTCTTACTCTCTCTGTTAAAAACGGATGGACTGATTATTGTTTGACTTCTCTTTGATGATTTCATTTTTCAAAAGGTAGATGAAATGACAAGGGAAAACTATGTTCTGGATCAGATTTTCACCGACAAGAAGGAACTATTTGATTAGGGAGAAATATTTGGACTCTTGGAGAAAACAAACAAACAAAAAACACTATTCATCTTAGAATTTGTGTTGCAGGGGAGGAAAATCAGGAATAGTTTGATATGTTTCCTAGATTTGAGAAGAGTAAATTTTGAAGATTTCAGCAAGAGGATAGGTAATATCTCTCTGATTAAGATTCTTTGGGGAAATTCAGCTCAACTGGGATGAGAAACCCTTGGTAATGAAATTCTGAAGGTTCAAAGACAGTAAGTTCTAATGAGGAGGAAAAATGGAAGTTATCTAAAGAGACCAATATGAATACATAGGGAATTCATAAACTAACTTAGATTTTCAAAATGATACATAGTTCAATTCAACTATCAATTATTAAGATCTAACTGTAGGCTAGATCCTAAAGATACAAGGACAAAAATTTAAAAGTCCTTGCCAGTAAGGAACTTAAGTTCTACTAATGGGAAACAAAACATGCACAAATAAGTAAACGCGAAATAAATACAAAGTAAGTTTGATGCATGAGGAGTAACAACTAGGAGAAGCAGAATAGTCTTGTTGTAGCAAGTGGCATTTCATCTGAACCTTAAAGAAAGGTAAGGATTCTAAAAAATAGAGATAATGAGGATGAGTATTACAGATATGGGCAGAAAACCTGTACAGGGACACAGAGATGGGTGACGAGATGATGTATACAGACAATAGTATTTGGCCAGTATGACTGGAATATTGACTGGAAGGAGCAAAGTATATTTACTCTGGAAAGGTAAGTTGGTGCTAGATTGTGAAGGGCTTTAAATGTCAAACAGAAAAATATGAATTTTACCCTGAAACAATAGATAAATATTAATTAATATTACATGGCTAGAATCAGATTAATTATATGGCTAGAATTGTGTATACTTTAGGAATATCTCTTTGGCAGCTGTGTGCAAGATGGAATGAAGGAAGGGGAGACTGGTAGTGACATAGAGACTAATTAGGAAGCTATTGCAATGGCTTAGGTGAAAGGAAGTGGGATCTGGATTAGGGCAGTTATTGTAGGAGTAGAGAGAAAGAGGAAGGATGAGAAAGATGTTGGGGAGGCGATATCAACAAGACAGTAATTGATTGGCTATAAAGACTCCCAAGGTTGTGGACTTGGATCAGTAGAGGAATTTTGGTGCCATTGAGAGAAACAGAGAAGTTTGGAGGAGAGATTGACTTGGGACACAAGAAAATGAGTTCAGTTTTTGTTGTTTTTGAGTTTGAAATCTTTATGGGAAAACCAGTTAGAAAAGTCTAGACAACATTTGGAAATGTGCAACTGGAGTTCAGAAGAGGAATGGATATGTGAACTTGGGATATATATATGCATAGAGATGATAGTTGAACCCATAACAGCTGATGAGACTACTAAAAGACAATGTATAAAGAAGAGAAAAACACACATGATAGAGGCCTGTCACAGGGATGACTAAGGTCTATGACAAGTAGATGATATCATTATCCCCATTTTAGAGATTGGGAAATAGGATGAGAGGGCAAGTGGCTTAACTGGGGTCACAGACTTAATGAGTCTCAAGTAGGATTTGAATTTATCTCTTAGTAACTCTGAGTCTAGAACTCTACCCACTACATCAACTAGCATGAACCAAATTAAATGTAATTAGATAATATTTAACAAAATAAATAAAAATACAATAGAGCATATAATGTGAACTTGTGGTTTTCTAAGTGAATATATGCTTGGCAGGTGTCTGTTTTTACTTTCTGACACCACTGGTATAAGGAAGAAGGCTCAGAAGGAGCAGAGGTTGGTGAGAAAATCTATGGCAATTTTTTTCATTTTCTATTGGCAAAGAGAGACGATCAAAGAAGGGACAGAACTGCTCTTAGGGAACGTTTGATGATGATGCCTGAAAACAAAGGGAAGCCTTTCATATTTCACTTTTGATTCATCTGTCAAGGAGAATGATTGTTGAATGGGAGATACCAAATATTAATGTTCAGTAGGTAGCTAAAAACCAAGGTAAGTGAAGGATATGGCAAAGAAAAAAGCATCTACCTGTATTTGATGTACAAAATTCTGACTTCTGTGGACTATGCTCTTGGGTTTTAAAGGCAGATGTGATGACTGAATTATTGTCAGTAATTTTCGAGATTGTGGAGAACTGAGGTAAAGCAGACTTCAAGGATTATAAATAATGTCCCAATTTTCAAAATTGGTAAAATAATAAAATCTACAAATTAAAGACCAGTGAACTTGACTTTAATTCCTGAGGAAAAAATCTCTCTCTCTCTTTTTTTTTTTTATCAGTAATGGGGTGATTGGTGAACATTTGTAAAGGGAAACGTTGATCATAATGGACCAGCATATCTTCAAGAGAAGGTGCAACCAGACTAAGTTTATTTACTTTTTTTTATAAGACTGACAAACTGGCGGATTCCAGAAATTCTGTGGATATCGTTTATTTAGATCCTAGGATCATTGATTTAGAACTGTCAGGGATGCTATAGCTCACCTAGTCTAACTGCTGAGTTTCTGATGAAGACATTGAGAACCAGAGAGGTTGCGTGAATTTCCAAGTCATGTGGATACGAGCATTTGAGAAATTTCATAATTGTTGGAAAAATGAAAGATTGAGCATAGATAGATCTGTAAGCAAGCACCCTGACATACACAGGAGGGCCTGCTGTACAGGTTCTTAGATCTGCTTTTCTAAAAGGAAACAACTTTTGAGGGGTTAACAATCACTTTAATCAAGTACATGTTATCATTCACTTAGTTCAAGGGAAAAAAGTCAGCACCCTGAATTTCAGATAAAATGCAGAGAAATCTAAATCAACAGCAGCACTTCTAAAGTGTCTGACAGTAAGCAATACATATACCACATATCAATAGATGCAATTGTCTGACCATAGTTACCAGAGAGACAAGCACCAACATCAGAGTTTTCAAAGTGGGAGTGGGGCCGCTTAGTAGCTCCCCAGAGTCTCATCTGGCATACAAGCCTTCTTCCAAAAACTAAGCCCAAAGTAAAATCACACCTCAGAGTCTTTATATACTTTTTAGAGCCAGAGGTCATTACAACCCTTGAGAACCAGTGCCTCATTAACAAAAGGTGTGGGTCTTCCCATAAATCTTCCCAGATTCATTAATGGGTAGGGAGGATCTTCTTTAATCACATTATTCAATTAGAGGCACTTGATTATATTAAAAGAAAAGCAGCAAAAGATCCTACTTCGCTTTTCATCACATTGGGTCAGATGACAGGGCAGTTAGGTGAACTTGGAACTGGTTGAATGACAGATTCTAAGGAGTAGTCAGCTAGGAAGGAGGTTTCCCATGAAATGCCCCAGGTTAGTTAGCCTTACACTGCTTAATATTTTATCAGGAATTTGAGTTAAGTCACAGATGGTATCTTTAGCAAATTTTCAAAAAAACCAAAACCTTGGAGGGAAAATAATATGTTAGATGACAGAATCATGACCCAAGGAGATCTTCACAGGTTAGAACACTGGACTGAATCCATAATCCATATCAATAACAAGGACAAATGCAAAATTATATACTTGGTTTTAAAAAAATCAATTTCACAATTATAAGGTAAGGAAATCATGGCTGATAGCAATTTGTCTGAAAAAGATCCAGAGGTTTAATTGGACTGCAAACACTATATGAGTCAATATTGTGCTATGGCAGCTGAGAAAATTAATGCAACCATAGACAACATTTTGGTGGAAAATAATGTTTGTGACTAGGGAGATAATGCTACCATTGTGCTTTGTTTTGATCAGACTACTGGAATTTTATTTTCAGTTCTTGATACTATGTGTTAGGAAAGATATTGACGAGAACTAGTGTATCATTATGGATAGAGAGCTGTCCTTGGAATCAATAAGATTGGTTTTCAAATCCTGCTTCTGGGTGCATTCTGACTTAGAATCCTGGAACAATCATTTAATGTTTCAATGCTCTAGTTAACTCACTAAGATGATAAGTGTCAGAGAAAGGGTCTTTACCATAAATGGAGAAAAACTAGGAGTTTCCAACACAATGAAATAGCAAGAAAGTGCTATTGGTGCAGAAAGAAGGAAAAAAGAAGAGAACAATGAGGGTGGGCAATAGCTTCAGTTTCATACTATAGGATAATTTGAAATAAATCGAACTATTTAATTTGGAAGAGATATGAACTGGAGGGTGGGGAGAGGAAGGATGTCTTCAAATATTTGAAGTATCCGAAAGGCTATTACATAGAAGAGGAATTAAACATGTTCTGTTTGACCTCAGAGGGTAGAACTAGGAATGATATCTGAAGCAAATTTAAGTTTGATGTGAGAAAAAACTTCAAAGCAATTAAAATGATCAAAAAGTAGAATCAGCTGCCTTGAGAGTTAGGTGCCATAATAGATGCAATGCTGGAATCAAGAAGCTTTGAATGAATGAATGATGAAGCATTTATTAGTTATGTACTCTGTATAAGGAGTTCAAATAGAAAATTAAGATAGTCTATGCTCACCTTCAAAGGGGGAAAACAAAGTATATAGAAGGATGTGAGTCATATGGAAAAACTCAGTGGAACTTATATGGAAAAACTCAGTGGAACTTAGGGTATAGTGGCAATAAAGATGTTAATATATTTTGTTTAATGTCATTTCCATGGACAAAACCATGTCTATTTTAAATATTAAGCCACTTGACCATGTCAAGGATCTCAGCAATAGGAGCTTTCTTTTTTGCATCTTTAATAACTGTGGCTGCTGAGGATGCAGCCCCTTAAGAACTAGTAAAAGCAGTTGACAGGCCCTGGATTTTGGCTGCAGGGGCAGACTAGAAGTAGAGTTGACTTGAGTTCAAATCCTACTTCAGATGGATATTAGCTGTTCAACTCTGGCCAAGTCACAACTCTCTCAGTTTCCTTATCTTTAAAGTGGGAATCATAGTAGCACTAACCTCTCAGGGTTGTGATGAGGATAAAATGAGCTAAGATGTGTAAAACACTTTGTAAACCTTAAAATGTGTCATAATTATATCTTTTGGGCCCTTGGCCCAAGCTGATTAGTTCTATTTCCTGGAGCGTATGGAGACCAGCAGAGCTATTGTGGGGATTCTCTAGAGACTTTGGAGTCAAGCTAATTTTAGGACTTGAGGCTGACTGTTCAGAAAATTGGAGAAAGCAAGGTTTGTCTTCACTGCTGAACTACTTCCCATCTTAAAGGACTCTTTCTCCTTTTCCTGCTCTTTCCAAATATCTAACATAGTCACATTGCCCCCTAGTTACACAGAACCTTATACTGGTCCCTCCTGCAAGGCTATACCCAGGGTAGAAATATTCTCTTTATTGTACTCTCCACCCCTCCAATGCAATAAGCGTTTCATGTATCTTTTTTGAAAGGAATTGTTTATTGTAATAATTTTATGGAAGTAATTCCCACTCCATTGCTGACTTACTAGGGGAAGGTATTTAATGCAAACAAGAGGACTGTATTTGAGATCAATGAGGAGGTCAATAATAAGAAGGCATGCAAAAAAAAGATGCAAGCAAATGTAGATAAATGAGATTGGCTACAAAAGAGTGGAAAGGTGATGCAAACATAACTGACATTTACATAGCTCTTTAAAGTTTTCAAAGTGCTTTTGATACATGACTTCATGAACTCCTCCAAGAAATCCTATGAAGACAGATGCTACAGTATTATTGTTGATATTTTACAGATAGGGAAATTTTTTTTTTAAATAAATTTATTTAACTTTTTACATTCATTTTCACAAGATTTTGGGTTCCAAAATTTTCTCCCCATTTG
>CM053773.1:74992632-75009215 GCA_028658325.1 Potorous gilbertii
GAAATCTCCTTCACTGTGTTGCTGCATGGCTTCCACTGCTCCAGAATTTGTCAGGAGTTCTTTTTACAGGGAATCTATGGGCTGTGGGTTCGGACCTAGCATAGGTGAGTCTTTCTACTCCGCCATCTTGGCCCAGATAGGGAAATTGAGACTTAGAATGACTAAATTATTTGCTCCTGGTCACAGACTTAATAAACATCATAGGTACGGTCTGAACTTAGGTTTTCCTCACTTTAAGCCCAATATGCTGCCATATTATCAATGACATATTCTTCTGAGTATGGTAGAGAAGACAGGAATCTTAAGTAATGCATATGACCCCTGTAGGAGTAGATGGGGAGGTCACAGGATCATGGATGATAACAGGGTATAAAGATAGGGAAGAAATAATCAATTTGAATTTTCCTCATGTTTTCTCTACCAGTAAGAATGATCTTCAGATAAGAATTTTTTTTATAAATAGTTAATAGGAAACTGGAACATTTGAAGTAAGGAAATGTTGAGTCCCTAGTTGTGTTAGTGAGTTCAAGTCAGCTGACTTCAAGAAACTGCATCCTATGGTTCCAAAAGAATATGGGACTGTTATAATGGGAAGAGAGCCAGATTGTTGGACCTTTGGGAATTCTGGAAAAAATGAAAAAAGGTGACATATGATTGAATGTAGGCAAATGTTATCCTGATTTTCAAAAAACATGAAAAGGGTGAATATTTGAAACCATACCACGGTGAGCACGATGGTGATTCCTGGTAAAATACAGAGCAGATCATTAAAGAGATGATTTCTCCGAACTTAGAAAAGCATAAGTAAATACTCATAAGCCACATCAGACAATTTCCTTTTTTAAAAGGGTCATTAAAAGTTTTGATTTTCTTCACTTGACTGTAAGCTCATTAAGTACAGTTACTGATTTTATATTTGTCCTTGATTTCTCAGCATCTAGCACAGTGACTTATACATAATAGGTGTTTAATAAATATTTTTCAAATTTTTTTTAAAGAATTTGATAAAGATTCTCATGATCCAGATGAACAAAATGGAGAGATATGGGCTGTATGACAGTCCAAGGGGAAAGTTTCAGGATTACTAGAACTAGAATATTGCTCTCCAACTATGCTAAGCTAAAAAAAAAATGAAGAGGAAACCTGGATTTACATGAACATTTTAATAAAGCCAAATAACACTCTCTACATGGTTTATGTAACAAGATAGCTGTACCAAGATGGTTTCAATGAGTAATTCAGTTTAATAAGCTTTTAACGCTATACACCAGATACTGTACTAGGGATAAATAGACAAAAATGAAACAGTCCTGCACTCAAAGAATTCATAGTCTGTATGGAGAGGGAACATTTTATTTCTCTCTGTCTCTGTCTGTCTCTATCTCTCTCTCTGTCTCTCTCTCATCTATCTAATAATTTCAGGGAGGCACCAGCAACTGGGGAGTATGGATCAAGAAAAACCTTGTGTAGGAGGTGCTGTGAAAGAAACAATTTACATTTACCCTAGGTACAAAAGATCTTCTCTCCACTAATATACATTACCTTGTCCTCCCACCCCAAATCTCAATGGACTGGCCATCAGCTGGATGCTATAATCAACATAATAGGTATTTATCATGTCTTTTGAATTGTAAGGCTAATCTCTTTTGAATAATAATAGATCTCACTGATGAGGTCCTGTAATGCACTGGACCTTGATGCAATTGGACAATCTTGTTATCTATAGGATATCTCCCTTCCATGTATACCCTGTACAGTATATCCTAGATGAGAGTGGATACCTTTGAAGAGTACATCTTCCATTTTATGCCTTACTTGATTCTAATGATAGGACCAAGGAACTATGCTTTTCCTACTTGCATTCATTAAGGAATCTTGGATGGTCTTACCATATGAATTAGTAACTCCTTATTGGGAAAAAACTTCTTCAGTGGTATATTTTCCTCCCTACAATGCCAGATACTTTACTGAAATCAATAAGCAATAAATGGAACAGAATCTCTGCACTTTTTAGTCAACTGTGTGCTTGTAAAATTGTGTTTTCTTGGGTGATCTTAATATTTTCTGGAGTGAGGGAGGTAATAGTTCTATTGTGTCTTGCTCTGGTAAAACTAAATCTAGAGAATTAGACCTGTTCTTGACTTCCAGATTTTAGGAGTAATATCACCTAGTGACCAGTTGACCAGTAAGTATGTGAGGCCAGAGTTGAACTCAGTTCTTCCTCACTCCAGGTCCAGTATTCTATCCATTGTGTCACTAGTTGTCTCAAATTTTGTAAGTAATAAGGTACTATGTAAATGCCAGTTATTATTCAAATAAGGAGACTTAAAACCATGCTGCTGGAGGATCAGTTGAAGAATTTAGGAATTTTTATCCTTGAAAAGAGAAACAGGGAGAACAGGAGAAATGGAATGTAATTTTTGAAATTCACGTATTTGAAAAATTACTTGAAAGAAGGATTAATTTGTTCCGTTAGACTCATGGGGGCAAAATTAGTACCAAATGCAAAGTTGTAGGGATGTAGATTTCAACTCACTACAATTAAAAACTTTCTAACAATTGCAAGTGTCGCAAAATTGAAATATCTGCTTCACAAGCTAGTGAGTAAAATGGAGCTTAGATAACTGTTCAGTTATTATGGGTTTTATAGGAGGGGATTTGTGCTTTTTGACTATATAATTTCTAAGTTTCCTTTTGACCTAAAATTCGCAAACTTGTTTTTTATTTTTAAAAACACTTTGTTAACTATACATGAACATAAATGATTTCTTTTAATAATCCTATATTTTTCATGTACTAAAGAACATTATTCTGAGAAGAGATTCACTCAACTGCTAAAGGTTGAAATGACAAATAAAATCAAATAAAGATTAAGAACCCTTGCTTTAAGATTCAGTGAGGCTATAATTCTAATTTTATGAAGGGTTTAATGTGCTACACCTTCCACCTGATTTTCATTTTTGCTGGGAAACTGTAGACAAATGTATTTCTAATAGTAGAATTCGAAGTAACAAGAGGAAAGAGAGGTTTTTGAGCTGAGGGCCTCCTTGATTTCCCTCGGATATCCTGATGGATATCTGGTCACCGGAATCAGATGACTCTGGAGGAGAAGTGAGGCTGGTGACCTGCACAGCCATCCCTCACTCAAAACAAAGTCAAGTGCAAGTCATGTCATTATATCTCTGATGGCCTGGTCTTCTTTGGCAACAAAAGACAAACACAAGGTATAATCCTTAAAGATTTAATTTTGTGAATTCAATAATGACAATAGACTGAAAGACTCCTTTTCCCAGTAAAGGGATATTTGGATCCAAACTTCTGATTTTACTATAAAAGTTTGTCAGGTAGGAAGTCTGTGGTAAAATTCTTAGATTAGGATTTTAGGTGCTATGGTTTTGGTGCAACTCACCCTAGTATTCTTTGACTTTATGATTAGCTGTCAATTTCTGTAAGATCCTCAAAAGTGGGTCATTCCTCCCTCATACTATAAAATGGCTCCCATCTTTACACACCTCAGATTAATTTAACTGACACCATGTATGACTGACTTACTCAGAGGCATTTGCAGCTTTCTGTAGTAGAGGCATTTTTCTCAGTCTAGAGTGAGGAAGGAGAGTGAATTACTTTAAATACCAGGTCACTTGGACCAAAGCTATAGATGGAGCTAGCACTGAAATCATTGGACTGAGTATGCAAAGGTGTGGAAGATGAAAGTGAGTTTTTAGATTTATTTTGTGGAATTATGCTGGAATGGAAAGAGTGTAGGAATTGGAGCCAGGCAAGTTTGGGATTTAACTCTTGCTGCTGATACCTGCTAGCTATGTGATGATAGTAGGTCACAGTCTCTCTAGGTTTCAGTTTCCTCAAATGTAAAATGCTTCCTACGGTTTCTGGGAATGTTATATGAAATAATATAATGAACAAGGAAGTGAAAAATTATTAGTCACCTATTATGTGCCAGACACTGAACTAAATGCTTTACAAATATAATCTTATTTAATGCTCACAGCAACCCTGTGAAATAGATGTAACATTTTAGAGTTGAGAGAACTATAGTGCATAAGTGGCTTGCCCAGGGCCACACAGCTAGTAAGTATCTGAGGCCAGATTGGAATTCCATTCTTCCATACTCTAGGCTCAATATTTTATCTACTGTATCACCTAGCTGCTTCAAGTGTTGTTAGCATTGAAGTGGTACATATATGCCAGTTATTATTTATTTTTAAAAATATGTAGAAATTGATTTCTTAAATTATTTCTCATTAGGGCTATACCCTTCAATACCTTTGTTGTCTTTCATATTTGAAAAGGTTATAGCTACTGGTAAGCAACAAAAATGTTTGATGGTTTAGAAAAAGTTAGTTGGTTTTGATCTTACCTTTCTTATGTAAAAGTCAACCTTTGGTCTGTGGTCATGAGTTTTTGCAGTTCTCTCTGTTCCACTTATCAGATGAAAATGATCTCAGTTGTCATTTTCTCCAAGTGTGATCTCAACTGTCTCTGTGATGTTCACAACAGTTGCTAATCCAGTGACAAGGAACTCACTACCTCTGAGTACTGGTCTTTTCATTTTTTGGCATCTCTAATTATTGGAAAGCTCTTTCTTAAACAGAAGACAAAGTCTTGTCTTCTCTGTGACATGCCTCTACTCAAAGAGTGCAATAATTCTCATTGCAGGAAAGGTCATGCTGTCCCTCGGTAAAATTGTGAAGCGGGTAAACTCTGTCTTTGGCACCTGAGACTTCACTTCCTGAAATTATTTCCCTGATCTATATTTTGACTGTCTCTTCTCACTCTCTGTCTCTTAGGCACCCATCATCCTTCCTTCCTTCAAAACTTACTCTGAAGCATGGTGTCGATTATTGACAACTTAGTGTAATTTTTAATGAATACATTGAAATACACATGTATTTCAAGTATATCTTTAGTTGTGGAATACAACTTCTGTTAAATGAACTTGAATCATCACTTGTGTAAAAATTTTGCTAGAGTATCTAAACTATAAGACCAAGTACTTGTTTAGCTCACAAGATCTCTGCTAAGACATAACTAGCAATAATTGAATCCTGGGTAAATTTCAGTGAGGACTATTGGGAAGTAACCTACTGATCAGGGGGCCATTAAGAGGAGAAGGCAGCAGTCAGGTGAGTCCTAAGAGTGGTGTTCTACAAACGTAAAAGTAGTAGCTTCCCAGGGCTAAGGATGGGAAGAGGAGAGGTCATTCACATGGCAAGGGACTATCACAAGGAAGATGTTCACATCTTGAAAAAAGCCCTGATCAACTTTCCCCAATTACAAGCCTCATCTTTTCCCCTAAGGAGTTTATAACCTAGTTATGGTGAATTGACCATGTCCTAAATGCCTAGTTATTGATGTTTCCTAGAATGCAGTCTTTCATCTCAGAATCCTTATTTTCCTCCAAGGCTCAGTTCAGGAGCTGCCATGAAACTTGTCCTGATCCATTCAGATGTTAGTGCTCACACTTTCTCCAAATTTCCTTATTTCACTAATATGTGCCTGTATTTCTATCTTCATAGTAGCATATAAATTTCTTGAGAACAGCCACTATCACATTTTTTCTTCCATATTCTCAGCACCTTGCATAGCATCATCAACATTTAAAAAAAAATTGTGACTTGTGATTTAATCACTATTGAGAACTCTCAGTGAAGAAACTTCTTCCACCAATGCAGCTAAAAAACCTTATTTATACATATAATCTTAGAGAGTGGCTTAAAGATTTGAGATACTGGGAGGTTAAATGACTTGCATATGGCCTCTTGGATAATTTATGTTGGAAGCAGGACTTGATTTTCTGACTCCAAGCTAGTTGTCTGTCCATTAAAGCATCATCTCTTATAATGAGTGAACAGTAAAAGTCAGTTGAATTGCATTGATTTTATGCCGGGCATGAAGTAGATTTATTTAGATTTTTAAAGTAAGGAAACTGAGGCTTTGAATAGAATTTGACTTTTTTGCTTTGCCTCAGAGGGAACTAGGAAGACCATTTTGAATACTAGTATTAATTATTGTTAAAAGATTTTTAAAAGCATTATTACCTCCAAACATTGTCATGCTACAATAACAGATGTATGAAACTCTGTCCTTTCTTTTCAGATGGTTTTGAAATTCGTGTTCCATCAAATAGCCAGATGGTATCAGAGCCTGGAAAAAATGTCACATTCACATTTCAGACTCACATGGCCAGCCCCCTGAAGCATGTGACATGGGAAAGGATTCGGCCACATCAGATTGACCACTTAACTTCCTGTAACTTGGACAATGGGAAAAGTTATGGCTTAAAGTACCAAAGAAAAATATTGCCAAGCTGCAGTCAAGGGATGAAAAGTAGCTCTATTGTCATTCAAAATGTCACTGCTTCTGACTCAGGATTTTACCAGTGTTGCTTAACCACTAACACAGGGGAAAATGAAACCTTTGTGATGAGATTGACTGTGACTACTGGTAAGTAAAAAAAAAAGGATATGTTGAATTGTTATGAATGTAGAAATTTCCAGCAACTGGTTTCAGTTAAAGATTTTTATTTAGTATGAAAAATTGATTTTAATGGAATAATTTAAGGAGAGTAGAAGTTACTTTATTTTAACCCTCAATAAGTCACACCTTGTTTAGTCTCTCATTACAGAAATTCATAACCTTCCCCCATCCCACTGTTCTTACTTGCCTTGTTCCTGAAATGAAGAAACTGCTAAGTCTGTGAGGTTAAGATACATCCTTGATATACATGGCCTTGAAGTGATCTCTATTATTTGCTTGTGTACCAATCCAATCAATCTAGTGAGCTTTTATAACAACTATTCTGGACAGATACTGTACAAGGTGATAAATACAAAAATAAAATAACAAACATCCCCCATTCTACGAAGGGGATGTGAATGTAAATTAGATCTATTCAGTACTGTATCTCTAACTAAACTGTATACTTTTGAGAACTAAAACTGTGTTTTCCATTCCTTGAGTACTCCACCAGGCATCTTGTATGCCACTGCTTCAGAATTTAATGATTCTTTGTGGAATGTGATTGAGTGAAGTAATCACTTCTGAGTATTCTATTTTAGTTTGTCATAAAGTCTGTAATCTATAATCTTCACAAGTGGGACATAATGAAAGAAACAAAGCTCTTATTAAAGAAGGACACTCACTTTGAGGGAAGTCATGGGGATGGTTTGTATTATATTTGAGTAAGGGACAGGAGACTTGAAACTCTATCCAGGATTAAAATCTGGACATTGCTCCCTTACTCCAAGGAACATGCCAAAAATAATCCTTTATTCTTGGTGCTGACAGAACTTGTCTATCATTTTATGCTTTTATTTTCCATATGCCTTTAGTCAGCTCATTTACTTTGGCTTGAATTTAGAGTTTTAGAGCCAAGCCAGGTTTGGGCTGCCTCCTTCATATTCTTGGCAGTACCCAGGATGATATTTCTGAAATGGAAATGAAGAAGAAATGTTTAAGGTTTTGTATAAGCTGCTGCTGCTGCTGCAGCAGCAGCAGCAGCAGCTGTGTGTAACAAGAAGAGAGTTTGCCAAAGTCATAGCTGAATTTCACACTTAATCAATATGGGCTAACGCATGCCCTCATTATTCCCATTGATGACAATCCCAGTTATGGGTGAGCTCAATGTTGAATTTGTAACTCTGAGCCAAAAAGAGGTCAACAGAACATTTCTTTATGCAAAAAAACTTGGAAGAGGGACAGACTTTTAAATACTGGCTCTGCTTCCTTTTGGACAAGTTAAGAAGTTCATTTCTAAAATATTCCTTACTTAATCGGGTTAATATTATGTAATTGCTTATAGAGTCCAAGGTCCCCCAATATGCTAAAATATATGAATAAAAACTGCCAACTCTTTCCAGTGGGGCAAGACAAGAAAATGCTATAGGCAGGTAAATGGTACAGATGCAGGTGTAGTAGACTGCATTTTATTCTTGATCATCATAAGCAAAGAACAAATAAGAATTTTTACAATAATTTCATTATAGTGGGGATAATGAAAGTTCTCTTATAGGGTTGTATAATGTATTATTAATTGATGATTAATCAATTCAGTTCACAGCAACTTAGGAGGTCAGAAGAAGAGATCTGTGACATGGGGGTGGAAGCTGACATGGGGCCTCCATGAATGCAGTGCAGGAGTGGGACTTGGTGGTCATGACAAGAGCAGCAGAAATGTCATGATGTTACAAGCCATAGATGGGTACAGGAATTGGACAACTGGTTAGAAAGAGATTATAGGGGATGCCTGTGCTAGCACTGGTCACAGGACCAGAGTCTCTTTGTCTATACCAATTTCCAGGTCACAGTTCAAGAGTGGAGAGAAGTACTTTCGGTTAGGAGTGAGTGGGGACTCTGAGGAACAATATCAGTTATGGTCTCAGGGGAACAGGGGCCCTTGGGTACAGTATTGATTTAAATCCCAAGGAATCAGGGGTCCTTCATGTGTAAGGACCAGACCTTAGAACAGGAAAGCAGTGACCACATCTCTCCCTGGATCACACCACTATGGAAGCAGCAAAAACTTCCAAACCCTCAGAACTATTTCTTAAAACAGCAGTGTGAAAAAGCCTGAAGCTGAGGACAGTGCCCCTCCCCCTATACCAACAAAAGGAACAGAGCCCAAATTTAACATAAAGTTCAAAGTCAAGAAATAGACTTGGAAATGAGTAAGCAACAAAAAAGAAATATGACCATAAAAAGCAATTATAGTTACAGGAGAGATCAAGACACAGACTCAGAAGACAATGGTGTGAAAATAGGTAAAAAGAAAAGCCTCAAAGAAAAAATGTGAATTGAATCCAAGAATTCCTAGACGAGCTAACAATGATTTTGAAAATCAAGTAAGAAAAGTGGAGCAAAAATTGGATTAAAGAAATGAGAGCAAGGGAAGAAAATTACAAAAAGACAATGAACAACTTGGTAGAAGACATACAAAAAATACTAAAGAACATAATACCTTAAAAAGAGAATAAGCCAAATAGCAAAAAGGGGTACACAACCTCACTGGACAATATAACTCCTTTAAAAATTCTAATTGAGTAAATGGAAGTTATTGACTCTATGAGACTTCAAGAAACAATAAAACAAAATTGAAAGAATGAAAAAAATAGAAGAAAATGTAAAATAATATCTCCAGAAAAACAACTGACCAAGAAAATAGATTGAAGAGAGACACTTTAAGAATTATTGGACTTCCTGAAAGCCATGATCAAAGAAAGAGGCTAGACATCATATTTCAATAAATTATAAGCAAAAATTTCTTGATATCCTATAACTAGAAAGTAAAATAGAAATGGAGAAAAAAATTACAACAAGACTAAAAAAAATATAAAGGTAAATATGAAAAAGAAATAAGGGACTCAATAAAGTAAAACTGCTTATATTCCTATATGAAAAGATGATACTTCTAAGACTTTCTCATTATTAGAGCAGTTTGAAGGATTCCGTATAGACAGAGAACCTGGGAGTGAGTCTATTATGTTGGAATGGTAAAAATAAATAGATGGATGAGAAAGAGGATGCATGGGGAGAAAAGAGGAAGGGAGAGGAAGAATGGGGAAAATTATTTCACATGAAAGAGGCATACAAGGAAGAGCTAAGGAGGATGGAAGAAGAAAGGAAGGGAAAGGAAAGGAAAAGGAAGATGAAAAGAGGAAGGTTTGGTGGGCAATGCTTAAACCTCACTCTCATCTACATTGATTCAAAAAGGGAAGAATACACACACACACACACACACACACACACACACACACACACACGCACACGCACTCTCCATTGGGTATAGAACTTTATCTTAATAAGGGAGAAGGAGGGGAAAGGGATAAGAAAAAGTGGATATTTGTGGGAAAAGGGATGACAAATAAAATAAGGTATAGGTCAAAAGCAAACCAGACTATGAAGGAAGGACAGGATAAAAAGAGAAAGAAGGAAAAAGAGAAGAAAAGAAGGTGGAGGGAAATGCATTACTAACTGTAATCATAACTTGAATATTAATGGGATGAACTCATCTATAAGAAAGAAGTGAATAGTAGAATGGATTAGAAACCAGAATCCAACCATATGCTGTTTACAAGAAACACACTTAAAACAAAAGGATATGAACAGCATTAAATTAAGGGTTCTGGAGCAAAATCTGTTATATATCAGCTGAAGTAAAAATGGGTAGCAGTCATGATCTAAGACCTATAAAAAGCAAAAAGAGACTAATTAAAAAGGATAAGTAGGGAATCTACATCTTGCTGAAAGGAACCAAAAACAATGAAGTAATGTTAATATTAAATATATATGCATCAAATGACATACCATTCAAATTCTTAAACGAAAAGTTAAATGAGTAACAAGTGGAGATAGACAATAAAAATAAATTAATGGGGAAACCCAGCTTTCCCATCTTAGACTTAGATATATCTAACCATAAAATAAATGAGAAAGAAGTTAAAGAGGTGAATACAATTTTAGAAAAGTTAGACATGATAAACTTCTGTAGCAAATTGAAAGGGAATAAAAAGGTGCATACCTACATAAAGATTGGCCATATATTAAGGTGTAAAACTGTCACATCCAAATGCAGAAAAGACAGAAATTTTAAATGCATCATTTTATTTCCAATAAAAATTAATTGGAAAATTGGAAAATAAACAATCTCATCCTAAGAACTATCACCATGATACAGTGTATTAAAAATGCTAGCTATAAGCTATAAGACAAGAAAAACAAATAGGAGGAATAAAAATAGGCAATGGGGAAATAACACAATTACTTTTTGCAGATGCTATGATGATATACTAAGAACTTTAGAGAATCAACTAAAAAGTTAGTTGAAACAGTAAACAATCAGTGAAATTACAGATACAAAATAAATCCGTCTAAATCAAGAATATTTCTGTATGCTGCTAACAAAACTCTGCAAGAACAGAGAAATACAACCTTAAATAACTGTAAAAAATATATAATATTTTATGTATTAAGTCTGCCTGCCAAGATAAACACAGGGATTATATGAACACAAATAAAAACACTTTCACATAGATAAAGACAAATCTAAACAAAGGGAAAAATTATTTGTCCATGAATAGGCTGTCAATATGATAAAAATGAGAATTCTATGTAAGTTAATTTACTTATTCAGTGTGATACCAGTCAAATTACCAAATAATTATTTTATAGATCTAGAAAAAAATAAAATCATCTGGAGCAACAAAAGGTCAAGAATATCAAGGGAATTAATGAAAAAAAATACAAAGGAAGATGACCTCGCAATACCATATCTCAAATTATATTATAAATCAGTAATCATCAAAATTATCTGCTACTGACTGGGAAATAGAGTGATGGATCAGTGAAATAGATTAGGTACATGACAAATGGTAGGAAATGACTATAGTAATCTAATGTTTGATGAACCCCCAAACCCATGCTTTTGGGATAAGAATGCAACATTTGACAAAAATTGCTGGGAAAACTGAAAAGTGTGACATTTAAAGTTCTGAGAAACAGAGTTTATGGGTAAATTAAAATCGGTTTTATTGACTACATCTAGAAAGCAGTCAACAAAAATGGGCTTATTGTCCTCTCCCTAGTCAAGAAACCAAAGCTGTTGAACCACTGATGTTTATAAAGTCTTTCCATAGAAGAGGTCCATCTGAGGGTGAAAATCAACTCTGATGGGTCAATGAGTAATAAGAGAGCATGAATATAATGGGAAATGAGCTATATTAAAATGAGAATCTTTGGGACATGTGACTTGGATCACCAAAATGTTGGTCAAAGAGACATCAATTTCCACATCACCTGTCAGACAAAAGGGAGAATCAGTATTTTTCTCAGACTTGTCGGAGCAAACATAATAAGCAGGAATCCACACATTGGCACAAACTTAGAATTTCTTTTATTGTCTTTCATTAGATCTTGGTCTGGGTAAATCTTTGCTCAAGATTAGTCATACTGGTTGATTTCTACATGAGGAAGTAAAAAAGTAGAAAAGCCTTGGTCCTGATCCAATAAAAAATTATTAATACAAGAGAGAAATAATCATTTCTCTCAAAAGCAGTTTGATAGAAACTAGGCATAAACCAACATCACATATTCTATGCCAAAATGAGGCCAAAATGTATAAACGATTTAGACATAAAGAGTGAAATCATGAATTAGGGGAGCATGGAAAAATTGTCTGTTAGATGTATGGAAAAGGGAAAAATGTATGACCAAATGAGATAGAGAGGATCATGGGAAGTATAAGGTTTAATTTTGATTGCATGAAATTTAAAAAAAGTTTTTACACAAGCAAAACTAATTCAGTCAAAATTAGAAGGAAAAAGAACCTCAGAAGGCATTTTTATAGCAAGTTTCTCTAATAAAGTCCTCATTTCTCAAGTATATAGTGCAATGAGCCAAATATATAAAAATAGAAGCCATTCTCCATTGACAAATGCTCAAAAGACATAAAGAGGCAATTGCGAGGAAAAGAAATCAATGCTATCAATAGGTATATGAAAATATACTCTAAAATACTATTGATCGGAGAAGTTCAAATTAAACAATTCTGAGACGACATCTCTCACCTATCAGATTAGCTAACATAAAGGAAGAGGAAAATGACAAAGGGTTATAAACTGTGTATACCCTTTGACTCAACAATACCTCTACTAGGTCTGTATCCCAAAGAGTTTAAAGAAAAGGGAAAAGTTCTATTTGTGCAAAAATATTTATAATTGCTCATTTTATGGTGGCAAAGAATTGGGAATTGAGGAAATATGCATCAGCTGGGGAGTAGTTGAACAAGTTGTGGTGTATGATTGTGATAGAATGCTCTTATGCTATAAGAAATGAAGAGCAGACTAGTTTCAGAAAAACTTGGGAAGTCTTACGTGAACTGATGCTAAATAAAGTGATCAGAACCAGGAGAACACTGTATACAGTAACAGCAATATTGGTGGCAGCTCAGTGGTGCAGTGGTAGAGTGTTGGACCTAGAGCGAGGAAGACTCATCTTCCTGAGTTCAAATCTGGCCTCAAATATTTACTAGCTGTTTGACTGTGGTCAAATCACGTAATCCTGTTTCAGTTTCCTCATCTGTAAAATAAGCTGGAGGGGGAAATGGCAAACCACTCTAGTATCTTTGCTCAGAAAAACCCAAATGGAAATACAAAGAGTCAGATATGACTAAAAATTAACAACAAAACATCAATGTTGCAGCCGTGATCAACTGTGAAAGACTTAGTTACTCTGATCAGAATAATAATCCAGTACAATTCCAATGGACTCATGTTGAAAGATCTTATACGCCTACAGAGAAAACATTAATGAACTTGGAGTGAAGACTGAAGCACACTTTTTTTTTCATTTTCTTTATGAAGGAGGGAGGTTCTTTCTACGTTTTCATTTGAAACATGGCTAAATGGAAATATGTTTGGAATGACTTCACATACATAATCCAAATATTTGTATTCTCAAGGGATGAGGAAGGGACAGGAGGGGAAGAGGGACTTGGAACTCAAAAATTTAAAAAGTGAATGTTAAAAGTGTCTTTAAATGTAATTGAGGATTATTTAATGAAATAAATAATATTAAGATCTTGTTACGTGTAAGTTACTATAAGAGTTGCCAGTTTTTTTGATGAAATGGGATAAATAGAATTATTCTAATCTCAGTTTAATTTGACTGGTTGTAGAATTAAAATCAAAGTTTTTAAAGTTATGTATGATACTCAGTTTTTAGATGAAAATACTCTTGCCAGTTTTTACAAGTGAGCTGCTTAATTAAGTGCAGGTTATTCTCTTTTCATGGCCTTTGCACAAATCAACTCATTTAAGGGACACTATATTTGAAGAAATTAAAACTGTTATTTTTTTTTTGGTACCACTCTCCCCACTAGTCTTACACAGTGGCTTAGTGATTAATTCTAATGCGTAAAACTCCCATTTCCTCCCCCACCCCCCATCTTTACTCACTATTCTGTGTACCAAAGTATTGAGGCATACATTACTGATACAATACCTAATAAAAAACAATGAACATTCTGTACTTAGAATGTGAAAAATCTTAATGGTCATGTGTCACAATGAGTACTTTGACAGAGTTATGTTGAGGAATGATGTAATATTATGAATTTGGAGTCAGAGATCTTGAGTTTACATTTCTGCTTCCTAGTACCTATGTGAAATCTATGGAAACTGAGGGGATGCCCATCATTTGAGGAATGGCTAAACAAGTTGTGGTGTATGGTTGTAATGGAATACTACTCTGCTATAAGAAATGATGAGCTCATTGACTTCTTAGCTGCTGCTGCTGTTTTTCCTTCATTCTTGAAGAGAACCATGACAGCAAGGAGGTGATGCCATGACATACAAGTGAATTGGATTTAAGTGGAGGAGGGTTGTACAAAGTCACTTTCTCCTCCACAGCCATCTGGGTCCTGTGGCCAGATATAGATCAGAACAACTGGAGATGGCCAGGATGTAGTGGGGAGACCTTGACTTTTTCAGGCTAAGGCCTTGAATAGGTCTCAGTTTAACTGAGGCAACACCTATTCACTAAGGTTTAATTAGGAATGAGGCAGAAAATGGCCTCTTTTTAAAAAAAAAAGTTTATCTGGAAGGGGAAGACCCTCAGGATTTCTGTAATAAACAGAAACAATTACTATTTATATTTATTCTGAGCCAATTAGGGACCAAAAGGTGACTAAGTAGGGTCACCTGTAGCCTGAGACCTATTGTTGCTCAATCAATGTTGCCTGATCTATATATGATCACTTAAGCCAGATGGCTCTAGAGAGGAGAAAGTGAGGCTGGTAACTTTGCTTAAGCCTTCCTCACTTAAAATCCAAAAGCATTGGCTTAAGAAGGGCATGGAAAGACTTGCATGAAATGGTGAAGAGTGAATTGAGAAGAACCAAAGCAAATACTGTATATAGTAACAACAGTATTGTTTTAAGAATAACTGTGAGTCATTTTGACTGTTATAAATGCCCAAATTGACAACAAAGGATAAATTAAGAAAATCTATATCCAGAGAAAGAACTGATAAATAAAAGTACATAAGGAATAGTTTTACACACACACACACACACACACACACACATTTGTGTCTAACGGTAGCCATCTCTAGGGGGAGAAGGTGGTGGGTAACAACCCAGGCGCTACAGCAGATACCCTGTTACCCATAAAATGTTAGCAGACATAAAGGTAACTCCACATTGGGGCACTGATGCACAATCTTCTTCATCCGTTTTCTTCCTGGTCACATCCTGCAGGAGGAAGAAAGACTCAAATAAAATTTGTGCCTGCCAGGGAACAGTGGCAAGTATAAGACCTTGAAATGGTGTCCAGAAAAGAAAGTATCTATAAGAGTCATGGAAAGCTTGGGTCATATTAGCTGGATTCTAGCTATTTTTCAGTGGGAGAAAAAAAATCATCTTTATCATCATCATCATTATCATTAACTTGACAAAAATTTATTAATGAAAATCTATCACTTAAGAAACAACCTTTAGGCTTCCTATGTCTGTTCTTCAACTTACTGTAGCTCTTAATTGGAAGAATTCAATTCAATTTGAAATGTATTTTTCTTTTAAACCTACTACATAAAAGGCATTGTTAGGTAATTGAAGTCCAAAAAAAAAAATGAGTGAGGTAAACTTGTCCTCAAGGAATTTTTCATTCTAGTGGAGGGTTGTAGTGCCAATTCAACATTCAAAATACTTACAGTGGCCATGAATATCCCAGCACAATTCTGAATCACAAAATGTAACAGACTCTCCACGTAGAAGACGGAACCAAAACTTTTATTCAGACACCAGAAACTCAGATCCCAACACCAGAAAGTCAAATCCATCATAGTAACCAAGAAGTCATTGCACATTAGAACTGTTGGAGACAAAGGTATTTCCAAACCCCACCCCACTCTCTCCCTGTCTTCTTTACCTTCTTTCCCTCTCCCCTCTAACCTTCCCACAAATACTCCAGTCTAGCTATACTTGCTTGCCTGTGACCTTTCCAGTTCTGACTAGCCTGACCAACTTCCTCCCAGCTCCGCTCCCTCTTTCCTGTTCCACCCATTCAGTAAGCTTCTCCCCCCACATGTGACTTAGTCTTCCATGTGATCTAAGCAGGTCACATAGGTCTATTAATGAATGGGAAAGATTTTCCCATTTAAATGATCAATTCAAGGGTTTTAACATGAATAGTATTTCTTTCACTTGAATATTGGGGTTGAAATGCACCTCAAAATGTTGGAGTGCATCAGAATGTTGAGGAGTAGATATGTAGCTCATAGTATCTTAAATTAATTTGCTCAGACCTTCTCCAAGTTAAAAGTACTAATTGAGGTGATGCAGCCAGCAGACTCTGTTCCTTATGGGAGGCCAGAGTGCCCCGCAGGCCCTGCTCCCCATTGGTGGAAGAGCACTTAGCCAGGAATACCATATTCCATGCCTTTGATCCCTTAATGTAGAAGCTGCTAGATCTTGTGTTATCCTGATTGTATTTCCACAATACTGGAATTGTTTCTTTCTAGCTGCTTGCAATATTTTCTCCTTGACCTGGAAACTCTGGAATTTGGCCACA
>CM053773.1:75009715-75070928 GCA_028658325.1 Potorous gilbertii
GTGATTTCTTGGTTTCTCAGAAAGTCATTAGCCTCCACCTGTTCCATTCCAATTTTGAAAGAACTATTTTCTTCAGTGAGCTTTTGAACCTCCTTTTCCATTTGGCTAATTCTGCTTTTTAAAGAATTCTTCTCCTCATTGACTTTTTGAACCTCTTTTGCCAATTGAGTTAGCCTATTTTTCAAGGTATTGTTTTCTTCAGCACTTTTGGGGGTCTCCTTTAACATGGTGTCGACCTGCTTTTCATGCTTTCTTTGCATCTCTTGCATTTCTCTTCCCAGTTTTTCCTCCACCTCTCTCACTTGATTTTCCAAATCCTTTTTGAGCTCTTCCATGGCCTGAGCCCATTGAATATTTATTTTGGATGTTTGGGATACAGAAGCCTTGACTTCTATGTCTTTCCCTGATGGTAAGCATTGTTCTTCCTCATCTGAAAGGAAGGGCGGAAACATTTGTTCACCAAGAAAGTAACCTTCTATGGTCTTATTTTTTTTCCCCTTTTCTGCGTATTTTCCCAGCCAGTTACTTGACTTCTGAGATTCCTTTCCACACCCACCTCACCTCCAGATCTGCCCAGCTAGTGCTTGGGGTCTGAGATTCAAATGCTGCTTCCCAGCCTCAGGGCTTTCAGCGGGGGCAGGGCTGCTATTCAGTGTGAGATTAAGTTCACCTGCTCAGGTGGAGGCAGGGCCTCCACCCAGGGCTCAGTTCCCTCAGGGGGTTTATATTGAGACCTTCAACAATGGATCTGAGCACCTGCCTGCTTTGGGAGCCCCTGTCTGCTGCTTACTCTGCTGCTGCCTCCCAAGGGGGCTTGAGTTATGGGGACACCCCGCTCCCCTCCTGGTGAGCCAGACAGGCTCTCTCACTAACCTTTGGCGTCTGTGGGTGTATGGATGAGGTTGCTGGAGATTCTGTCCCTGAAGCCTGCTTGGATCTGCTCCTCTCAGTGCCGCACATCCAAGTCAGGGCCGGGCTCTGCTCTGGGTCCAGTGCATGATGGACCTTTGGTGTCGGTTTTTCTGGGCTCTCTGAAACAGAAATCTCCTCCACTCTGTTGTGTGGCTTCTACTACTCCAGAATTTGTTGGGAGTTCCTCTTTACAGGTATTTTATGGGCTGTGGGTTCGGAGCTAGCATATGTGAATCTTTCTACTCTGCCATTTTTGCTCCTCCCCCGGGGGTGCTTTCTGAAAGCATATAGGTAACTCCACATTGGGAACCAATGCATTGCCTTTTTTATCACTTTTCTTCCTGGTCACATACTGCATTTTATGTCATATCTCACATCCTGCATCCTGTTTGCCCCATCTGCCAGGAACACTCCTTTCTGCCATGTCATTTGTTGTTAGAGCAATGTATACTTCCTTTTCCTTTTTAAATCAATGGCCCTGTGACTTGTGTCTCATTTTTTCCCATCATTGAATCTGAACTAAGGGAATATTGGAATTAGACCAGTGCCTCTGACAAGGGATAAAATATATACAGATAAGTAAATACAAAGTAATATTTGAACTGTATAGTAATAGAAATTCCATTCAAGTGTGGGCTGGCCAAGATGACCCAGGAGGTCCTTTCTAACTCTCAGATCCCTAAGACCTGGAAGGCAAAATAATTTCCAGAAGGAGGAGGCACTAATAACTGGGGGAACTGGGAAAGACTTCATATAAAAAGTATCACCTGAACTAACCTTTGAAGGAACATGTGGATTCTAAGGCTCAGGCATTGGGGGATGGGTTGTTTGAAGGCATAGAGATGGCAAATGAAATGTCAAGTTTGAAGAACTTAGTACTTCAGTTAGCGTGGACAGTTAGCCTGGAACAGAAAGTGAATAAAGGGAATATGATGTAGAGATGAAAAGTACTTGAGAGACAGGTTGTGGAACATTGTAAATATCAGACTGAGTTATTTAAATTTTTATTTATAGAGAATGACTGAAGAGCTTTTAATATGTTATTTAAAGCAGGTAGAGATATTCTAGTTTACTTAATCCAGAGTCTTAATTTTATATATAGTAGTGAAGGTAGGAATTGGAATCCCCTTTCCCACTTCTAGTTCAGTTGACATAATTGCAGAAATGGATAAATAATATATCAGTGAAGTACAAACAATTGTCTATATGGTTTCATCCTTTTATCAAGTGTGAAAATAGAAATAGAAAGAGATCAATGGAATAGAGAAGAGATACAATTTACAGCAGAAAGCAAATATAATAACTTTGTATTTGACAAATGTAAAGACTTAAGATTTGGGGATAAGAATTCGTTATTTGGTAAAACAAAGTTGTTGGGAAA
The DNA here is from genome assembly GCA_028658325.1 of Potorous gilbertii. Classification (NCBI taxonomy): domain Eukaryota; kingdom Metazoa; phylum Chordata; class Mammalia; order Diprotodontia; family Potoroidae; genus Potorous; species Potorous gilbertii. The sequence continues at coordinate 75,012,009 of CM053773.1, forward strand.
ACTGGAAAGTAGTATTGCAGAAACTGGCATAGACTAATACCTTATACTTTGTACCAAAATAAGATCAAAGTGGATACAAGAGAGATATCACAAGAAAATTAGAACATGGAATATATTAGTTATCAGTCTTATGGATAGGCAAGTAATTTATGAATAAATAAGAGATAGAAAGCAATTTGGTATAAAAAGGTAATTTCAATTACATTAAATTAAACTGATTTTGCACAAATAAAACAAATGTATACAAGATCAAAAGGAAAGATGAAAATTGGGAAAAATTTTTATAGACATTTTCTCAGATAAAGGTCTCATATCTGTAATATATAAAGAACTTTGTCAGATCTATAAGAATAGAAGTTATTCCCCAATCGATAAATGGTCAAATGATAGGAATAGGCAGTTTTTCAATGAAGAAACCAAAGCAATTTTGGTCATATAAAAATGCTTTAAATAGTGATTTAAAGCATTTTGATATTGATTAGAGAAATGCAAGTTAAAACAACCTTGAGATAGCATTTTACATCTATCAGGTTGGCTAAAATGATTGAAGGGGAAAGTGACAAATGAGGAAAAACTGGGGGATTAATTCTTTGTTGGGGGAATTGTGAACTTATCCGACAATTTTGGAGAACAATCTTGAATTATACCCAAAGATTTATTAAACTGCCTATACCCTTTTACCCAGCAATACCACTCTATTTCCAAAGATGATTAGGGAAAAAGGAAAAGAACATATGTTCTAGTAGCAGCTCTCTTTGTGGTGTCAAAGAACTGGAAATTGTAGGGATACCCATCAGTTGGGAAATGATAAAACAAATTGTGGTATGCTTCTGATGGAATGCTACTGTGCCGCAGGAAATAATGAGCTCGATGGTCTTAGAAAAACATGGAAAGACTTGCATGAAATAATGAAGAGTGAAATGAGCAAAACCAAGAGAACATTGTATATAGTAACAGCAATTTGTTGTTGTTTTTTTAATTGTTCAGTCAGCATTTATTAAATAGTGAGTTGTGATGGCAAGAAAGTAGGATCTTTTGCTGTTTTTGTTTTAGTATAATCAAATGCCTCTGATTGAATCTTGCCTTTATCAATCAACAGTCTTTGCTACGAGTAAAATATAGAAACAAAGTTTCCTTAACTAGAAACAGTATATGTATTTGCATTGTTAATGTGATTAAAGCTATTCCCCACCCATTAATGGGCCTGGGAAGATTTATAAGAAGGCTCACACCTTTTGTTAATGAGGCACTGGTTCTGGAGTCTTGTGATGCCCTCTGGCTCTAAAAAATGTATAAATACTTGGAGAGTGAGGTTTTACTTTGGGTTTATTCTTTAGAAGTGTTTTCTGCTCCAGATGAAACTCTGGGAAGCCATTAAGGAGACCCTCCCCTTTCCCAGATTTGATATTGGGGCTTCCCTCTCTGGTAACTATGATCAGACAGTTGCATATGTCTGTTGATCTGTCAGACATTTGGAAGCATGTCTGCTGACTTTTGATTTCTCTGTATTTTCTCTGAAGTTCAAGGGGTTGACTTTCTCCCCTGAACTAAGGGAATGATACATGCATGTGCTTGATTAAAGTGATTGTTGACCCCTTTTGAGGGGCCCTTCTTTTTATAAATGCAGATCTAAGAACTTGAGACAGCAGTCCCCTCTGTGTATGTTGGGGTGCTTTCTGTTACACTATTAAAGCCAAGTCAACATGCATTTACTAAATGCTTACCATGTATCAGACATTGTACTAAGTACTAAGCATGTAAAGGATGCCTGGCCCCTGCTGTCATGGAGATCTCATTCTAAAGGAGGAGACAACTGGCAACGTATAGATAACATGTAAGCAGGGTAAATTGGAGACATGTGTGAGGCACTGTTTTTTTTTCTTTTTAATTTATGGAATAAAACAAGCATTTCCATAATACAGTACAAAAAAAAAAGATGACTACACATGAAACTGCAAATCTGCTATGCACAATTTACTATTCCTTTCAAATATACAAAAAAATTATGTAAATTTCTATTTTTTCCCTTTTTTTCTTATCCCCTCTACCCCCTTCCCAGATGGCTACCATTGGACACAAATAGATACACATATGTAAAATTCTTCTATACATCAGTTCTTTCCCTGAATGCAAATAGTGACTTTCTACTTATGTCCTTTACAGTTAATTTTAATATTTATAATAGTCAAAATTACTTATTTGCACCAAGTTGTTCTTGAACTAATAGGCTTCAGATCTTCCTACTGTTGTTTGCTGAATTCTCTCTGGGAGGCTCAACCTCAGGGACTCCTCTCCTCCTTCCTTTAGCCACAGTTAGGTCCCTAGCTACGTTGTCCTGAAAATGCTCCCTGCAGTACTATACTCACTGGGCAGATGTGTCTTCATTCCTCCTGGCCCACGGTTATAGTGGGAGATCACTTCTGGTCTGCATTGTTAGGCCTGGCTTCTGGAAACATCACCGGGTCCTTCAGTCTTCCCCCATTCAGGCATCTGCTGTTCCCTAGATGAAAGTTTGTGAGGTAAAAGTTTGTGATGTGAAATTTCTGGAGGCCTAGTCTGCTTCCCTCAGGACCTGCTGTTTGTTAACCCAGTGGAGTCAGCCGGGAGGTAATTACACTTCACTTAGACTATTGAGTCTTTTTCTGAGTTGTCCTGAACTGCTTTATTTTTGTTTCTCTATGTTCATTTTGTGGTGATTTTCCATTTGTGAAGGAAATCTGGAAAGCCTAGAAATTTCTGACCTACACTCCATCTTCCCGGAATACATCTAGCAATATTGTTTTAAGAATATCTTTGAATGAATAAATAATTTTCATTATTATAAATACCCAAATTAACTATGAAGGACAAATGAAGAAAGACACTATCTACATGCAGAGAAAGAACCAATAGAAGTTATGTGTAGAATAATTTTACATATCTCTGTATCTATGTTTGTTTTTAATGGTAGCAATCTCTGTGATGGGTGTGGGGGAGGGAAGGAAAAAGGGGGAAAAGGAAATTTACATGATAACTTTGTTGTGTATTTGAAAGAAATGGCAATTGTATGTAGTGGATTTGTAGTTTTATGTGCAATCATTTTTTCCATTGTACTGTGTTATGGAAATGCTTGTTTTATTCCATAAATTAAAAAAAAATATCTGTTTCTGCTCTCAGGGAGATCATAGTCTAATGGAGGAGATAGCATGCAAACGTCTATGAGCGAACAGTACATATAAGGGATAAATTGCAGATGATCAGCAGAGGAAAGGCATTGGTATTAAGCAGGATGTGGAGGGCATCTCATAGAAGGTAAGATTTTAGTAGGAATTTGAAGGAAGACAGAGAAACTAGGAGGTAGAGATGAGGAAGGAGAGAATTCTAGGAATAGGGGACAGCCAATGAAAATGCCCTAAGATAGATCAAGAGTGAGATATTTTCAGAAAGAAGTTGTTTTGTGGAATGTGACTCCTGAGATCCAATCAGCAGGCAAGGAGATGAAAGAGAATTTTCCCCCTTTCATTGGCCATGGCATCCTCACTAGTGAGAGACTACATCTTCCTGTTTGTCAGTGGAATCATTTTAGGGAGAGGGAAGGAAAAGAATCATGGAGAGTGAATTAGGAATAGGTAACATTTTCAAGGAGTGTGACCTCTGGTAGTAGAGAAGAGAGATGGTATGGACTCGACAGAACTTGTTCTGACAATCAAATGTAAAGTTGCAGAGAGAAGTAGACCTGGAAGTCCAGATACACTCCTACAAAGGATATTGGAGTCATGTAATATTGGAGGCATAAATTCCCTAAGCCATATGTATTCCTTGCATATGTTTTCATTCACTGTTAGTGATCTTTACTTTGGTGCCCACTTGCCCCACAAGACACTGTGTGTATTCTCAGTTTAGTGTACACTGAATTTTTTGGAGATATTTTTGTAGCTACTGTTTTTACTGTGCCATCTTGATAAATACCATTGCTTTGGACTAGTTAAATGCTGCAGGGTAGGACACTGGTGTTGGCTGGTGAGTTACAGTTTTAGGAGATTTGATTCACTGGATACTTTGGACACTTTTGTCTTGCCACTGGATTTCAATGACTAGAGGAGAAAGTGAGACTGATGACTTTACACAACTCCGCCTCACTTAAATCCAATTCATGTTCAAGACAAGCCATCATTCTTGTGATATCATTGGTCCTCTCCAAGAACAAAGGACAAACAATAATAGCAACTTTGGACACTGTAAGAGTAGTCATCACTATTGGTAATGAGTACTCGTAAGCTTGCAAATATAGTACTGAGGAATTAGTCCCTAAAGAAGGAGTGGTATCCCATAAGCTCTTCTCTGTGATATATGTGTCCCCTACACATTTTTAGGGACCTACTGGAAACATGTTTCTTCTGAGATTCTCTTTGGATGCCCTAGTTTTGCAGGGATCTATCCAGTGGAGAAAAATGAGATTGTTTTTTTTTTTGTTTTAGTTTGCAACTGAACAGTCAGTTTTCACATATGTTTCCTTTGCAAATCAAACTAGTTTAAGTTAACTTTTGCATGACTGAGTACTTAAGTCCTAATATCTATTGTTTTACTAGAGCTTTATTGTGGAACGAGTCTGAGTAATTTCTATGAGGTTATTATGTACAACAGGTATTTATAATAATAAAGTTTAGATGATGTCCTGGAATCCCTAATTAATCAAAACCAAGAACTCAGTCCCCTTATAGGAGCATCACACCTAGGACCAGGGGCAGTGTTATATTTGACTTTTGCTCATCTTACTATAGGCTATTTGGACCTCCATTTGGACTGGATAAATTTCAGGTGTTCTGTGTATTATAATATTGAAAATTTTGTTCAAGTCTCCATTTGGAATGCTCTATAAGCATTCCATTTGGAATGATTTATAAGTATTATAAGGGTTTTTGAAAAAATTTTAGGTGCCTATGTGTTATAGAGTCTTAGAGGAATTTTCATCCAGGGCTGTTTGCTTTCTTACTTGTAGGGCAACAAAAGGAAGTATATTTTCTCTTCTTTCATCTCATTAGCTATGGAACTTAGCAGTAGAGTTACTCATTTTTTAGGAGATACTGCATCCAACAGTTCAAGAATTTGAGGTTTTAGAGGCAGAGAACAACTGTATAGTAAGTGTTCCAAATAATCAATGAATAGTTTCCAGTCTGATACGTTAAAATTAATTTAATGTTTATGTTATTTGATTTTCATCATGTACAGTTTATATGAACATTGAAAAGTGAAATGACCTAATGTTATTGCTGCCTTTGGGCACATCATAAGACCATTTTCTTTATCTAACTTTGTAAAGAGAAGTTGTGAACTGTTCTTTTCAATTTCAACTTTCTTCTTTTTTCTGGTTATATTCAAAGTGAAAATGTTGGTTAATTGTTGTCCGTCTTCGAAGAAGAACAAAATGACATCACCAATGTAAAGTGAAATTTCAGTGCTTCTGACTGTGGCTGATCAGACCAATATGAGCTCAGAATGCTCTACCACAGGTTGGGCACAGATAGTCGATGTGAATATTTGGGGTGAATATCCCAAGTTTGTGCATCTTCCATTTACTTTGTGCTGTCTCCATTCTGCTTTGCTCACAGTACACAGCACCTTTCCTTATGTGGGCAAGCCAGGCTGAGTGGTCCTATGCCAGTGTCCCCATGTTGCACAGTCAAATCCAATTTTGAGAGAGACCTTGAGAATGTCCTTGTATTGTTTCTTCTGGCCACCATGTGATCACCTGCCCATGTAATTTCTCCATAAAATAGTCTTTTTGGCAAGCAACTTGGCCAGCCCATCGGAGTTGTGTACTCTGAAGCATAGTTTGAATACTTGGCAGTTCAGCTTGAGCAAGGACTTCAATGTCTGGTGTCTTATCCTAACAGGTGATCCTCAGAATCTCCCTAAGACAATTCAAATGGAAATGATTCAGTTTCCTGGCATGGCGCTGGTAGATTGTCCATGTTTCACAAGCATACAACAACAAAGTCAGCACAACAGCTCTGTAGACCTTCAATTTGGTACTCAGTCTAATACCTCTTCTCTCCCAAACTTTTGTTTGGAGCTTCCCAAACACTGAGTTAGCTCTGGCAATGCCTGCACCAATCTCATTGTCAATGTATACCTCCCTGGAAAGTACACTACCAAGGTAAGTGAACTTATCCACAGCATTCAAAACTTCTTCATTGGTTGTAACTGATGGTTCCACATATGGATGGTGTGGTGATAGCTGATGGAGTACCTGTGTTTTCTTGGTGTTAGTTATTAGGCCAAAATTAGTACAGGCAGCAGAGAATTGATCCATACTTTGTTGTATCTCAGCTTCAGAGGCTGCATTGAGTGCACAATCATCAGCAAACAGAAAATCATGCACCAACCCTCCCTCCACTTTGGTCTTGGCCTGTAGCCTTTTCAAACTGAAGAACTTACTATCAGTATGGTAGTTGACTTTGATGCCATGTTCATACTCATTGAAAGTATTTGTCAAAATGGCTGGAAAGATCATGCTAAAAAGCATGGGAGCAAGCACGCAGCCCTGTTTCACTCCCATTGGTGATTGGGAAGGCACAAGAGCTTTGTCCATTTTCCAGAACCTGGGCAAACATGCCATCATGAAATTGGCATACAATATTGATGAACTTCTCTGGGCAACCAAATTTTGACATAATTTTCCAAAAGCCCTCATGACTAAGAGTGTCAAAGACCTTGGTCAGATCTACAAACATTGTGTACAGACCTCTGTTCTGCTACTAGCATTTCACCTTGAGTTGTCGAGCAGCAAACACCATATTGCCTCTTCCTCAGCCCTTTCTCAAGCCACACTGGCTCTTAGGTAGATGACCATCTTCTCATCTACCTAATCATGAAGGATTAGGCTAGTAAGAAGGTCTCTAGCAAGAATTTTGCCAGCAATGACTAAGAGGGAGATCTCCCTGTGATTGTGGCAGGGAAATCTATTTCCTTTATCCTTATAGAGATGGACAATGGAGGCATCCTTGAACTCCTAGGGGATAACCTCCTCTTGCCATATAACCTGGAAAACTTCAGTCAGCTTTTGTATGACTGAGTGTATGAATTTTGTATTTACAAGGTCCCCCTACCTTGTAAATCTCAACTGGAATAGAATCAGCACCAGGTGCTTTGCCACATGAAAGGAGCCTAATGACCCTCAAAATCTCTTCTTCAGTTGGAAGTTCAGCTAAGGAGGGATTGACTTCAACCTGAGGTAAACGGTCAATGGCCTCAGCATTGATTGATGATGTTCTGTTGGGAACACTATGGAAGTGTTCAGCCCATCTCTCTAGGGTCATGTCCTTATCACTAATCAATGTGGCTCCATCAGTACTGAGTAGTTGTGATGCACCATAGATTTTTGGTCCATAAATAGCTTTCAGGGAATCATAAAAGCACTTTGGATTGTTACTATCAGCATAAAACTGAATTTCATCTGCCTTCTTACTGAGCCAGTAACCTGCATTACTCTAAGCTTTGCTTGTACTTTGCTTTTGATGGAGTTAAATGCTGCCTTCTTAGAGGTAGATGAACCATTCCGCTGGTAAATCCTGTGGAGTTCTTGTTTTTCATTTAGCAGCTTCTGAATTTCCCCATCATTTTCATCAGACCAGTCTTGGTGTTTGCAAGTGTTCTGACCCAGATGAGCAAATGCAGTGCTGTACACAAAATCTCTGAAACCTGCCCACTCCTTTTCTGCTCTACTGTTGCCAGCTGTGTGTTGGCTCAACTTTCCCTCCAACTAAGCAGCAAACTCTTCACACTCAGAGAAGAGCTCTAATTTGTTGATATTAATTCTTCTGGTAGTCATTTTACCTTGAGGTCAGCACTTTTGATGAAAGCAAATATTTAGCTTGGAATGGATAAGTCTATGATCAGTGCAGCAATCTGCACCACACATTGCCTTTGTCACTCTCACATCTTGTCTGTCTCTTCTCCTTATAGTCACATAATCTATTCAATGCCAGTGTTTGCTGTGAGGGTGCATCCATGAAGTTTTATTGCATTTAGGTAAACAGAAGAGAGCGTTGGTGAAGAGAAGGTCATGTGATTCACAAGTCCTCAGCAGTAAATGGCCATTGCTATTGCTGTTTCCAACTCCATTCCTCCCTAGGACTCCCTGCTAAGTCTGGTAGTCTGAGCCTACTCTAGCATTAAAGTCACCCAGAATTATTAGCTTGTCCTCTTTTGGCACATTGACCATAAGGGTCTCTAGGTCTTCATCAAATTTGTCTTTGACTTCATCAGGGTTTTTCATGGGGGGAGTATAGGCACTGATGATGGTGGCATGGCATTTTTCTGAGAGTGGGAATTGCATTGTCATGAGCCTATCATTCACTCCTTTTGGCAAGCATGCCAACTTGCTGATTAGATTGGTTTTGATTGCAAAGCCCACACCAGCTTCACAGTGCTCCCCTTCACCGCACCTACTCCAGAAAAAAGGTATATCCAACTCCAAGTTCAGTAAGCTGACCTTCATTTACCAACCTTGTTTCACTCAGGGCTGCTATTTGGATATGATACCTGTGGAGTTCTCTTGCAGCAAGAAGAGTTCTTTTTTCAGGTCTAGTGGTTTTTGTTGTCTATTTGCACATTCCATGTGCCGATGGTGAGTGGAATCATCTTTGCAGATGTTTTCTTACTTTTTTTGTGTGTTTTGACCACATAGTGAGATTCTCTGCCTGCCACGGTAATCAGGCCAGGGTTGGGTAAGCAGGCAATGTTTAGGCACCTTTTCTAGCCCCCTTCCTCACACCAGGAGGTGAACAGTGCAATCCTTAAAAGGCTGCTCAGACACCCAGGGGGCTGCCAAGTCCTACTGCTGCTTGCAGGGCAGCCTATGTGCAGAGATGTGATTATAGCTTCCGCACCTGCTGTTTCATCACTTGCTTATTGCCACAGGACTTTGAGGCATAATGGTGAAATAGTGTGGGTGATGATGTCTTTTGATTCATGTGTAATTGGATTTAAGTGAGGCAGAGTTACACGAAGTCATTAGCCTTACTCTCTCCTCCAGAGTCATCATAGTCCAGTGTTAGGACAGAGTCAAGATGACTGGCAATGGCTCAGAATGAAGCAGATGACCTTGACATCTTTGGTGACTATCCAAGCTCTAAGTGCTCCACATTGCCTGCTTCATATGCCTTCATGGCTGTTGGAACAAATTGTTCTCATCCACCCATTCACCAGATGAAGTCTTCACATGCTTGGGGTAGACTCCCCTGTACCTCACCAATGGGTTTGAGACCTCTTGGTTGCCCTCAACCTTGTTTGGCCTGTCTGCCGAAATGGTGTACTGATGTGTGGCTGCTGCACATGCTGTAGCTTCTTGGAGTCACAGGTGAGGGTTAGGTGGAACAGGTGGACACCAAAGGTGGAAAAAGCCCCGAAAAGGACTCAGCAGCCATCACACCAAAGGTGCTGGTACTGGTCCTCCCTAAACATACCCTCCACCCCAAAGTGAAAATGTAATGACTTACACAATTCAATTCTTCTAGTAGTGTGCCTTGTTGTTGCTTGTTAAACAAGAATGTCACATTTAGAGTACAAATATTTAGGCTAAAGTTTATAGATCATCTAAAGATGATGTGATTCTTAACACCTTTGACCAACTTTTCTGAACTTTTACCACTATCACTACTGCTACCACTACCATTATCACAACAGAAAGGTTCACATAGGAATGAGGGTGATTTTGTATTTTTTTCTTTTATAGAAACAGCTTCATCACCAAATGTCTAGCCCACTGGCAATGAGTCTATTTGTGCTTCGCTAGAGTGGTCCTTAGAAAGCAGTCTTTGATTTCAATACCTTTCTTTCATGATAATACGTGCAAGACTGTATGCTCTATTGGCACAATTTTTGAGAATCCGAGATCCCTTCTGCACCATGATGAAACTTTGTCGCAGGACTTCTGTAAAAAGTCACATTATAATAGTTTTTAAATGTGAATACTCCAAAATTGAATTATATAGCCAAGACAAACATTCACAGAATTCCTGGAGGCAAAGTTCAGGTGCCAGCCTGCTACTGTCCAAATAGTTACCATGTGGGCTAAAGTTTTTAAATGCCAGGTCACATAGGATCCTGGCTATTCACCCAGGCAGGGAAAAAGCATTGTAAGGAACTATTAAGCTTGATTTTAGACCCAAGATCCATACCTTTTTTTCACTTTTTAACTTTGGGTTTGTCACAGAAGCCTTTGTGGTTGACTTTTCTGTTTTTTTCTTCAGTTGTTAGTGGGCTTCCTCTTAAACTACCTTGTATTTATATTTATAACTATTCTGAATTTAATTATATATCTCCTTGTGCTCTCTCTCATTAGAATATAAGCTTTTAAAATAAAGGTATTTACATTTATTTCATTATATTTCTCTCCCCAGCACCTAAAACAGTATTCAGCACATAGTAAGCACTCTAAATAAAATGTTGTTGATTTATTTATTGATGAGGATTATGTTTTGAAGCTCTTTAGAAAAATATTGTTGGGTATTTACTTAGGAGACAGATTAAATTTGGTTGCCATTGTCATAATTTTCCTAAATATCATTTCTGTTCCCTAATAACTATTTCCTGAGAAACAAGGAAAGGTTTCTGAAACACAAAGGATATGGAATTGATTTGTGCAAAGAAACTGACCTTTCAAATCTCAGAATAACATTAGTATAATGGAATTCAGTAGCTATGGGTTTCAGCTTTACAGATAAGTTCGACAAATCACCAAGGTCACCAATATTTTTACTAATTTAAAAAACTATCATTGACTGTATTCATTTATCAGTGTGATAGCCTCCTCTTGTCAAGGCTAAAGGGAATTCTCAGTTACTTCATACTTAGTTTACTGCAAGTCCTGAATATAAAGGCACTAGCTATGGAAATAGAATTTTTATCTGTAGCAAATGCTGATATGTGTGTGTGTGTGTGTGTGTGTGTGTGTGTACACAATGTATATAATTTATGTCATGTTGGAGATATGGCATGAAATTCTTTGATTAAGATAGTGTTTTATCTTGGTGTGCTGTATCAGGTAATGGCACTTCCCTGTAGTGTCCTAATATCAGAGACTAGTTAATACTTAATATGAGTTTAATTGAAGATGCTTATCTCTATCTAAGATAGGGAGGCAAAAACTCAGACAATTTTGCCAAATATAGACTTTTGGCTGTCTTATTTTTCCTGCTATTGATGGGTTTCAATATTTTGATATATTTGCTTTTTGTGAATCTCTTCGTGAAATGTGTAATGTAACAGACTATTATAGAATTCACCATTTCCCTCTCTGTTCCATGATGCTTTCCCTTCTTCCCCTCCCACTCCCCAGAAGTAGCAAGAGGATCAGTATCTCTGAATTTTGTTCAAACAAAGGCTACTTTGATATTGGAGCTCTAAATTACTTGACTTATTTTCTATGGCTCTAGGAAACAATAGACCTTAGTGACTGTTGCTGCTCACCTTGTGCCAGGAGCATTTCCATCAAGGGCCTGTTTCAAGGTTTTGTACTTCATCCATAAATACTTGTGATGGGCAGAAACTTGGCTTGTAGAGTTACTGTCTAGGAGTGAATTATTAATTTATGTATTCTACTGACTTGGTTCAAATTGTTTAAACTGTATTTATGCTTTAGGAAAGGAGGGAAAATGGTGGCTTTATGGTTCAAGACACTTTTGTCCTCCTATGAATCAAGATAGCCCTGAGATGTAAGTAAAAGCACCCTTGCTAATCAACATGAAGCTATTGCTAGGATGGGAAATAAATTCTCTTTCTCCCAGAGTAGGGCTTAAGTGTTGTTTTTATTCTACCCAGGGTCTCTTTGAGGTACTTGGGAAAAAGGAATGTCATGAACTATTGATTAACTCCCTGAAACAACCATGTGAACTTGATTGCTTTTACATTTGTATCTCACACTAGGACTACTGAATTGCTTGGAGAGATGGCAGTCTGGTTACTAAGTCCTTGTTACTCACTTGTAAGGCAGGAAGGATAAAATGGGGGAAAGAATGAGAACTAGTTTTGCTTTTTTGAGTAATCACAGTAGGTTATGAAAAAAATTAATTGGCTAATGCACTTAATTCCTTTAGAGATCTTGTGAATTTCTTTTCTGACAAACCCATCTTCTGTTTGGATGGAATATCTATCTGTTTTTCTTAGGGAAAGTTGTTCCTTTTCCCCATTTTTGTATTTTAAAATTAGACATGCAGAAGAAGCTCATTATAACCTTTCATTTATATTAAACATTTATTTGAAGAATTGAAGCACTTTCACCAAATTGACTCATTTTTTTTTCACATTAGCTGATGTTTTTTTTCACATTTTCTGGGTTCAACACTCAGTCTGTCTGTACCTTGTCTCATACTCTTGCAATGCAACTAACTCACTTTCTTTTCTAGTAATACTTTTCCTGGGTCCTTTTCTTTCTTTTTTTCTTTATACTGTATCATTTGTTGATCTCATCAATTCCCATGAGTTCACTTATGGTATGTCTATGCAAATAATTCTCAGATCTGTAGCCCTACTCTCTCTGTCTCCTGAGCTACAGTCATACATTACAAATTTCCTCCAGGACATCTTGAAATAGGTCCATAAACATCTCAAACTGAACATATTCAAAACAGAACTAATTGTCTTTCCCAAATCCTTCCCTCTGCCAAAATTCCGTTACTGTCAAAGGTATGACAATTTTCTCAATCACCCATGATTGAGAAGTTAATGTCATCCTTGATTCTTTACTCTCATTTACCCCACAAATCCAATCTGTTGCCAAATCTTACTATTTCTACTTTCATAACTTCTTTCATATATATCTTTTTTCTCTTCACAGTCCTAGTTCAGGTCCATGTAACTTCTTATCTGGATTATTGCAATAGCATTCTGAGTGATCTTTCTACCTCAACTATCTTCTTACTCTTATGTGTCCTTTGCTTAGTCAATACTTACTTAATATGATGATTTATCTAAAGCATAAATCTTTTCATGTAACCCCGTACTCAGCAAGCTTCAGTGGTTCCTTATTACCTCCAGGATCAAATGCTGCTGGCATTTAAAGCTCTTTATAAACTGATCCCTTTCTGTCTTTACAACTTTTTTGCTTTATTCTGTCCATGCATTATATAATCTAGCTACACTGACCAATTTTCAGTACCATGGAATGACATTCTATCTCCTATCTCCCTATCTCTGGATTGACTCTGTCCTCTACATGGAATGCTCTACCCTCACTTCATCTTTATCTCTTGATTTCACTGGCTTTCTATAAGATTCAGTGCATGTCCCTCTTTCTACATACCTTTCCTAGTCTCCCTAACCACTAATGCCATATAAGATTATCTTCCATCTACCCAGTTACACACATGTTGTCTCCTCCTTTAGAATGTATGCCCCTTGAGGGCAGGAGTAGTACTCCTTTTGCTTTTTGTTATACCTCCATAACTTAGCACAGGGTCTAATACGTGATAATTACTTAAAAAATGCTTATTGACCAATGATTGTCTCCTCACACAGAAGTTAATTTTTGTAATATGCAAGAGTCTACTTATATAGATCTAATATCTTTCCATTTTTTGGTCAATATTATTTCTCTTAAGATCATAGCAATATAAGATTCACAAACATAGAACATGATAGGAAAAATAAATGAGAAGGATCATTGATGTAGTGCTATACAACTTAGCAAATAACATTTGGCTCGTATCCCACTCCTGTTACATGACTGGTCTAGCTTATTGTCCGTATGTAGCACCTTGGCCTAATAAGTAATACCAAGAAAATACAGGTGCTCCATCAGCTACCACCACACCATCCATATGTGGAACCATCAGTTACAATCAATGGAGAAGTTTTGAATGCTGTGGATAAGTTCACTTACCTTGGTAGTATACTTTTCAGGGATGTACACATTGACAATGAGGTTAAAGCATGCATTGCCAGAGCTAGCTCAGTGTTTGGGAGGCTCTGAAGAAGAGTTTGGGAGAGAAGAGGTATTGGACTGACTACCAAGCTGAAGGTCTACAGAGCTGTTTTGCTAACCTTATTGTTATATGCCTGTGAAACGTGGACAGTCTATTAGTGCCATTTCAGGAAACTGAATCGCTTCCATTTGAGCTGTCCTAGGAAGATTCTGAGGATCACCTGGCAGGATAAGTTACCATACACTGAAGTCCTTGCTTGAGCCGAACTGTCATTCATTCAGACTATGTTTCAGAGAGTGCAACTCTGATGAACTGCCCATGTTGTTCGAATGTAAAATACATGCTTGGCAAAAAGAATATTTTGTGGAGAACTCACATGGGGCAGGTGATCACATGGTGATCAGAAGTGATTCAAGGACTCTCTCAAGGTCTCTCTTAAGAACTTTGGATTTAACTGTGCAACATGGAAGACACTGGCACAGGAGCTCTCAGCATGGAGTGCCCACATCAGAAAGGGTACTGTGCTCTATGAGCAAAACAGAATTGAGACAGCACAAAGTAAATGTAGAATGCACAAATTTTGTGTGTCCACCCCAAAAATTCATATGGACTATTTGTGCCCAACCTGTGGTAGGGCATTCTGAGCCCGTATTGGTTTAGAGAGAGTAAAGTACATTAGATGAAATGAAGGGATGATGCAAAGAAGATGTGTTGGTTTGGATGAGGAGACTTGTTCATGCCCTATGGGATTTCTGTAGCATAACAATCAAGTTCTGAACCTAAGCATTCAGATATCTTGCAATCTAGAACACAGTTCTAGTCAAGATGCTGAAAGGTAACTGCTTGTTAAAAAGTGAATTAGAGCTCCTATATTTCTCAATGACCAGAGAGGAGAACATGAAGAATTAGAGGATTTGGATAGCTCCTCAGTATCCTGTTAATATCCTTGGAATTGTAGTAACTATTGGCAGTGTCTATATCAGGAGCTTAGCAAAGCTAGATACATCAAAGAAAAGTCAGCCTTAGGACAGACACTATAAGGAGCCCATCAGAAAATTACTCCATGACTAAGAGAAATCTCATGAGGGCTTCAAAATCAGGACAAAAAGAGAGCTGTTGGTTACCCCTTTGCCATATATCCTCTATATTTGAGCTCACTTACTCCTAGATTGTTCCTGTACTTGTGGGAAAGAATGCTCCTGGTTTAGGAGGAAAGCTTTGTATCAACTATTCTTACTATATTGCCTTAGTTAATATCCGTGACTGGAGGCTAATTATGTCTGCCTGGTTAATTGATGTCAATTGATTTCAATTGATTGTTATTGGGTGGAGCACAGTGGTGGGAACTCTAAATTTATAGCTTTAGAAAGAATGCCTCTATTCCCTCAGGGCCCCCTAGTAGTAGCCACACTCTATAATTCTGACTAGGGGGTTCAAATAGGGAAATAGGGGTTTGGGATTGCTGCTCCAGATTAGGTATTACTGTCATATGGATTTATTTTTTATATATTTGGTAAATTCTAGCCACTCCCATTTCAGCATCTTACAGCAACTACCATTTCTGCCTCCTCACATGGTACATCAGGGACAGTGGTGATAAAGTAGAAATGTAGTGGTTCCATCATTATCACAAATGAAGGTAGATTGCTTAAAAATACTGGAAAATGTTACATTTTTACATCTATGTTCCTTTATCTTAATTTTATCTATCAATGCTTTGGAGACGATCTCACTTAGCCTCATTCCAATCTCTTTTCTCATTTTCTAATTTTGTGAGTCATCTTCCTCTTTTTAATATTTTACAAATGAGTTGATGTTATAAACAGAGGTTGATTTTGATTGCTATTTCTCTTTTCTTGTAAAGGAGATTATATTTACATACTTAGCTTTCAGAGGCATCCTCATTGTGGCAATTATTTTGAACCAGTTAAACTTCTCTAAAGAATGATAATAGTCTTGACTTCTTTTCCATTTCCCATTTTTCAAAGCTGACAGTCCATTTAAACATTGACTGAATAGGCGCTACTGTGATCTGCGATCTTGCACAGTGTTTTCTCTTCATCTTTTTTTTTCTTCTAATTTGATATTGATTTTGGCCTTAACTCTACCCAGTTGATGATAATATAACTGCGCACAGACAGTTACTCCTAAAATGACTCCTGTGTCTACAACAATTTTTTTTTGCTAAGATACTTGATCTCTTTCTTTCTTTTTTTTTTGGTTTATATCATATGTATCAGTTCTTGCCACATCCAGAGCTTTCTAATTCTTTTCATGAAGAAAATGGTCATCATGTACAGATGTGAAGCATCTGATTATTTTGATAGGTTTTGGCTTCTTTTATGTCTTGATTTCAAATCACATATTTTAACATGGTTTTTCTATTTTCCCTTTTACATGGAAATCATCAAGTCCCAAACAATATCTGGACTTGGTTTGGATAATCTTATCAAATTTTTCCTAATTACACATTTGCTCACCCTCTGCAACATCTCTTTGTCTGCGAGTCAAGCAATTATTAAGATTTTATTAATTTTTTCTTATGAGCCAGTCATCATGCTAGGTACTGGGGTATAGTATATTGCTATAAGGAGACAACATACACACATATGCAAAGCATATGCAAAATACATACAGAGGTAGTTTTTTGGGGGGAGGCATTAGCAGTTTGAGGGATCAGGAAAGGTCTCATGCAGGCTCCAATATTTGAGCTAAACAGTGAGTGAAACAAGAAATTTTGAGAAGCAGAGGTTAGGAGAAAACAAGTTCTAGGCATAGGGGATAGCCCTGGGTGGAGTAGAGAAGAAGAAAATATAGATAACTTTCTCTAATCCTTGTCTTATTTCCCAAAGGAGACTGTAAATTGCATGAAGGTGAGGGTTATGCATTAATATTCTTTGTACACTCCAGAGCGGGAGTTAAGTGATGCAGTATAGAGTGCCAGACCTGGCAGTTGTCTTCCTGAATTCAAATCTGGCCTCAGACACTAGCTGTGCAACCCTTGGCAAGTCATTTAACCCTGTATACCCCAGTTTCTTTATCTGTAAAATGAGCTGGAGAAGAAAATGGTAAACCTTTACAATATCCTTGTCAAGAACACCCCAAGAACTTTGGGGTCACAAAGAGTTGGACATGACTGAAAAGTGACTGAACAACAACATATACATCAGAGTTTACAGCACAATGACTTCCACAAAGTAGATAATCAATTCATACTTTTCAAATAGATGAAAATCTGTCATTAGCATATCTTTAAGAAAAAAAATAGTTCACTTTGGAGTTAAGGGCAGATAAAAAAACCTGCATGAGTTCTTGGTCTCCATGCATTCTCCTCCCCTCCATGATTATCAACTTCTTATGGACACCAGGCTGAGTTTCTGTTGCTGCAATTTCATCACCTTTTGGCTTTCACAGCATTTAGAATGAGATTCAGGAGGTCCCTTTATTTATTAGGGAAGCTCTGGAATAAAATGTTACATTATTATGGTGGCCTGAGAATAGGAAAGGGTAGATCCCATCTGGAAGTGGCAGGAGGTGACATTAAAACCATTTTAAGGGAGCTTGCCCTTATTTTGAAATGTCAATTTTTGTTCATTTGCTTCTTGTCAGTAATCCCATCCCATGATGAAAACCTCTTATACCACCATGATGCATATTACTTTTTTTCATCATTTTTGCTCATCAGAGACTGAGCTCTGTTCTTATTTACTCAATTTATTACTGTTAACATTACTAGTAAAACAAAAAGAGAAGTCCAAAGTATTAGTTTTTATTTTATATCAAAAATATAAAGGAAAATTCCTCAGCCAGAATGGTTGACTGGAAATACAAGACAATGAGTACCTGATTGACTGAAATGAAGGAATCAGATTAAATTAGGATTTTTCAGGTATCAAAAGATGGATGATAGAAACAAAATCTGGACACCATTAAGAAGATATGCAGTCATTAGTATAATGGCACAGCTTTCCAGAAGGGATGGAAGCTTGGTTGAGAGTTATTGCTCTGCTCTTGCCTTTCACTTGGGGCACACATGTTGCCTGACAGGGATTCTGCAAAATTACCTGCCCAAAGGTAAGACAATAATCATGCTTCCCATTTCTACAGCGATCCACTCTTTGTAAAGTACTTTTATACGTATTATCTCAGGAGATCATCAGAACATTTTGAGCTGCAGCAGAAGGTTTGTCAAATGACTTTATTTTATTTTATTTATTTTTAACACAGTTTATAACAGCTAAAGCAATTCAGACTTTTGGTCAAGTGATACCTCTTTTTGAAGCATTTACAATATGGAGCACAAAAGAATTTTTTTTTTAAACATTAACCAACTGAGATACAGGTAATATTTATGTTGCTAACTTCACAAGCTCTTGACCTAATTGTCTCCACAGTATTACTAAGAATTAAAGGACCCTAACTTATTGTTGTTGGTCTAAAGTCCTATGCCTAATAACTTAATTTTAGACAACCTTGGATGTTCCCCTACCCATAATCTATAATTGAATGGATCTGGTATGAAACTTACAAACCTTTTGACTATAGGAAATTGCCACCAATAGTAAGGACATTGCAGCGATTCTCCCCAACTTCATGTCAACTCCAGGCAGGATAAGATTGTCCACTTGCATTCAGTCAGGTTTAAAGTCTACCAGGTGTCAGTGGGGAAATGTGTTTAATAGATGGAGAAACGGAAGTACAAGTGTCAAGACTCAGCTAAGGTTACAGAGTTAGCAGTAGAACTAAACAAACTAAAGTTTAGTTTTTCTGAGTCCTTGTCCTGCAACCTTTTCATGACAAAATTAAAGGTAGAGTAGAAATCTCTGTTCAAACTTATTGTCATCTGTTCAAATCACCTGGAGAGCTTCCTTAAACAAAGTTTTGTTTTCAAATATCAAATTGTGTTTTCAGGTGTGTGTGTGCGTGTGTGCACGTGTGTGTGTCGGATACCTTGAGTAGTTAAAAAAAGATTTAATCTTCATCTGGCAACTAGATGATGTAATGAATAAAGCCCTGGGACTGGAGTTAAGATCTGAGTTCAGATTTCGCCTCAGACACTTACTAGTTGTGTGACTCTGGGCAAGTCTTAACTTATATTTTTCATTTTACCTGTCTGTAAAAAGGGGATAATTATAGTACCTACCACCAGCGTTGTTATAAGAATCAGATGAGATATTAATTGTAAAGTGCTTAGCCCAGTGCCTAGAACATAGTAAGTGCTTTATAAATATTAGCTGTTATTATATCATTGTTTATTTCTGTGTTATTTTGACAATGACTTTTCCCATAAAAGGTAATGTAATTGTGTGGGGGAAATGGCACAGTGTCTATCTATCTAGAGATGTCTAGATGGCTCAGTGGATAGAGCACTGGGCCTCGAGTCAGAAAGACTTGAGTTCAAATATGGCCAGACACTCATTAGTCGTATGATCCTGGGCAAGTCACTTAACTCTTCCTTAATCTCTGAAAGAAGAAAATGAAAAAACATTCCAATATATTTGTCAAGAAAAACCCATACAGGGTCATGAAGAGTCAGATATGACTATAATGTCTAACTTTGGAAGCATCATAAAGAACAAAAAGTTTCTTATTATTAACTTTAGCATGATTGTTACTCAATATACTGGGTTTTTTTGTTTGTTTACAATCATGTAGCTAGTTAAGGTAGTTTGTGCACATTGGCTTGTGCCATCTCAGATGCAGGTAGGGGCACAGTGGAAACAACGCTGGACTTGGAGTCAGGAAGACCCGAGTTCTTCCTAGCTTCCTGGCTGTCATTGGGTAAGTCATCTGATCTCTCTGCTACAGTTTCCTCATCTTTAAAATGAAGATACTAATAGTATCTACCTCACAGCATTGGTATGAGGATCAAGTGATAACATGTATAAAGAACTTTACCAACCACACATAGTTTTCTTTCCTAATCCCCTGAATTGTTCTCCTTTCAGCAAAAACAGACTATCAGATTGCTTTCTTCATGGCTGGAGGGGCAGCTTTAGTCTTAATTCTTGCGACATTTATCATCTTCATCAGTTATTGTTGCAGGTAAGCATATTTATTAATCGAAATCCTTGTCCGCATGAAGTCTGATGTTACAATTACTGTATCCCATATACTAAGAGTCTGTCAAAGTTCCTCAGCTGTTATCTTTATTTCTTTCACTGTTCCTACAAATTATGATGGAGGTAGGGAAATGGAGAACTGAAGAACATCAGTGGTGGTGATGGTGAAAAAGGAACCTCAATTAGGATATTTAATAGTTGTCCAAGTTAGTAGCCTGCCCATTTCTATGTGATCTTTTGGGTTCTAACTAAATTACTGACAAAAACCATGCCTTTCTGTTTCCTTCTTCTTGTTCTAGAGTCAATGGTAGATAATCAGAAGATAAATTTCTGGAGTCAAGGTGATGGCAGTGTGTGACTTGAGGCAGACCAGAGGAGAAAATAGGAGAGACACATTAGGGGTAGGAGACAGAAAAAGTTCAATATACCCATTTGGTAGACTCTTGGAATAGTATAGAGGAAAAGATCTTGTTTTTCTTTTCCAGTTATAAGGGGCAGTTAGTTATGTGATGCTCTAAATGGACATGTTAAAATTCTATAGATCAGAAAGGAAGCTGAGCCCCAGGGCAGTTTAGTGATTTGCCCTTTCTTGAATCTATATATTACAACATAGTTTTTGCCACTCTCTCTTGCACCCACATTTTAATTGAAGTCATTATGTACAAAGATATATATTGACTTATTTGGAGATTAAATTTCTCATAGAATTATCTACTTGTTCATCTTATTCATCATCTGCTGGTACATCAATCAATCAAGAAGCACTTATTAAGCACTTAGTATGAACCAGGCATTATGTTAGGTGCCAGAGACATAAAGAAAAAAATAAAGTTCCTCCCCTCTTCCTATTTGGAGGGACATATTCATATATAAGTATATATAAAATGCATATAAAGTAATTAGGAGGCACTTAGACAAGGCCTCAGGTAAAAGCAGAACTTAAGCTATACTTTGAAGGCCTTTAGAGGTTCAAAATGTAGTAACAATAGCAATATATCACATTTACACAGAAAGTTAACCTAGTGAGTTTTAATTTCTGTCTTACAGGTAAAGAAATTGAGGCTCAGAAAAGGCGACTTTTCCATAATGAAGCAGCTAGCTAGTAACTGTAAGAGCTATGATTTGAACACAAAGTTCCTGATTTTTAAGTTCAGTGCTTTTTAAAGTATTATCCAGTCTTTTTTCCTTTAAGCCATTCATTTCTGATACAGGATACCTCTTAAAATTTTTGTCATTTCTAAGAAAGGAATTTCCCCCTCTGTTCCTTCTTACATCTAAAGTAAATTCTTTCTGTATTAGCACATTTTCTATTTTATTCCTCTCAGTTGAAATAAAATCAATGTTAGTATTACTCTATAATAGGGAGGGGTCCTAGATCTATAACTTCATCAGTGTAAGGAGCTCCCTGGTTAGCATATACCAATGCAGGTCAGCATCTTTTCTTCAGCTTATATTCTTAGAGAACTGCTTAGAGAACAGAGATGTTAAGTTACTTTTGTAGGGTCATACAACTAATATGTGTTAAAGATAGCACTAATGATCAGGATGCCAAAAGAAGAGGGTAAGTGGTTTTTAAGACTAGATCACATACCATGACTTGTACTAACAACTCTGTTAATTGTGGATTTCCAGGAGGAAGAGAATGTCTAAGGCACTGTGGGATACTCAGTCCCAGGTAAGGTTTCTCAAGGATGAGTTTATTTTGGACAACATTCTTCCGATAACTTTTTCTGTTTTTCTGTGTGTGTGTGTGTGTGTGTGTGTGTGTGTGTGTGTGTGTGTGTGTGTGTTGATTTTATATGAAAAGCACTTTTTATAGTAGTTAATCTTGATTTTATTTCCTAAGTGACCTGGTCATTGCTAATGCCCTCAATTGACTTCAGCTAATCTTTAGCTAGCTTCACAGATCCATGTACCTGATTTTTTGATTGACATTATAAAATTGGTTTCCTAACATTGGTAACCTTCTATAATTGATTTTGTTATGTTAATACTAGTAAAGAAATAATTTCTATTCAATATTAAAAATACATTGTCACTGAAAATAACATAATATGCTCTATAAGCAACCATGAGAAAAATACAGACATTGTGACACGTAGAGAGAACACTGGATTTGTAATTAGAAGATGTGGGTTACAAATCTCTTCTCTGCTAGTTACTAGCTGTGTGTGTGTGTGTGTGTGTATGTGTGTGCCTGTGAGCATGTATAGAACAGTCACTTATCTGACACTTAGATCATTTGTAAATAGGGGTATCTTATCATATCTTCTAAGATTATAGTAAGGAAAAGCCTATATAAAAGTAAGTTATTTATTATGCTACTTTACCAGGCCCTTTCAAATTAGTAAATTCTCATGTGTAAATTATAGCTTTATATTCCTTTTTAGGTTTCTCAGTGTTTAAATAACTCCTTTCTATTATTCCCAAGTGATTAGAATTTTGCTGGAGATTAAGAGTAACTTTTAATCACATACTGCTTGCAGACCTTGGGGAAAAAAAATTAAGATAAACTTGTTGGTCGATGTTTGTAGTCCTGTTCCTGCAAGGATGAGGATGGTGAATTATTGTTGTGAGGAATTCTGAGCTCTAGTAGGACTAAAAGCCAATCAGCCTATCCACACTAAGCTTGACATCAATATTGTTACCCCCTAGGGTGGTGAACAGGCAAGCTGACCCAATTTGAAAAAAATGAAGGATGTTTAAGCTTCTCTGTGGGACAGTGTTAGTCTTGGCCCATGAATGGCTTCTGACCTACCATCATACCCAGTCTTACCTTCCCCTATCCCAAATAAAAACCCCAAACAAAACAGTTAAGGGTTATTAGTTTAGCAACTGGAACTATGGCTTCATTAGTACTGGAAACTTTCCAAGAGAAAATACCCTCTGTCAATAAATACAAGCACTTTCTCCATTATTTTTAGTCTTAGAAAGCTACCTTGGGGACTGAAATGTTAAGTGACTTCCCCATAGTAATATGGCCATTATGTCTCTAAGGTGGGACTTGATCTCAGATCTTCCTGGTTCTGAAGCCAGCTCTTTATTAGTTATAGTGTTCTCTCTCTCTCTCTTTCTCTCTCTCTCTCTCTGTTTTGCAACCCCTCTCCTCCTTCACCCTCACTTTTCTTCCCTCCCTCTTTCTCTTTTTTCTTTCTGTCCCTTTCTTTTCATACGTGTGTATCTCTACATTTTATATTTATATAACTATATAATCTATATATTACATATATATGTATACCACGTCTATCTATCTGTCTATTTACATTGGTATCTAAAATGATATTTAAATAAATAGTAACCAATCTGCGATAGGATAGGATGAGAAATTACTGGTTTTTAACATAGCAACAACTCATTGCTCTCTATTCCCTTAGAATATATAATACTTTCGAAATGCTTTTGCTCTGAGTTGGAGGTGGGGTGGCACTTCAGTTGGATTTATCTCTGGAAGTCAGCGGAGTTTGATTATGCAACGGCATAGTGATAATTTGTTTCAAGGACATTTCTTAACCTTTGAAAGCAGATAAGAGAGGTCACCAGAAAAAAATAGAACCAAAATGATTTAAAGATTTCTAGCAAGAATACAATTTTGCTTCTTTGGAACACTAGGCAAATGTTAAAACTGTTATTCAAAATTAATGAGTTATTTAGCACTAGCTACTATGACTACTCAACTGCCCTCTATTCTTTGACTTGTGAATTCTATGTCTTTTTCTTTGGGAATGCCCAATCAGATAACCTGTAATGAATACTGGAAAAAAACCCCAAAAACTTAAAACTGAAGGATGCAATAAAACTCATTCATTCATTTGAACTCACAAAATCATTTCTAAATTCATTAGTTAATTATTTTGATAAATTAGTCCAAAATATTTCGCATTTGAGAAAAAGCATTGCAATCACTTGAACTACTAGATTGATAATATTATAACTTGAAACAATTTAAAAACTATCTTATTAAATTTCAGTCCAAGTGAAAAGTATTTGAACCACCATCACAAACTTTATAAACACACATACAATTGATCATTTTGCTTTCTTGGTAAATTAAAACAAAATTTAATAGAAATAATTTTATTTGCTTCCTGAGACTAGTATTAGAATTGCCGAAGTGTTTCTTGGCTACATCTAGGATCCTTAATTTTCATATATTGTTTATAAAATATAAAAAATGAAAGGGAATACTTTATATTTTTATCAGTATTTGAATAGAGAAAGTTAGAATTCCTGTTCAGGGTTTTAAAGGGAGAGACTGAGGGAGAAAAGCTTAAATGCAATGATATGAACATTTATATATATGTATGTATATGTGTGTGTGTGTGTGTGTGTGTGTGTGTGTGTGTGTGTGTGTGTGTATGAAATGTACTTGGATCATGCTCACAATCCAAACGAAACCTATTGTAAATATTGGGGATAAAGAGTACTTTCTATCTGTAGTCTTAATTTTGGGGGGCATTGAAAATTTAGATGATTTGCCCAGGGTCACAGAGTGAGTGTCATAGATGAGATGTGAACCCTGGTCTTCTTGGCTAGCTCTCTAGGCACTACGCCAAGCTCCCATTTTGATGTTTTAGGTGGACTAGAAGCTATGTGATTCTTGAACTGAAATGAACTGAAATGAACGTCATATTGAACTGAGGAGATTTTTGTCTTTTTCTTGTTCCATGGGCTGCTATTTCTAAAGAATTTGTCATGTGGCCAATGTACTGCTAAAATAACTCTTTATACTTAGTGAGGCTGGTTATTTTATACCCCACCATATATATATATATATATATATATATATATATATATATATATATTTATAATACGTAAGACCTCATATAAGATTTAATGTAAATAATGAATGTAGCTAATAATCATTCTAACATAATTATGTTATATCATATATACACATTATGTTATATACAGTATATGCATATGTGTGTGTTTATGTGCGTGTATTTTACTATGTTACTTGGTGAGACTTTTATGAATTAACTATGAGAAACTTTTCTGATGGAAGTGATTAGATACAGACACACATATCTACATAAATATACATATTTAAAATATACTTATACACATATGAATGTTGTATACATATACATCCATTCATATACTGGAATAGATTATTGGGGGCTAAAATGCCAGTGTTTATGAGGCCATGAAAGTGAAAGACAAGTTTCTTTTATGGTTCTTTCCATCATTCCCTTATCCTAAAAGACTTTCTGCTCTTGAGATCACCCTATTCTTTCCAAGGGATGGATTCATAGATTTGGAACTGGAAGGGACTTTAGAAGCTGTCAGCACTCTCAATTTATTGACAGCCTGGTCATCTGTTGTATTTCACTTCAAACTTAGGCTTTCATATTGAGAATGTATTTTCACATAGAAGTTCTTTATGGACACTGATAATTCACTTGACATAAGACACTAGAAATGCCTTGTAGAGTCAATAGGGCTTTGGCTTCTTGTGCTGACAATGGGTGAAGGCCATCAGAGCTCAGGTATAATACGTATTTCTAATAACCACTGAAATTGAAATTGCTTTTCTGAAATTCTTTCCTACTTCTTTTTCTAGACATCTAAAAACTATGGCAGAAGTGAGGTTCCTGAAGAAACTGAATACAACAAAGAAGAAGATATTTATGTCAATTGTCCTGCCTTCTCTCAAAGACCAAATCCAAGATAATAGTTCTTCCATTTGATCCAAGCAAACACATAAAATCAAATGCATATTGTCTTTAGACAGTTCCTTCTCTGCATTCACAGATCCATTTTGATTGAATTTACTTTGTTTTATACAGGGAAGACTATAATCAAGTAACTATCTGAGAGGTTGGTAAAATAAGTGGCAAGAGGAAGGTGTGATGACCTTCCACAGATTATCCCTCTCCCTTCTGAAAGTCATTGCAATAGTATAGTCAGTCACTTCAAGGGCTTGCACTTCTAAGCCTTGTACTGCTGGAAGCAGAATGAATAGATGACTGAAAAAAGAAGAGATGATGTGAGGTGGCCTTTCCTTTCTCTGTACATATGTTTTGGTGTACCTCTTTCTGTAACTTCTGTTTTCCATCCCAAAATATTAACTTCTTCTCCTCATTCCATCATTATATTTTCATTTCTTTGGATTTTCTTCCAGAGCTTCCCTTTAATTTTCAAATATCCATTAATTATTATCTAATACATTAGTAAGACATTAGTTGACAGTCAGCTGAAAGCAAAAATAAAACACTATACAAATAGTTAGAGTTATGGGTGAGGAAGCCACCAAATGAAAACTCAGAGCAATATGACAGCCCTTTCTGGTTCCCAACAGTATATCTAGTCTAGGCTTGTTGGAAGCATCAAAAAAATCCCACAAAACAAAACAGAATAACAAAAAATGTCATGTGTGGCTCAGCAGGTGAAAAGATATGTGATCAGTGTTCACTTTATACAGTTAAGGGAAGCAGTGTGGTACAATGGGAAAAGTTCTAGATATGAAAATCTAGGTT
Source organism: Potorous gilbertii (assembly GCA_028658325.1). Lineage (NCBI taxonomy): Eukaryota > Metazoa > Chordata > Mammalia > Diprotodontia > Potoroidae > Potorous > Potorous gilbertii. The sequence goes on from CM053773.1 coordinate 75,038,454, forward strand.
TGATGTCCAGACATGCCACATTCAATGTATGTGGTCATGGACAAATCATATAACTTCTCTGCATTTCAATTTTCCCATCTCTAACATAAAAGGGTTGTATTAATGACTTCTGTGGTTTCTTCTACCTTGAAATCTCTTATCATATGACTTCATATGTCAAGGGATAGATATATCCTCTGTTGAACAGGTCCTAATGTTATTGCTATAGGATATGTTATGGTTAATAGTCAATAAACATTTTAAAGTGGCTCTATGTTCTAGCCACTGTGCTAAACACTGGAAATACACATAAGAATCTCCTTGTCCTCAAGGTGCTTACAATCTAATAAGGACTGCACATGTTATTTTCCCACATATAGGGAACTCCTGGATAAAGAAATCAATGCAGATTATACTTTCTCTATAACTTAATAGTATTGGGGAGTTGGCTAGAGCACTGAGAAGTTAAGTGACTTGTCCAGGAATCAAGTAATTATTAGAATGAGACTTGAACCTATCTATGCCTATCTCTGAAGTTGGCTCTCTATCCATTATGCCATGACACTTCTTAAATTGTTGGATTATATTTTATTAGATTAATAAAATGCTCTGCAAAAAAGTTTAGTTAAAGAGATAGAACCTATAGTTTGTAAGATTGTGCCTCATTCTGTTAGCTGTTTTACAACTGTGGTAGACCAGATAGGATTTATTGCCTCTATCTGTTGGTGAGAGGAAATGTATTTAATGAAGCTTGATTTCATTTTAAATAGTGAATGATTATTTCTTAGTTTTTAAGGAAGATAAGAAAAATCACTTTCAGGCCAAACCAAAATTTCTCTGATCAGTGGAAGTGGGAAATAAAATGGATATGTCTTGAAAAAAAAGTTCAGAGAGAGGCGTGTGTGCGTTTGTCCTTCGTTGCCAAAGAAGACCATACCATCAGAGAAATAATGACATGACTTGCACTTGACTTCGTTTTTGAGTGAGGGAGGGCCGTGCATGGTCTCCAGCCTCCCTTCTCCTCCAGAGCCATCTGAATCCAGTGACCAGGTAAATATTCACCAGGATGACTAGAGATGACCCAGGATGAGGCAATTGGGGTGAAGTGACTTGCCCAAGGTCATACAGCTAGTGAGTGTCAAGTGTCTGAGGTGATATTTGAACTCAGGTCCTCCTGACTCTTGCACTAGTGCTCTATTCACCACACCACCTAGCTTTCCTTTAGAGAGAGGCAAATTCCATCTAAAAGAATAATTATTACATGCAATGTTCAATACATCTAGAAATCATTGCCCTTCACTGCTTTTGCTAATGGTTTTGCTTCAAATGTCTATGGCAGCTTCCGTGATAGGCCAGAATATTTGAAAAGGTCTTAATTTTTTTCATTGCTGCTTTGAATGTTTTTATATCTATTTTAAACCATTCTCTAGAAGTGTCTACTTTATGTCTCCTTTTGGGGATTAAATATGTACATATGTGATATATGTCATCATCTTGTCTGATGATTTTACTCTCTCATTCAGTAGACTAAAGTAATTGCCTATTAATCTCTAGGATCAAATATGAACTCCCCTGACATTCAAAGCATTTTACAACCTGGTCTAAGGTACTTTTTTCATCATATTATCTATTATTCTTTTTCATGGACTCTTGTGTTTCAGCCATACTGGCTTTATTGCTGTTTTTCACTAATACTACTCTATTTTCCAATTCTATACTTTTGAACTGATTGTCCTCCAAATCTTCCTCCTCATTTTTCCTTCATAGACTCCCTAGTTTCCCAGGTGGGCAATATGGCATTCTTTCTTTTGTTTTTCCTTTCCTTTTCCTTTCTTCCTTCTTCATATCACACCCTTACTGGCTGGTGCTCAGCCCAAAGAAAATATAAATTTTAATATCTGAACCTTTTTGTTTTTTCTCTTTAAGATCAACCTTAACCCCAATTCACTCTGGTCCCAGACCAAGGGCTTGGTCACTGTTTGGGCCCTGATTGGCTCAGAATGAAAGAAAATAGCAATTGTTTCTATTTCTGGTTTGGCTCAAAACCCTGAGGGTCTTCCTCTTCCAGATCTAATTTTTTTTAAAGAGATCATTGCCTCATTTTTTTTTATTAAGTCTGAATCACTGAATGGACATTGCCTCAGTCAAACAGATTTGTTGAAGACCTCAGCTTGAAAAGTCCGTTCTGGGCCATCTCCAGCTGTCCTGAGCCATATGTGTCCATTGGACCCAGATTGCTCTGGAGGAGAAAGTGAAGTAGGTTGCATTGCACAGCCCTCTCTCACTTAAATCCAATTCACTTTCATGGCATGGCATCAACTTCCTCTTTGAGAAGGAAGGATAAACAGCAGTTTCCTACCACAGTCATCTAAAGCACCACTTCTACATACAAATTCCTGATTTCTCCAACTCATTCCTAGCTAGTAGGACCTCCCAAATGACTTTGTATTTATTTGTATTACTGTTGCAATCAAGTGAGTAGAATTCACAATTTTAAGGTATAGATCAGCTAGGTAAAATTCACAATTTTAAGGTATAGATCAGCTATGTCAGGAAGCAGTTAGTTACCTGATAAATTTTCTCTGGAGCTAAGTGAACTAACTCAGCCTGCTCTGTCCCATCTGTATGTAGTGTGAAATCAAGAAGAGAAAAAATAGTCAGTCTGGGTTTTGGAATCAGAATAGATACTTATCTCTCATGGACCTGGATGAGGGCAGGAGGGAAACCTTGTTTTTCTTTTTGGTTATTATTTTGGGGAAACTGAGGAAGGGAAAAAATTATTAACATGGAGTAGGGGATGAACGCAACTGCTTATTTTGAACTGAAATAGCAGCTAATTTAAAGATGGTGTTACTCATGCAAAAAGAGTACATATAAAGAACCCCTCTTTATTTTTCTCCATAATACTAATATGCACATGCTGATAAAATGTAAACTCCTTGAAGGTTTTTAATGACTGCCTTTTTATTTTTGTGGTAAGATTTCCTTTCAAGTCCATGAGCCCAAAACCAGAATGGAAAAACCCTGTCTTTTTTTTTTTTTCATGCTCTCCCATTTTAGCTTATGTGTCTGTAAAAGGAAAAATACTCCTTTCCTAACTATTCTTTTCCATGAACAATCGTCAGAATTTTCCCCTCCTTTATGTGAAGATCTGGAAGGGATCCAGATGGAGACTAAGAGATGGTTGGAGGCTATTGTAACCATAAAGGAGTGTTTTTGTTTTTTTTTTTTAATTTTGAATCTATGAATGCATTGAGAAGTGAAGTTGTACCCTCCTTTTGTGAGAAGGAAGTGAGAAAGGTATCCAGCATGTTAGGTGGACCTCCTCTGGTGAACTAATGAGAGGGCACAGTCAAGAGTCAGACAAGATGAACAGCTGTGGTTAAGTTGCAATGTGTATCTCTGAAGGGAACTTCCAAGTTAATGTAATCACAGGTCCATTTGAGTAGTTGAGAATTCAGTCCCTTAGATTAAATATAGACCCAACCAGCAAGCCTGGATGAAAAACTGTATCACCATCTATGTTGTGCCAGGAAGTTTCTGAAGATAATTCTATCAAATATTTAAAGAGTAATTAATTCCAATATTACATGAAATGTTTGTAATAATAAGAAACTAAGACACCCTTCCAATCTGTTTCTGTGGCACAGAGTTGTGACACCTAAATCAGGGAGAGACAAAGCAGGGAAAGAAAACTACCAACCAATATCCCTAATGAATATTGATGTGAAAATTTTAAATAAACTATTAGTAAGTTGGATATAGCAAATTCTTATATGTTATGACCAAGTTGCGTTCACATCAGGAATTCAGGGTTGCTTCAACATAAAGAAGACAAATTTAATGAATAATAAAAATTATTATATTAATAGATACCAAATGGATTTTTTTTTTTACAAAATTCAGCATTCATTTCTATTAATTCTAGAAATAATAGGAGTAAATGATTTTATTAATATAATAGTATTTATTTAAATTCAATAACAAATATTGCTTATAATAAAGTTAGATGCATTTCCAACAAGATCAGGAGTAAAGAATGGATGCCCATTATCACAAAAGAAATTTAACATCATGCTAGAAATTCTAACTATGGTAATCAAACAATGAGTAGAAATTGAAGGAATAAACATAGGCAAAAAGGAAAAAAATTATGATTTTTGCAGATGATGTAGTTAGGGAACACTAGAAAGTCAACTAAAATTAAGTGAAATAATAATTAGTAAGATTTCAAGATATAAAATAAATTGCCACCACTAAATCATCACCAATCCTATATATAACCTGGCAAAAAGTTAGAGAAATTCCATTAAAAAAAATTAGAAACTCTAAAATCTTTGGTATATTTCTAACAAGATTCATCCAGGACTATGTAAATTTACTACAAAACACTCTTTCCAGAAATAAAGACAGTCCTAAGTAATTGGAGAAATAATTCTTATTCATGTGTAAGTTGTACCAATATAATAAAGTGATTGTACTATATAAATTGATGATTTACTTATTTAGTACTGTACCAATCAAACTCCCCAAAGAACAATTATCTTTATATCTATGTGTGTATATGCATATATATATGCATATACATATAAATACATATACTTATATACATATGCATAAAATTATTGGTTTTGTATGCATTATCTCATACCTGTGTGTCTTCCACCTCTTCATAGGAGTGGATGATAGAGGAGATGTCTTCTTATAGCTTTTCTTTGAGGTCATACTTGTACTTTCTAATTTCATAGCATTAATTTTCAACTGTATGGTGGCTATTGTTTTTTCATTTGCATTAATATATATACACATGTGCATACATACGTGTACATGCATATGCACCAACATGTATGTATGTATCTATGTGTGTATATGTATGTGGATAAATAGATAGATAGATAGATAGATGTTTCTTGGTTCTGCTTATGTCACATTGTCTAAGTTCCTTGAACAATTTCCATCATGTTCATTGATTCTTACTGCACAGTGATATTCCATTACATCTGGGGATGTGCTGGAATTTAACAACTGGATTTCCTAAAAAAAAATGTACACAACACACACTTTAAAATTTAATCTGCATTATTAACATTTTCTCCATCACTTTCTTAAGGCCAGACAATCAACAAGACAATAAATCAATCCTTGATTTGTGGTGTTTGCCAATTTCTCAGGTGTAAATGCTCTTGCTAAAATTTTAATAATAGGCTCGCTGAACTGATATGAGTTAGCTTCAGCACACTCCTGAGTGTAATTTAATTTATGTAACACAATTTGTTTAAAAGTTACCTAATCAAAGGACATCCAGTTTGTTTCTAGTTCTTTGTTACCACAAAACTATTGTTACAAATATTTTGATATACATCAAGTAGGTTCCAAATTGATGAAATTTTAGAGTGTTCCAAATGTCTTTTTTTGAGCTACATTTTATACTTTTAATTTGCAAGTTCAACAAGGTTTGTATAGCATATAGATTCGCCCTAAGTATGTCCCAATGCTTATGTCTGAGGTTTAGTTTTTTTCCTGTAAAGGAGTTAAGAAACAATTAGTTCAGTGTCTTTATTAGACATAAAGATGGTCTTGACCTTCATAACTAAGTCTCTGCATAAATTGGAGGCTGTTTTTTTCCCTAAAACTACAATTTCATCTCAGTCATCACTTCTCTGGACTTCAGTATCCTCATCTGCAAAATACAATACCTGATTTTAATCTATCCCAGAGATAGTGTACTTAATTAAAAGCATTGTAGATCAATGGATAGCATCTTAGAGTTGGATGCTAGTTCTTTGCTTTCCTGTGCAGTTTTATAAATCTTCAAAACTGGTTAGTACTATGGTCAAATTTTTCTTAGTATTATGGCATTAAAAAGAAAGGCAAAATTGCCCCCATACTTCTTTGAAGGTAAAAGAGAAAGCTTTTAGGTGAAAGATCTTATTTTTCTTTGGAAATACCTCCTATTTTAAAGTAGAAATTGTTTAACTTTTGCAAACTTGGTGTACTGGAATCATTTTTTTGCTCCATTTGATCTTATTTTACTTTGGTTTGTTATCCAAATGCAATAATCCACAATGTACTCCTCCATCATGTGTAAATTCCCACTGAATGAATTTGTCATCAAAATACTTGTCAAAAGTACCACTTGGATGTAGGTCATGTTAGCACTGAGACCTGCTCTCTATCTACTATTCTATGCTGCCTCTCATGGAGAAGAAAAATCCTATGAAATCAATTTTTCAGGAAAAATGTTGACAGGAAACAGGTACACCCATCTACAAATGGTAAAGTCCATCTGAACACAATGCGCTCCATCCATATCACCTTCCTTTTTACATATGAGTGAAAGTAGTGGTGATATTGAATATTTCTAAAGGTATATAAAAACAATTTCTTCTTAAAACATTTATCAGCTCTACCTAGTTTTGAAAGGAGATTTAACTCTAACCAGATTGTTAAAAAAAAGAACCCCAAAACATTTCATTAATCTTTGAATTGCCCAGTTAGAAGACTATGAGAAGCAGCCTCCAAGGAAACCATATCAGAAGAGAGTCAGAAGTGATTAATAAGGAAAACAAGGGAAGAGGGGAAATTCCAAGAAGAAGAATCTCAAAGACCTTGAACATAAATAGATAAATAGATAAATCAATAGAAAAAACACTAACAACAGAAAGAAATATGGCTTCCAGATATAGTAAGTGAGTTCAGGCATAAATAACGCAAAATAAAGGGAAATAACTTTGGAGTGATCAGAACTGGCCCTAGTTGGTTGCTGTGTTCTTTCCCTCAGAGTTAGCAGGGTTCTGCACGGTTCCTTGATGACCTGTCCCACTTCCTGTATTCCTTGGTTCTCTCATCAGAAAAAAAGTCTAGTCTGCTATCTCATTGCTCACAGGACCCAGAAGGATGCCATTATAATTGGACATGATAAGAGAAAAACAGTGATAAAATGCTTATTCTTAGCATGCTGGAGAAAAACACTAACAACATTTTCTAAATTCTTCATTCAAAAGTTTTTAGAACTTTTTCAACTATTTACATATGGTGTTGCTTAATCATTCAGTCATATTTGACTCTTCATGACTCCACTTACCTTATTGTCCACGGAATTTTCTTGGCAAAGATACCGGAGTGGTTTGCCATTTCCTTCTCTAGCTATAGCTGTAGTATTCGGAAATTGATACACTACTGGACAAAACTCCAGGAAACAGCTTTGCTTTCCTTATGCTGTAATGCCTCCAGAATTTCAAACAAGTTTTCATTTTCTTAGTCTGATTTCTCATTAGAAAACATTTTAAATTATGGTAGAGTCAAATTTTATGCTCATTACTTTGTAGGACCAATGGTTGTAGGAAATGATTGGGGGAGGGAGTTGAGTTGGTCACATAAATATTATACCTGTAGGTGCATTAGAAAATAAGCCAAAAACCTATCCGAGTCCTCCAAAGACTCAATTAACCCTGAGCATCATTTACCTTGAAGAATACTGCAATTGTTTGTGTTTCTTCTAACATGGCCCCTTATAATATGTGCAGGCTGTGACATTAGAGATGGAGTTAGATGTGCTTCATAGGTTATAAATGAATACATTATGTCATACTTAAAGACCTCAGAATGAGTCAGGTTATGATTGGAAATTCATTGCCCTAATGATCTCCCTTTGCTTCAATTGCTTATTCATTAAAAAATTTATCAGAGGTATTGAAAATTCTTTACAATGCACAAGGGCATTATTCTTTAATAAGCTAACAGGTAGAGTTTTTAAACCCTCCAATTCAGTTTCAGTATTATTAAATTTTCTCATTAACAGCTTTTGAAGTGGCCTGCAGAAGTGCTAATTTAACTCACTAGTTTTTCTTCTTTTCTTTTCCCTATAGGGATGGTCATTGGGATCAAATTTGTATTCCATAAGTTGATATATCTAATATTACCAGAATCTTAAAGTCACATTCTTGCAGTGACAAAAATCCTCATCCATCCCCTTTTAAAACATTCTTGTTTCTACCTTATTTCAGAACTCTGCTAGGCATTCTTTTCATGGGATGATTATTCACAGGTTCATAGATTTAAAACTTTAAGGGATATTTGAGGTCATTAAGTCTAACTCTTTCTTTTACATATGAGGAAACTGAGATCCATAGGGACTTCTTGCATTGTCTGAGCTCTGTGTGAAAAAGCATCCATATTTCATTCTTCCAGAGTGGGAATTCTACTAAATACCTTGGGAAGTGGTATATTTATGCAGCTTTGACATTCAATTCCAATGGACACTAGCTAAGGAAATATGGATTAACTGTGAGCTGTATTTTTAATATGGATTTTTAAATGACAGCCAAGATGAAGAGGATTGATTGTTCCCTTTGCTAATTTTTATGAGGTCAAAAGAAAACATGGCATTTATTAAGTGGGGCATTGAAAAGGAATACTACTTGATGAGAATGTTAGGACTCCTGGCTTAACATATTGCCTTCCTGCCTACCCATTGCCAATTACTTTTAGATCTTCCTGCTTAACCTGCTTTTACAAGCCTGACTAGGTGAGTGAGGCTTAGGGATTGGTTACTACCCCACCAGGATGAATCTAAAAGCTTCCTGGCTGAAATAGATAATCTCAGTTCTCAAGATCCCACCACAGTCCCCTCATCGCTCTTTCCTTGTTACCTTTAGCAATCATGGATCTTCTGCGTCCCAATGGTTCCTCCAGACATTTATTTACTCATCTTGCCTCACCCTTAGTATTCGTCCTCCTGGGTCCTATAAACTGAGTTTTTGGCTTTCTTCTTTGCCTTGACCATTACTCATGTATGCTTCTGTTCTTATTAAATGGTTTTGCTTATTAATGTTTCCTAAATTAGAACAAAGGCAGAATCTAGCAGAGACCTGTATATGACCCTATGATCCATAGCTTCCCATAGTCTTGACCCCTATGCAAATAATGAATTTTTCATGTAACCTTAGAAAAATTTTCTAAGATGTAAAACAGGATCAGTCTGTACAGGTAACTAGAAATGGGATGTATTACTTCAGATTTCACTATAATTCAAGTGAGGCTTCTCTTTCAACCTTCCAGGCACTACTGAGATAATTCAATGAGGGAAGAGAGTTTGCAGACATTAATTTCTGGACACTTGTGGTAGGAGCCACATGAGGATTAAACATAATAAAAGAAATTTCAGATAAATACTATTTAACATCAAGAAATGGAAAGCTTAAGGACCGTCTCATGTTCTGTGTTTGGTGGATGGCAGCATAAACAAAACATTAATTTTCTGTGAGTGCCTGATCCCCACCTAAAGTACTATGTTTATTTTTAAGTTATCTTTTTAAATATAGAGCTACCTTAAAAGAAAAATAACAAACACAAGTGAGTGTTTCACTGGTAATGTATATTTAAATTTATTATAGGGTTAGTTGCACAAAAGATAAATGAGAACAAGAAGGCTACATGGGTAAGAAGAGCCAAAGCAGAAACAGCAAAGTTAAGATTGCTTACAAAAAATAGATATTATATATATTTGTATATATTCTGCAGAATTCTACAGAAGAGAACACATAGAAGAGGAAAAGGGAAGAAAAACTGAAGGCAGACCTGAGAAAAGTGGGGGGAGGTCTACACATCCTGTTGGCCCTTTGCACAAGTGCTTATTGTGGAATGTTTTCTGCATGGAGCAGCCATTTTAATTTGTAGGAAAGAACCAAGTGAATGGCTGGAGGTGAATGATCACACATTTCTGCATACCATGATGCCTTAAAACCTAGATAATAGACCAAGTAATAATTTTTGCTCCATCCATCTCACCCTCATTTTTACATATGAGTGAAAGTAGTAGTGATATTGAATATTTCTAAAGGTATATAAAAACAATATCTGCCTAAAACATTTATCAGCTCTACCTAGTTTTGAAAGGAGATTTAACTCTAACCAGATAGTTAAAAAAAAAACCCAACAACATTTCACTTAGCCTCAAGGAGAAGATTATGCCCATGTAAAATAACTGTGGCCTTTTTAAAAATATGTCAATGTATTGGTGACCTGGGCTACTGGAGAAGTAACCTCAGTGAAACGGCATGCATTTCAGGTCCATTAAAGAAATGTCAAAACAAAACCAACCCTTACCCCCACACTTAAGTCCACCCCAGATAGAAGTTTGAACATAGCATTCAAGACACCTGTTGCTTACAATGTTGAATATAATCAGAAAACATCTTTTTTTGAGGCTGGGTACTCCCCAATAAATACCTATCCATATTCCAAAGGGTCTATCACCCACTTTCTCTTTATCCATCTCAGTCTACTAAAGAATTAGTAAATACTAATGTTGTCATGTGAGAATGAAGATTCATTATATTTGTGAAAAAGACACCAAAATATACTGTAAGCAATATTGATTTTACCTGAGTTATTAGATGTCATACTACAACAATCAAGTTGTGCAGAGCATCACAAAACCTTGCAACATCAGGCCTATTCTCTAATCAAAGTCCTTGTGATTACATTAAAAATAATTCCCATATGATAAAATGAATTCAATTTGACATTTCCCAATTGGAATTGCCAGTATTCCCTTTATGTAAATCCCATGTAATATTTGGCCTTGGCTTCCTTCAGTTTTGAGTTGGGGAGAGCAAGGATAGGAAAGAGGAGGAGTATCACTCAAAACTATGTCCTTGAAACCTTTTCACTGTGTTTGCTGAGGGTAAGAAGATTGTGATTGATTTGAGTAGATTAGGAAACCACTGGTTTATAATTTGTTTCTGGTTAGTGCCCCAGATGTTTCATAGACAGGGAAATCATGCCCTTCCTTTTTGTCCAGGTAGCTATTTGAAATACAATTCATATGTTTGTGTTTTTTAAAAGCCCCAAATGATTAGTATGCATTATGAGTTTGCCATATAGAATAAGAATGTAGGCCTTTTCATTCCATCTCATTATTAGAACAGGAAAGAGATTTATTCAGGAAAATAACAGTCAAAGAACAGTAACCAAACAGCCACAGGATAATAAAGATCAATTTTTTCTACGACTTGAAATGTGTGGAATTTCTCTTTATTTTTATTTGTTTTGAACAGTTATTGCTAAAGAGTATGGCACATTTTTTTTCCTATTTCCAAGTTTAGAAGTTATTCAGAGGAGGGGGAAAAAAGAAGGTTATTTAGAAAAACTATATAAAGATGTAATCCTGTTTCACCTTCATTCAGGTGTCATTGAAGCAATAGCATATACCAGAGTTTTAAAAACTAGCCTTTCTGGGATCAGACGAGTTGGGGCGTACTTTTTTTGGCTGTATTATAGATTTCCATTTTCTTTGTTCAACAATTTTTAGAGATAAAAGATTAGAACCAACCCTCCTCAAGTGATCAAGTCCATTTTATAATTTTTAATCCAAAGATCTAAATAGCAGTAGTTATTACTTCAATGACCACTTTATAATTAATGGCAGAAATAACTTAGAAACTTTAAAATCAGTCTGATAAAATGCTCATGAGAATTTATTAAGCCAGCAAGGTAATTCTTTCTGCAGTCTTTCATTTCCACACTTCTAGTGATCCCCATTTCCTCCATTAAGAAAAATCCAATATATCTCAACATCTAGTAGACAGAGTTCTTGTAAATATGGACTCCTACAAAAATGAAGAAATCAAAAAAAAAAAAGGAAAAGGAAAAGAAAGAAGTGACACAATAGAGGGCATACATTCTAGGTTGGCAGCCTACAGTAGTACCTCTTAAAGAGCAGGTACTCAGTATTGCTGAATGAAATGTCATTGATTAGGTTTTATATCTATTGATCCATTCTCCCTAGTTTGATTGCCTAGTTTCTTTATCATTTAGGCAAATGGGTAGCTTTAATTCTTAAATTTTTTTTTTAATTTGTCTGCTTCCTACTTGATCATTTCCTTTTGTAGATATAGCTATCCCCAATGCAATACTCAAATGAGTGCTTATTTACCCACTGCCGTGTAATGTAACTCCTTAGATAGATGAGAGATCCTTTTAACAATTTATAATTTTTTATGACAAAAATGAATATAACAATTTTTCTTCAGGTTGGCACTATGATTGAATTCTTTATTAAGTTGCTTGCATCAAAAAGATGGTCTCTTCAATGTATCACATATTAATATAATAATTAATAATTAACTCATGGCTAGCATAGAGAAAGAAAAAAACCAATCCCTTAAAGTGTTTACCACCAAAGCTCTATGAAAGTGGAAAACTAAATCCTCAGTCTGATCCCTGGTGGATTCTTTTTGATTAACATTGGAAAAGAATGGGAGTTGTTATTACAACCAAGTTAACCAAACAAACATTGGTTACAAAAAATTAAATTCTTATCTTTAAAAAAATTGTGTTCATATAAATTTGTATCTTTGATTCCTCTACCTATGGCACTATTGTCCTTGATGGTGCAATGTATTTCCTCAATAACAGCTCCTTACCAGGTTTAGAATTCAGTGCAAAATCCCAAGTCTTCAGATTTCTAATTTGTTAGCAAGAGTTGCTTGCTCTTCTTAGAGGAAGGAAAAACAACCAAACTCTGAACCCAGCAACCTACTGGCAAAACTAAAAAGTGGCTACTAAAACTCTAAAGCATGGACATATGGGTAGCATACACATGTATGATGAGGTCTGCGTAGGGTTGCTGCTTAACTTGGCTCTGTCTGCTGTTGATCTTGGATAATAAACTTTTGACTGCCATGCAGTTACATTCTGGAAATGTTCTTTGGTTATTAGAAGGGTAGACATTAGGAGACTTGGAGTCTAGTTCTGGTTTAGCCATTTACTACTTACGTTATCCCAACTGACAGGTCATCTAATCTGTCTGGGCCTTGAGTTCCTCATCTATAAGAATGAAGACAGTTAACTAGGTCAATATTTTGCAGTCCAAACTTTCCAAACAACAAGGAGAGCATTGAAATACTCTACTATGGACTCCTTTGCCCTTTGTAGCCTCCCTCTTGTACTTCCTGATTCTTCACAAATCTGGTGTCAAGATTTGGGAATAAAGAGGGAGCAAGGGATGGAAAAGTCAAGATTCAGGAAAGAGGGGAAAAGGTCAGTTTTAAGATGAATTTTTTTTAATGACATAAAACCTTTGGTAGTCAAAGCTTTGTATAATGGTAATAATTCAGTGGCATCTGTTTGCACACTAGTATTGGGAATTACAGAATTAAATTAATTCTACAGTCCTTTCTTGCTCTAAAATTGTAAAACGCCACTAGAGGTTTCTAGTGGTATGGTGCAATGCTCTGTTTTTAGTGGTATATTGCAACATCGTTCTTGACCGCTTTCTCTGGGACAATTTTATCAGTTACTTTAAGAAAGACAGGGATAGCATGCTTAAAAAATTCATAGATGATAGGAAATGAGGAGGGACAAATATATTGGAAATAGAATTCAGGATTTTTCAAAAAAGCATCTTGAAGTTTAGAACTATGGGATGAAATCAGAAGGAAGAAATATAATAGGGACAGATGAAAAATCCTGTACCCAGTTCCCTCTTCTCCTCTACTCCAATTTAACTATATAAGCATTTGATGGCAAGGTGACAGCTAATGTGATAAAGGTCTAGGAGTCTTTTTGCAAACTGTAAGTTCAGAATGTCTTCTCAGTGTAACAAGATCATCAGGTTAATGCAATCTTAGGGAGAGTTATTGGAGCTATTTTCTGAACAAAGGAAGCGATGGTACCTTTGAATTCTGCTCTGGTGACACCACATATGGAGTATTATTTTCAATTATAAATGCTGTATTCACAAGCTGGACAGTGTGCAGAGGAAGGAGACTGAAAATGAAGACTCTATTTCATTTCATATATGTGTTGGTTGATAGAACTGAAGATGTTTTCCTTAAGAATAGAAGACTTAGGGGGATGGTGATGACCATCTTCAAGTATACAAAGAGTTATTCCATAAAATACAGATCAGACTTATTATGTCTGGCCTTAGAAAGTGGAAATTTCAAGGAAATAGATTTTAGCTGACATAATAAAAACCATAACAAAATAAAATAAGAAACAACTTATTAACACCTTGAATCATTTAAAGAGGCAATGCAAAATAATTTGGAAGTTAGGGAATTTCCTTTCACAAGAGGTCTTCAAACATATTCTGGTGACCACTTGTCGGAGATGCTCATTCTTGCTTCTGGAAGGCATTAGACCAGATGATCTGCATGGTCTTTTCCAAATACAAGTTTCTATAACTCAGATTAATCATTCTAATAATAGTGAGCCAAGGATAAAATGGGGCTACAGAAAATACTGGAAAAACATAATAAATTCTTTGTAACCTTATCTTTAATAAAGGGCAAACTTTCACCTTTATTTGAAAATAGCAAGCTAGCAAGTGAGGTAATAGGTGACATTTTAAAGGTTATCAGTGTATGATTGTCAGAATTCTATTTAATTATGTAGTTACAGAAACTTCCTCACATGATAACATAAGTAAACCAAAGTCACAATACTGTACAATGGTAATTGCATTAAGTACATTGAAGAGTATTAATTCCATTATCCAAAATGCTAATCATGCAAAATCACGAATAAATAAATTCTTCTGTCCATCTTTCCCATGCTTATATTTTTAAAAGCATAAAAGCATCATTCAAATTTTACACCTATACTTTTTTCTTTTTGTGTTTTTCAAACTTTTGCAACATTAATAGGAATATGAATAACAAAGAGTGGATCTATGGTATTAGATTCATTTTATTCAGTACAGAACTGGAAATGTAAACTGTAAATTCAAGAGATACTAGTTGATTTCAACTAAACATGCCATCCTTTTTGGCAATGGGAAAAATCAATGCAAAAAATATTTTTAAAATTTAATTTCCTAATTTTATTGCCATCTTCCCACTATGTGATTTCCTTTCTTTGCCAGAAATGTTCATTTTTGTTTTATTTTGGGGATAAGGAATTTTTTCCATTCCAGTGTTTCAATGAACATTTAAGTACTGGCAGTCATCAAATTTACTGTGAATATTGTCTTGAAAATGATATCATAAATCACAACAATATAAATATTGAACCTGATTTTTCCCATAGAAACAATGATATAATAGTGAGTTGTGTTTTTAACCAAGAACCTACTATTTAACTTTTTACAGAAACGAACCTAAATAACATGTCGAATCAATCGTTTAATCAATTATAAAAGACATATCTGGGTACTACTCAATATAGAATTTTAAAAATGTTTATGAAGCAATTAGGTAGGAAAACATAGTAACCAACTATATAACCTGTAATTTAATTTAAATTAAAAATTTCCTAGAAAGTTGAATGAAGTGAAGGGCTATAGAGCTACAAAGAAATGGTTCCAGAGCAGGGATGTACCTGGGGTCAAAAGCCATTGATACTACATGGAAAACTGTGTAGGGCAAACAAGGAGACCGCCCCCTAGGAGAAAGTTGTAGAGAGATAAATGTGGGCAAATTGATCAGGTCCAGAAGTTGGTGCAGTTTGATGTAAGAGATAGATAGCTGAAGGTTTAGGTCTTACTGGCAAAGTGATAAATGTCAACTGTTAGAAGTTGAGGACTGTCTATAATCAGGAAGATTGCTTAATTCCCTTTACAGAGAGTTGGACCTTCTTTTTGAACCATATGACTATATATTTTTTAAATTATTAAAAGCATGTACAAAAGTTTACCATAATTTATACATAAAAAGATGTGTGAAACAAAATTTTGTAAGTTAAACTTTGCTTTCTGATTAACTTACATTATGTAATTCAGGAATATCTTCTCTCCAACTGAGTTTGAATTGGCCAGATAATCTTACTATTCTAGATATAAATTTCTGTGCCTCCTAATCTTTATGTTAATGGTCAACAAATAATACTCAAATATATGAGACTATTTTTTAATTAAAAGAATCTTGCATGAATACTTTTATAATTCAAATTGTTATCCCTGTTTTGCTTTCTGAATATTTCTATATGTCAGATTTTCTTAAAATATGGAAGGCACATAAACTTATGGGTAAGTTAATTGAATCAAAGGATCAATAAAACCTCAATATGGTGACACACTGATATGACAACTAGATTGTATATACACTCTGCTTTCATTGTTCAGAAGAGCTTTCATTGAAACTGATTCACTTTGTCATGTTATTCATGTAAAGTTGTCAAGAAATTGAATGAATTTGGTCTTTTTTCAAGTCTCATTGCATATCTTGAAAAAATGAAATATTTGGTTAGAATTTGAATGTATCAACTATTAAAATTGAATGAAACTGCCTTTTTTTCTGGAGAAATCTGTAAACCAAAAAAGGAAAAGTTACTTAAAAGCTTAGATAATCTCTTGGCAACTCTTATGTGAAAACAAGCCTAGAGGATAACATAAAATGAAAACTTATTCATCAGACAGACATATAGAAGAAAATAGATATTCTTCTTTTTCAATCTAATCTCATTTCTCCTTTAAATGAAGATGAGAGGTCAACATCTCCAAAAGGTAAAGAAGCAGGAAAATCATAAAAAGCAAAATCTAGACCTAAACTTTTCTTGTTTTTTTCTTTAAAAATATCATATTTACCAACACTACCTAAACTCAGTTGCACTTAGAGTATATTTTTAAAAAGCTTTTGTAGCATTTAAGGAAAAAAAACCCGATGATATAGAAAAGTAGAAATTTTCAGGTAAAATAAAAATCATCCCATTTTCCTTTGTAATTCAAAGCCTTCCAGATTTTACACTTCTATATAATATTAACATTTGCCTAGCAAGGGTGTATAAATAATTGCAAAATATTTACAACATAAAGTGCTGCAGAAATGGTTAGATAGTACTCGTAATCACAATTACAAATGAAAACTCTCTAGGAACACAGAGCGTAGCAATTTGAAATCCTCTAAATTAATTATCATTCAGGGTCAATATATTCTAACTTCACATACATAACTTGGTAATCATCTATAACATACTATAAAAATTAACAGTGCCTGCAAAGTTTTTGGCTGGCTCTAGAAAAAAACAATAGCAAAACCTATGGTGGTAGCAATTCAGTTCTGAGTGATAATCTTAAGGTATGTGCTCTATTAAAATATTCAGAGGTGAGCTTCGTGAAGGTTGGAACAGGAAAAGAGTCAGAAAATTCACTTGGTTATTACTTCCTTCCTTGGCAGCTGATAAAAAGAGTATAGAGAAGCCTAAAAAGGAAGACAGGAAGCAATGTACTTGCAGACCAAATGAAGGAAAGAGTATTGCATTGAGAACCAGGCGATCTGTTCTAGTCTCAGCTTTGCAGTACTAATTATATGACCTAGGGAAAATCAATTAATCTCTTCAGGTCTTACTTTCCCCATCTGTACAATAAAGAGATTGAATCCCTTTTATCTCTAAAATTCTACGACCAGCTGGAAAATACATAGCAAAAAAAAAAAAACAACCCACTTCACTTTCACAAACACTGTAACACTTTTTAGTGTATCTGTCAATAGTAACAACTGTAGAAAAGATTCAGGCAAGATGGTAAAAATGCCAAAAATAGAATTTTGAAACAGAGGCTTGGGGAAGCTCCATAAAAGAGGGGTTAGAAGTCTAACCCTGCCTATAACTTTTTATTTATGGTTGCAGAGAATGTGTTAATGAGTCTGTTGATGCCTCTGTTCAGAAATTTAGCCCTCAACGTAACCCTCAAATGACATTACATCTGCATAATAGTGAATAACTTATATTCACATCTCATTTCACTATCACCTTGTTATCTACTGCAAGGCAATTTTGTTACAAATTCTTCCTGTTAAATCATTCCCGGAAATCGAGAGAGCAACAAATCTTTGCCTGGTCTGATACAAACAATCCACCTGTACATTATTTCAAGATAATAGAAAACTGGTACTCTGTGTTTTTCTATTTTTCCATTTTAATCTAATCCAAGGTCAGAATATTAAGTACATCTTATTGTCAGGGAACTGAGATTAAAATGAATGCAACAGGCTAGTTCCAAATACTTCAGCAGAGGGTTCAGGTGAAAACACCCAATCTCAATCCTAACCTATAGTGGTTTTCTTGCTTAGGTCTTCCTTCCCCCCACTCCCCTCCACTGCCCTCCATCACTGTGAAGTCTAGTTTATCTTTCTTTCATTCTAGAGTGTATTGCATAAATTCCATAGCTTACAAATGTCAAAGTGAGATGTTAGCATTTGAATACTTGAGATTCACTAAGGCAATGTATCCCCTTTTATGGTGGTTAATGTGTGATATTTTAAAGGTATTATAAAGGTATCTTCTTTGTAAAGACAGGGGCTGAGAGGGAGAAGGATAAGTACTGAACTAGTAAATAATTAGAAAAACAGTGGGCATGCTATCTTGACAAAGTTGTTTAAATATATACTGCCTTCATTTAGGGCGATTTTAGGTAATTAAAAATAATACACAAAAACAAAAAGTTAAACCTCTGTCCCATTGAAACAGTATTGCCTCTTTACTGTAGTCATGAAAACTCGACTTGTAATTCATTACTAGAATACTCTTTTTAGCTTGTTTTTGATGATGTGCATTTAGAGATTGCCAGAATAGTTTAGTGATAAAGGAAATCATGTCTTGTTTTGTTTTTCCTAAAAAGGTTTTTGAAATATTGGGTAAAAGCAATGGGACAAAATCCAACTCGTATGAAAATACCTTTAAAATGTACCATAAAGATGTTATGTGCAGTAAATTGCTTTCATAGAGGCTACTGCCAGCAACAAATTTATGTCTTTGTCAATCTACTCTTTTTGACAAGGGCTATCAAGTGTAAACTTTCATAATTAATTATGATAGAACTTAAAAAAAATTGTCTATTGAAATTGATATTTGAATGATGTGGCAGTTGTCATCTGACCAGTTTCTATTTGAAGAGGGGAGGCTCAGTTTTACTAAGTGTCATTTTATTCTACACATACCCTATTAATCTCTTACTATATAGGTAGTTTTATAGATTTCAATACAGTAAATATAAATTGTACCTGTGGCCAGAATTGATTGAGTCAAAAACACCTGAAACTTGCATAATGAATTTGCTTTCCAAGTGCCTATTTTAAATAAATAAAAAAATTATACTGTCTTTTACCCCACCATGATAATAGGTATTTGATAAAGATTATTTTGTATGCTCTTTATTTTAAATATAGTGTCTACATATGCTATTAATTCTATACTTGTTTTAGTAGTTAGCATTAGCAGGAGAAAAGAAATCTGAAAGAAATAAAAATCCTTGAAAAGCCACATGCATTGAAAAGGAAAGTAGTCCAGTGTATCTGGGTTTCAGAAAATCCTACATCTTCTATACTGGATTCATTTGGCTTTTCCTTCTTTTCATTAACTTAGAAATAAAACTGGCTACTTTGATTTACCAGTATCCGTTCACATTGTTTCCTCCATTTCTCCATAAGAATAAAGAAGCTGAAGGTATCTTTGGTCCATTCTCACCCTTCCCTCCTTTGAGAATTATAAGCAAATAGGAATAATTCAAAGGGAGAGAAATGATTTGTAAACAGCAGAGACATCTTCAGCAAAACCTCTACTGTTTTAAATGAATTGTTCTAGCTGGCCCCAGTTGAATCAGTTTTATGAAGTCCTAAGTGATTGATACAGCAACTACATTTATTTTTGGTGGTTGAAAAGAAACTTAGCTGTTTGTCATTTTTATTACAGTGCTCATTACTTGGTGTCAAGAATATTACATTAATATAAATTCTCCTATCTGTTCACTTTGTGGTTTTATCTTGGCTACAGTTGTACCAAGTGTGTACTTGCAAAGGTTTGCCAAAATAGATTTGCAAAAACAAAACAGGAGAGATTGTATAGCACTATTCTTCATTTTAATAAGATTCAGTTCAAGACTGGGGAAGAAAATCAATCTCTCTGTCTGCCTCTCTGTTTTTGTCTCTTTTTCTCCCTTATTTCTTTACAGAATGAACTGGTCCAACCAGATCTGATCAAAACTAGTTTGCTATCAGTTAGTCTTACTGATAACTAAGGATCAGATCCAAATATTGTTTCCTAAACAACTTCAGTGCAGGTATTGTGGGTCCCCATAAGCCAACACAAGAGCAGACATAGCTCATTAGCAGAATCCCCTGGGCTACTGTCTGTGTACCCTGCATGTTAATAAAGCTGAGACATGAACTAGGCCCCCCGAGGGCATTCTCCCATAAGTTCCATGTGGAACCTTGTGGTGTCTAGGCAACAGCTCAACCGAGGGAGCCAAAGGAGAGACAGTCTCTCTCCCTCTGATGAGGCTCCACCAGGAGCTGTGCAAAAACAGTCTCAGCTGGAAGTTGCTCTGGTATAACGTAGGCTTGGCATTGCAAAAGCAAATGCCATGAGCTGAAGTAATTCAAAGCAGTTTCAACCCTGAAAAGCGGGGTTTCAGGATAGGCTCTGTCTTTTGGTACCAGTCATTTCATCTTCTGCTGTTTCAGCTAAGTCCACAGCATGGTTAGGGAAAAGGGAATTTCCCGCTGCTCCCCATCCCCCCATCAAAGCTGAGTATAATAACTTTCTTCAGTGAAATTATGACTGCCAGTCTAGAGGGATTTTCATCCTCATATGAGAGACAGAGAGATTATCAACATTGTTGTATGGGGTGATGCCCATTTAGACAAACTCAGGCCCTTTTGATTCAGCATTTGTTGGCTGAAGGTGTCTCATCTGCCGGCAATCAAGTTAGTGAAAAAGGTATTTAGGGTAGAAGTAAAAGACCTGACCATCATCTAGCAAATAAACTATTTTCTACTGAAAATGATTCTTAGTCATTACAATTTACATTATTCTAATGTTACATAGATTAAAAACAACTGTCGTAGTTCTTTTTAATCTGTTTTTGGTTATATATCATGGTCACAGTTATCCAAATAATTTTCCATTTTGGCTTGAAAACATCACAGGGTGAGGGATAATTTTTTTTAACTTAAATTATCAGATTACTACAACACAATGGTTAATTCCTCCTTCCTCTGAGGCTATCTTGATTAGACAAGGTATTAGGGATAAAAAAAACAGTCCTTGATACAATCTCTTCCATATTCACAGTCAGTTCTAGGGCCTACAACACAACTTGGAATCTGGTCACATAGATAAAACTCAAGCAGTATATTCTCTTTATTTAGGCGGCTGAGATTCTGCATTCTGCACATGGCATTTATGAAAATTTAACTATCTTGATACCTGGTGCAATCTTTCTCATTTTGTTCTTTTGCTGATTGTAAAATGGTTTTGCTAAGGTTGTTTTAGGATAAATTTTTCCTTTTTTAGTATTTCATTTTGAATTGTTCTGTCACTGAAAGTTAAACATGTAATTGATCAGTGATTATAATATTCTTATATACTTCAAATAGAGAGTGAAGAAGGGCAGGGGGCAGAGAATGTCAGAAACCAGGGTAACACTAACCAGAAAGAGTGTGATAATGTGAATTGTGGGACAGCTGGATTTGTTCATTTTGTTCAAACATATTCCCCTTTCTCACTTTTGCATTTACATTTGTCATAAGTGCAGACTTGATTACATAAATACTTTTGCTAATGAGAAGCCTTTTTACAGCACTAATTTAAAAATAGATATTGACATAACAATCTTAATTTGAATGCACCAAATTACATTTTTCAACAATTTAAGTGAGCATATCCTGTCACCCTCAGCACACATTTTATATATACTTGTTATATATAGATGGATAGATTGATATCCATCTCTATATTTCTACATATACACACTCATATGCATACACACACAGAATAGAGATATGGGGCCCTGCTTAACATGGTGTTTTAAATTTCTTGTTCTCTTAATTGCCATGGGATGTATTTATATGGACAGTTTTGATGTTGTTTGTGGTGTTCACTGATTAAATTTCTGTCAAAACCTCTAAAACAGAAGTGACTCCAGTGGCTCACCACTATTAACTAAGGACAAGTTCTGTCATTGGGAGGGTAAATAGGAAATCTCAGCCAAGGAGGCAGTTGGAAAGTGCCTGATACTGGGTGTAATCAAGAGGTCACAGCCCAATCCAGACAACATCCCCACCATGTGGAGGCTTTTACTGCCTTAAGACCAAAAGGGTTTGGTTAATTTAAATGACTTCTCTTACAATTCAAAATCAATTTCTTTAAACATAGATTTCCCCAAAGAAATTCAATAAATAAAAGACTTAGCCTCTGACTCTAGGAAGCAGAGCTCCAGTTTTTAACCTTCAACTGTGACCAGGACTAGAACTGACACAGCTCAGTTTTCACTGCAATTGGTCTTCCATGGATGCAGAGGGTACAAGTTGTTTCCTGACCCTATAGGCAGGTTTCAGGCTAGATTGTCTCTCTGGTCAACAGTGGCTCTCTGTCTGTCATTGGATGAGGCTGGAGCTGTAGCTAAATCCATAGCTGCTGGACAGCGACAGGGGCTGCTGGTGCTCTTCATTCTGTTCTGAGGTGTAGCTGGGAAATGTTTGTGCCCGGGACATCTTTGTTGAACCAAAACGGTGACCT
Source organism: Potorous gilbertii (assembly GCA_028658325.1). Lineage (NCBI taxonomy): Eukaryota > Metazoa > Chordata > Mammalia > Diprotodontia > Potoroidae > Potorous > Potorous gilbertii. The sequence continues at coordinate 75,060,891 of CM053773.1, forward strand.
GGAAGAGATGGTAAAGCGAAGCACCATAAATATCTTCAGCTGAAGACCAGTGCACTTCCTACAAAGAACAACCACTACAAAATAAACATCACCCTGCAGCTCCCATGGGAGAAAACATCAGTTTGAATTGGAGTAATAACGACCAAGATGAAAATCTCAAGTCACTTGCTCATTTTTTTTGTCAGCCTGTCACATTTGAAGGTCATTAGTAAATATTATTTAGTGATAATTAGTTCAGAGGAAATGAGAATTAATTAGTTGCATTTTATCTTACAAAGAACATACTTGGTTTCATTCATGTTCTATCTGCCATATAAGAGCAGGAGTATAGAAGATATACTCAGAAAAACCACATGCAATTATTGAATGAGGTCACATAACTGTCATGAACTTAACCTAAGGCTTTCTAAAATGATGGAAGCTTCCGTGTCAAATGTATAAGCTGATGACGCACAGTACATATTCCTGTTGTGTGCAGGTTGAACCAGGTGATTACTAAAGTTCTTTCTGTCTCTCAAATTTTATGATCTATCATTCTAATTCTTTCAGTAATTGAAACTAAGAACGAATGGCAGAAATCAAAGGTATTCATCAATGATGTGCTGCCAAATGTTTAACAACTGCCTCTCTGAAAAAAAATGTATAAACAAGATTTAATTTAATCTGAAAAATAATGCAGGTTTTATTTCATCTCCACTATTAATATTTGTCTCATCATTTTCTAAAATCTAGGCAAACAACAAAGCAAAAAATTAAGCTCTGATTTGCAGCATTGTCAATTTCTGAAGGGGAAATATTCACAATGAAAATTTAACAATCCACTCTTGTAAAATAGTTTAAGCTCACTCCAACTTGCAATGGTATTAGAGGAATAACATTTCCTTAAGATCTCTTAAATAAAGTTAAGTTTCAATAAAATAAGAAAAGAGTCTAAGATTTGCCACCTGGCCTAATTTTCCATTTAATAAGTGACTGTAAATATAATTTTCAATGGAACAAATGAAATTATTTCTAGGCCTATGGGAAGTTAAAAAAAATCCCAATATTTGGATGGTTTTTTTTTTGTAATTTAATGAAGATATCTGTAACTTATAAACTGCTTTGAACTTCTGACAAAACTTTCAGTATATCCTTAAAAAGGGGAATTGCATTATTAAAATTAATTTCCCCTTAATCTTTAATTCTCAACTGTGAGAATAGGTGTGAGCAGCATATATACTATTTTGACCAAGACAAGCATTTTTGTAGTAATAGTTAGTTGTTTATTCTTTAAAATTGTCTTTTTACAGTTTTTCCCCCCTTCTAGCTTTAAGAGGTCTATAGCACACAGTATAGAAGAATTAACAACAACTTCTCTGGTTGCTAATTTTCTCTGACAGTCTTTGCTTATTTTCTGAAGATGAATTAGGCTATTTTGTAAAAACAGTTTGTTAGTTTTTGGTCCTATTTTTCATTTATGAATTTTACTTTCCTTTGAACTTTGGGGCAACTGACTATATTTAATGTTGGTCTTGAATGATCGTTGAAAAGCTCAATTTTACTATACCAAGAGTTATTGTAATATCTCTAACAGTTATACAAGTATGTTCTTTAATAGCTACAGTTTGTTAACATTTCCTTGAATTAATATCCATTCTCTTAAACCACAAAAATAAAAAAGACAAAAGACTATGGCACGAAATCCAGCACATGTTTGGACATAGAACTAAACGAAGATGAAGAAACACATTCAAACATTTTCACTTTGTTAAAGTCAGATGTTCTGAGTTAGACTACTGTAAATAGAAGTGAACACATGACCATAGTTCTCACAAGGTAAAGCCATATCCACATTCTTTTTCTTCTATCACCTTTATAGGTAAAGAGGAAAGTTGGAGAAAGCAGGAAAAAAAATCAAAGAAAATTGAGAGAAATACGCATTTAACAATCATAATTGTGAGTGTGAATGGGATAAACTCACCCATAAAAAGGAAGACTGAAATGTATTAGAATGCAAATCTGATGGTGGTTTTAGAAGAAAGACACTTGAAACATGAAGAGTCATATAGAGTTAAAAATGAAAGAATAGATCAATATCTATTATGCTTTTGCTCAATAAAACAAAGCAGGGAGAGAAGCCATGATCTTAGAGAAAGTTATAGTAAATATAGAAAAGATAAAAAGATATCAGCAAGAAATGTATATTATGATAAAACACATCATAAATAATGAATTAATATCAATACTTAGTATATGTATCTGATAACATAAGTACTTAAAGAAAAAATTTAATTGCACTAAAGGGAGAAATAGCAGTTGAACTAAAATAGTTGGTACCTTAATGTATTCCTTTCAGACTTAGACAAATCTAACAAAAAAGATAAAAAAGAAAGAAGTTAAAGGTCTGAACAGAACTTCAGAAAAATTAGAGATGATAAATATTTGGTGATTACTGGATGAGCATATATTATATATCATATATATGTGTATCTATGTATGTGTTTATATATATATATATATATATATATATATATATATATATATATATATATTTATTTCTTTTTGTATTTCTCAGCTATACATGGTATCTTTTTACCATATACCAAAAACTGACCATATATTAGGGCATAAAGAACTCACCAAAAAAATGAAAAATCAGAAATGGTAAATCAATAATTTAATGATCATGATGCAATAAAGATTGTTTAATACAAGGGCTCTTAAAAAGAATTAAAAAGTAATTAAAAGCTAAAATATAATTCTAAAGAAGTAGTTTGTCAAAGAACAAGTTGTAGAAACAATGTAAAATTTCATTATAGTAAATGACATAATGAGACAATATACTAACATTTCTGGAATACCACTAAAGCAATTCTGAGGGGAAAATTTACAATTTTAGTGCTTTTTTCAATAAAAGAATGAAATGACAATTCAGTGAAGTCATCATGTAACTGACACAGCATTCTGCTTTAGGGGAATGACTAAGCTAATCATGGTATATGAATGTAATTGAATATTATTGTGATCTAAGAAATAATCTAAGAAACAATGGAAATGAAAAATTTCAGAAGAAACTAGGAAGATCGTTAAGAAAATCTAAAGGAATCAAGATGAACTATGATCCTTACCTCCTGATACAGAGGAAATGAACTAAAACTTCAGAAAAATATACATTTTGAGATATGACTGATTTAGGATTTTTTCTGCCCCAGGTAGATCATATATATATATATATATATATATATATATATATATATATATATATATATATATATATAGTGAGAGAGAGAGAGAGAGAGAGAGAGAGCGAGAGAGCGAGAGAGAGAGAGAGAGAGAGAGAGAGAGAGATTTTCTACCCTATATAGATATACATTGATGGATTAAAAAGAAACATTCAATGGGAAGGGTTGTAGTGGGAAGGTAAGATTAGTAAAAAAAAATTTATTAATTGATTAAATAAAAACAATTAGATCAAATCTGGTGCTCAGTGATATAGTCCTCTGCACTTTTGTTGTTACCACATTTCCTTTTCTTCATTAGATTTACCAGATTCTCTTGGCAGAGGACTCAAGTAATAAAAATTCATTTTGTCAAAATGGTGACCGTTGTAGTTGCTGCTCCAAGTACTGGGAGTCAGAGGTCATACTGAAAATAGGAAATTAAACAGACTGAGATGCCAATAAGCAGAAAATGCCAGGGAAAGTAGCCAAAATAAACAAACAGAAGCCACATAAAACTATTGTTGATCCAAAGTAATTTGCACACCATAGTAGATGACCTAAGGATAAAATAGTGAAAAATGCATTGCATTTGATATCAAAACTTGGACTCAAACTCAAGTACTGACATAATTGCCTATGTGACTTTGGGCTGGGCAGTTAAACTCTCTGGACCTCAGTTTCTTAATGCAAAAGAAAGAATTTGGATTAAATGATCTCTAGAGGAACCTAGATGGTGCAGTGGACAGAATATTAGATGTGGACTCAGGAAGACCTGAGTTCAAATTCTGTCTGATACACTAGCTTAGCTGTATGACCCCCGGCAACTCACTTAACAATCTGTTTCAGTTTATTCAACTGAAAATATATATAATAATAGCACCTATCTCCCAGCATTCTTGTGAAAATCAACTAATATAAAATTGATAAAGTGCTTAGCACACTGTTTGGTACAAAGTTGGTCTTACAAAAATGTTTGTTCATTCATTCCTTTCTCTCTCCATTCTTCCCTTCCTCCCTTTATCCCTTCCTCTAGGTCCCTACCAACTCTATATCCAGTAAATTTTCCATTTCTAAATTTCTTGACCCTAAGAGTTACCTGCAGGTTTTCATATAGCATAGTGACTCAACATGTCTTTAGGCAGTTCAGTGTAACCCAACCCAGCTCACTCTTCTACTTGGCAAGAGAAAATCAGCATGATTTTAAATCTTTATTATTTTGGAAATATGAAAGTAGTAAGCATTTGTATTCTTTCCTATAGATAAGTATTTGTCAGTAAACAATTAATAATTCATTAGTATTGAATAAGGAGAATTTTCATTGGAAGACATGTAGAAAATATATTAATAGAAGACGGAAATCCCTAGATCTCAAAATGTCAAAAAGGAAGAAAACCCTAGTGAAGCTATGTTAACTTATCATTTAAAAAGGGAGAAAGAAATAGAACTAGGAATAGCATGAATTTAGTCATTGAGAGTAACCATCTGTGAATTTCAGGGATTACAGACATTTTAAATTAGTATTTCATCAGAGAATAACAATTTTTCAAGCACTGTTTCTAGGTGATGCACTCCTATTTGAAATATAGCCCTCTTGGAAAATCCAAACTGACACTTTTACAGAAAATGGAAAAATCTAATTGATCTGATTAGAAAAGGAGTGGTCCAGAACAAGATCTCTGTGTCCCCTGGTCCTGCCTTGACATGATGATTCACTTTGTCTAACTGAAAATGATGATACCATCACATACATTCAGGTCTGAGATCCTTGGAGAATAAGTGTTAACTAATTTAAAGGAACAGCAGCATTACTAGTAACCTAATGCTACCCTCATTTCAAATTCCTAGTCCTAGGAGATCTACTCTATTCCAGTTATTTATATGTCTTAGAAGCAGTTGAAAGTAGGTCAAGGGCCACTTCTGAGTCTTCATTCTCAGTAAGCTAAAAGGTACATTTGGAATATGGGTGACTCTTCAAATGGGCACAATAGCTTTTGTCTTCCTCAGAGAGTTCAGTAGAGAGGCTCTATGGTAGTAAAGTAGTGGATAGAGGACTAGAGTCAGCCTTTTTAGTATAGAATTGCTGGCAGTCACTTAGCATTTTACAGTCTGCAAAGCTCTTTAGAAATATTTCACTGTATTCTCACAATAGTCTCTGGGAGGTAGATGTGGTAATTATACTCATTTTACATGTAAGGAAATGAAGGCAGACAGATTCAGTGATTTCCATAGGGTCACTAGTGAATATCTGAGGATGGATTTGAACTCTGGTATTCTTGTCTCTGTGCTATTGCTCTCTCTGTGCACCATCTAACTGCCTCTAAGCTACGTGGAAGACCTGGGTTCAAGTCCTCCCTCTGATATGTGACCATGAGAAGTCATTGAATCTTCCATTGTTCCAGGCAACTAAGACTGTTAAGTTTCAAAGAGTAAAATAAAGAAATATGAGAACCTGTCTTTTCTCAAGGAGATCACAGCTTAGTTTAGAGAGAGAGATTAGATCTATGTTATGAAAAGAAACAAGACTGTAAATGATGTGTCTACTTGAGTGGGTGGTACAGACAGATAATATACTTACACTTATTGAAAATAGGAGTTCAGAGGAAAGAGTTATAGGAATCCAAAGGAGCTGAATATAAATTTACTTCAAGCACCAAAAATAACTTTTCCTGTTCTCCAGTACTGTATCTTCAATTCACTCAAGTAAACCTATTTATTACCTTTTATCTCAATCACTCCACTGCCACATTTATGCCTTGTCCTCTATATATAATGCTTCAAATGGCTTCTTCAGAGCTCAAACTACCATTGCCTACTGTTTAAGGCCACATGAAAACAAACAGTGTTATGCCATTAGCAGGGAAATGGAATAAACATATACATTTCTATAGCACTTTGCAATCCATGAGGATCCTTCATACGTTACCAGCTTTGACCTTCACAGCAATGCACTGTAGTTTATAGTGTTGATGCTATCATCTCCATTTTATATAAAGAAAAGGAAAAGCTTCTGTTAAGGCTAAGTGACTTGATCGAGTGTCACACTGATGGTATGCATGCTGTGGAGTCAACACTTGAAATAGCTCTTCTTACCTCAAAACTAATGTCTATATAATGGTTTCCTACCTACCCCTACCTATTCTGAACAGCCAAGTCACAACTCACATTGCTCATTCCTTGCTATACAAAATGATGCACCATAAACATAAATAGTGTTAAGTAGATGTAGGGGCTTAATAAGTGCTTTTTTGGTGATGGTAATTCAATTTAAGGCAATAAGCATTTGTTAAATAGTTATAGTTTTCAAGGCACTAGAGAGATAAAGGCAAAAAACAAGACCCTGGCCTTTCAGGAGTTTTATTTAACAGAACAAACCAATGAAAATAATGAAGCTAATGAGAAAGAATAAAAAGAAATCTAAGCAATTCCTTGGTAGACATGCATTATATCCTCATGCAATGTTCAATGAATCAGACCTATTATGAAAGAAATGGAATGGCAGATCTCCCTGCCCCACTGCACAGTTTATCATGAGGATGATGTTCATGGTAATGACAATGACATTTACACAGTATTTTTAGGCTTATAAAACACTTTACTCACAGCAACTCTAAGAAGTGGGTGATATTATCAAGTCAGTTTTACAGGTGAGGAAACTGAGGTTGTTATATGTTAGCCCTAGGTGGTTCGGGTGTATCCACTCAGGAGTCAGGGAGACAAGTTCAAATCAAGCCTTGGGCACTTAGCCTCTCTCCACCTCAGTTTCATCGTCCAGAAAGTGGGGATAATGGTACCACTGACTTCACAAGGTTGTTGCGAGGATCAAATTAGATAATACATGTAAAGCACTTAGAAAACCTTTATGTATCACCCAAATGTCGCCTCGCTATTATTAGCTTAAAGTCACCTGCCTTGCCATAATCATATAACAAAGTGTCTGAGGCAGATTTGGAAATTCTAGTTCAGCTCTTTTCCTACCAGGCTATACAAAGAGGAGAAGCTCCTGCATATGTTTTTGGTAAGTATTATATTTTAAATTAACCGTATTTGAACGTCAGCCTAGCAGTCCCTGAACCACAGAAATTCAAATTTCTGTGAAATTCTGTGAAATTCAAATTCATATGATGTGGCAATAATGGAGAAAGAACTGAAACCTTAAAGGAAATTTTCCACATCTGTATCATAAAGTGTCAACCTAGTAATAAACTACAGAGAGCACAGTAATAAACAGGAGAAAATGACAACCAAATTTGATTGCAAGACCAGAGACTCATATCAGTCACAGAGTAGAGAAAACGAAGAATGACAGCAGTCAGATTATGAATATACTCTTTCCGTTCTGAAGATTTAAGGAAGTTTTAAACCCTAAAAGTGAATCCTACTCACGGGGTGAGGATTGAAAACAAATAAAATAGTCAATCAGCCTCAAAAAAAAAAAAGAAAGCATGAATGATTCCAATGCACTGGTGTGTCCATTAGCCAGAACGAAATTAACAGATCTAAGCAGAAAACCTTAAATATTTCAGCCACCTTTTACTTTGTTTCAAAGTATACTCACTGAAGAAATGGAAGCTATTAGAAAAGTTTTATTATTCTCTAGGAAAGGTGCAATCCTTACTCATGGAGGGCCACCTTGGTGGACAGAGCTCAAGAGCTCTGAGGACACAGCCCAGAGAACTCAGAAAACAAAAAGGTGTAAACGACATATTTAAATTTTCTACTTGCAAGTAACAGTTAAATTTAAGCTGATAATAGCTAGGGAAAGCAAACAAAATGGCCTAGGCCAACTGCATTTGGGTGAAAGAAAGCTAGGCAATATTTAGATAAGTGGTTGGTAGCAGTTTAAGTTAACAACATGGTGCTGGTTGTTATTTATATTTAGAGACTGTGTTATATTCAACATACTCCACAGTTATTCCATATTTTATATGTAGAGTGCCCTGTTACCAAATCCTGTCACTCCTACTGCCATCTAATCTCTTGCATCCTTTCTATTGTCTCTACTTACATTGCTGCCACCTTGGGTGTCACCTTCCTGCCCTTGCTATGGTAATCTTTGGACTAGTATACTAACTTCCTGTTAGACTGCTTCAGTAGGCTCCTAATTTTTCTCTTTGCCTCCAGTCACACTTGACTAGATGTCCTCCACAATCTTTTTTATCTTTAAATCTATGGTCCTTTTGAATTCATTCTTCCCATAGCTACAAAAATAATCTTCCAAAGGCATGCCTTGCCAGGTCACTTCCCTGATCAAACATCTTCAGTTGCTTCCTTTCGGAATCTATACTAAAATATGAACTCTTCTATGTGGCATTTGAAGTCCCTCCCCATCTGCTTCCAACCTAGCTCTCTAGATATTTCATACTGTCCCACCCTTTCCACAATCAAACCAGCTTATTACATATTTCCTGAACTCCACGTTCCATCTCTGTATTTTGACAGTTAGAAGGTAGATAGAGCCAATATATGAACCCTGCTGATTTCAAATCCAGCATTTCCCCATGTCATTGCTATATTTCATAAATTATTAGAGGCATAATGGAGCTTAGAGAACATCTAGCCTAACCTCCTCATTTTATAGGTAAAAAAATCTCTTAACTCAGAGAAGTCAAGTGACTCACTCAAGTCACACAACTTGATAGTGGTGGATGTTGTTCAGTTATTTCAGTCATGTTCAACTCTTTGTGATCCCATCTGGGGTTTTCTTGGCAAAAATATTGGAATGGTTTGCCATTTCTTTCTCCAGCTTATTTTATAGATGAGGAAACTGAGGCAAAAGGACTAAATGACTTTGCCTGAGGTCATGAAACTAGCAAGTATCTGAGGTCTGTTTGAATTCAGGTCTTCTTGACTTGGCACTCTATCCATTGAACCACCTGAGTGCCTTGATAGTGATGAAAGAATGGCTTAAATTTAGACCTTTCAGTTAGAAATCTCCTGTAATATACTACTTCTGCTAGTGATTGCTTACTGTTTTACAGGGATTTGGTTGATGGTATATAGAAGCTCTAGCCAACCTGTAGCTTGAAAAGCAACGTCACTTATTGTTTCCTTTCCTGCCTTATCTTGTCTTATCTCCCTTTCTACTCATACGTATATATGTATGCATATGTGTATACATACATACACTCACATATACACATACATACATACATACATACATACATACATATATACGTATGTATATATAGCCTGGAGTTTCTTAACACTTTGCCTGACTGTGTAATCTCTCTTATTAAAGAAAAATATTAAACCATTTCTTCCTGTCTCCTAGCTACTATTTTTCTTTATCTCTCATTCATTAAAAATAAGAGAAAAGAAAACCAACCCTTTGGCAATTCAGATTCCTCTTTTATATTTCTCCAATTTTCTTTTAATAATGAAACAATTCCCTATATAGAGAACATGTGATGGAGAATGAGTATGCAAGAAAGAGGAAGACTGAATAAAAAAAAAAACTGGAGGCCAAATGAAACAAAGACAAAGAACCATGTTCACAGACATGTAACCAACATAATGTTGCTTTATAATTTACCAGTTTTGATTTAACCTGGAAGGTAATTTGTATAGTATTAATGAGGCTAAGCAAATCAGAAAGAGATTTTAAAGGAATGCATTAGTATATTAGAAGTAGATCAGGAGGGCGGAGCCAAGATGGCGGAGTAGAAAGACTCACCTATGCTAGGTCCGAACCCACAGCCCACAGATTTCCTGTAAAAAGAACTCCTGACAAATTCTGGAGCAGTGGAAGCCGCGCAGCAACACAGTGAAGGAGATTTCCGTTGCAGAGAGCCCTGAAGAACCGACCGAAAAGATAACCCGGACACGGGAGCGGAGTCCT
>CM053773.1:75071428-75102511 GCA_028658325.1 Potorous gilbertii
AATGGGGAGAAAATTTTGGAACCCAAAATCTTGTGAAAATGAATGTAAAAAGTTAAATAAATAAATTTATTTAAAAAAAAAAAAAAAAAAAGAAGTAGATCAGCACATTCATGGCAAACATTCTACTACTGATAGGACAGCTAAAAAGAACCATGAGTACTCTGAAATTATATATTTATATAAAAGAAAAACCTTTTATTTTTTTCCCCAGAGAAAGTGTGTGAAATTCATTTGACTATTGACATGAAACATGCTAATGGTAACTAAATTTGATTTCAGAAAAAGCAACAAACGTGGAGAATACTCATTAAAATGTTATTAAGTTAGTAACCTCCAAAATGAGCTTCTTTTCTTGTCTTTACTATTCCTGTTAATAATACTATTCTTCACCTAATTATTTAGGCAGTGGTTTTAACAGTTCTCTAGGTTGTAACTTCTCACCCTACTGTCATTCCAGGCAAATGTTAATTCATTGATCAATACTCTTTGATTTGATGGTAGAACAAGAAGTCATAAAAGCTTACTGCTCTCCATTCCAGTTGGTGAATTTCCAAACATGTCCTTTCTTGACAATTTCATAATTTTTATTAAATCTTTTTCTTGTGGAAAAAGTATACTTCTATTGCCATAGTCATGATTTTCTGTTGTATTTATGAGTATTGTACTTATCTATATCAATCCATAGTATTTAGTCTTACAGTACTATTGAGGCACTTTTCCTTCTTCCCCTCCAATTTTCTTTCAAGGTCTTTCTGATCTAACTGCTCTATTTCCTGTAAAACCAATTCTTCTCTTACTTCCTTATATGCGTGTATTCACTTACTAGGAACCATTATTCTGGTATCTTTATTAATTAATGGTTCAGAAAAGCAAATCTTATTCTTTGACATTTTTTATGTAGAAAATGTTTAAGTCCAGACTTTTTCTCTTCCAAAGTCATCCCTTTCAACTGAAAGAAGAGATGAAAAACCATCTGGTTCTCTGAGAACTTCCAAGTCAATGCAGAAAAATTCCAGATTCATCCTGATGGTCTTTTTCATTACCATGCATGTCGGTAAAAGTGGTTAGTATTCACTATTATTGATGAGTCTTGGCAGGTTCTCTGTCACAAGTTTCATCTTTAATTTAGTCATATGAAGGATCCCTATGGCTATCTACATATACCTCAATAGAAAGTCACCAACCTATGTTAGTTACATGAATGCATTCTGCTTTCCATTTCAATTCAATTCAGCAAACACTTAGAGAACACAGTCATTTAGGATTAATTTTTTAATCCTATTTAATTAATGTAATTTAATTAAATTTAGGATTAAATTTATTACAGGATAATCTAGGCCAAATACATTCAGATTTTTATTATTCATGCCAAAATATTCTAAACCTTAGAAAAAATGCATTGGGTCCCTATTATTTCATTTGACATATCTCTCATTAACTCCTGTGGACTGAATTTGAATAACTTATTGAATAACTAAATGTTAAAGTCTATGATTTTTTTTTTACAAAATTTAGCCAAAATATTCCATAATGGAAGACAGAAAGTTCATTTAAATGTTTTCCTAATTGTGGAATTTGTAAAAACATCTGTGATGGTCAATAAAATGGGTGATATAAGTTGAAATCCATAAGACATAGAAAGTTCAGGAAAGTTCATTCATGTTTGGAGAAAGGAAGAATATAAGGGATACAAGTAATTCACAAGTTTAATGGATAGTATGTTTACAATTCCCTATTTTTAAAAGATTCAGATGGACCAAATTAAAGAATTATATGAATTACAATAATTTGATATATAAATGTCTCTAATTTAGATGCATTATTAGAAGGAAGAAAGATAGTAATTCCTGGTAGCAAATTTAGGGATTATTAAGTGTGAAAAGTAAGAGAGAATAACACTTTTCATAGAACTAGCAATGTCACAGGCACATTTCCCATAGTCAAACAACATGGTAGCTTTGTCTACATCACACTAAATATTTTATTTGGGAAGGGAAAAAACTACTACATATAAAAAGCATAAGATTTTTTCTTAAGTGGAGACTCATTCTGTCCTATAAAATGTTTCAAGAAGCCATGTATAACTTTATGGACAATTTCAAAGCTGGTTGAGTTACCATTATGTTATGTCTTCTATAGGTATTATTTCAATACCTTTTTTCTAGGTTCTTATAGATGAATGATCTAGAAGCAGTTTTTTTTTTCTTTTAAAGTTAAGGGTGAATGATTAAGTTAATATAAAGGCAAATAGTATAGAACTAACATCACTGTAAAAAGGCCACTAAGAACACCTAAAAATAGCTTCTCAGTTGTCCCTTGACCTGATACATCTCTGGTAGGCCCTTCTTAACCTGGCCAATTCTTACCGTTCTAGTCTTCTGATACCCTACTCTTTCTCATGACACTGACCTTCTTCCTTCTTCTCATAAGACATTCCATTTTCAAACTGTGCATTTTCATTGGCCTTCCTCCACACCTGGAATTCTCTCCCTCCTCCTCTTGGTCTCCTGACTTCCATGGCTTTTTGACTTTCTTCAAGTCACATCTAAGTTCCTATCTTGTACAAGAAATCTTTACGTATGCTCTTTAATGCTAGTACCTCCCCTCTGTTGATAATGTCCAATTTATCATGTATACATCTCATTTGTACATCTTCGTTTGTATTCTGACTCTGATTCAACTTTGATCTCCTTAAGAGCAGATATTTTTGTCTTTTTCTTTTTTTGACTTTCTTTGTATCCCTAACACTTAGCAAAGTGTCTGGCACATAGAAGGCATTTAAATGATGTTGACTCTTTTATTTCTAACATTATCATGGAAAATACATTTTGTAGTGGGGCAATTTGTAACAAATTACTCCTCTGAGAAGCATAGCCTTCTTTAGTTTGCGTATTTAACTCTTCTGGGTTTCCCTTCCTCATCTATAAAATGGGAGAGGGGAAGGGAGTTGTGATAGATAACCTCTGAGGTCTTTTCTATCTCTACATCTATGATCCTAGTTAGTACATTTTCTTTTGTTTTCTGTGAACACCCCTCTTAAGAATCCTCAGGTATTTAGTAGGCAGCAAGAATGAAACTTCCAATTTTTTAAGCTTAAGGTAGCATAAAATCATGGTTGAAAAGTAACTAAAACTTGCCAACTATAGTGTGTATATATGTGTATCAAATGAGGTTATGCAAATACATTTAGCCAATGGCATTTCAATTAGTTGCCAAAGTAGGCATCTTTAACTGGCTACATTTTCCAGCCAAAGCTTCCTTAAACATAACAACAACAAAACCTGATTTTATTGCAGAGTATACTGCAGAGGTCTGAGTTCTGCCTACACTGTATGGATTTTAGATTTTAGTATTTTCATTCTATTAGGAACTGCTTATCCATAATTGTGAAAAAATTAAAAGACTTTCGCATGTGAGGTAAATCCACACAAATGTTTATCAATTTATGAAGCAATGACTATGTCTAAGAATTTAGGAAACAGTAGCAAATTTAGTTTTCTGTACCATCATGCTGTACTGTAACATGGACACTGTGTTAGGTTAGCTATGCTTCTTGTCTAATTACTGAAATGAAAATGGGTTTTACAAATGATGCTTCTAAATTGGAAGAACAGTATGATTTAAGGAAAAGAGTATTAGATTTGAAGTCAGAACTAGTTTTGATTCCTAGCTCTATTTATTTTCTGTGTGATCTCAGGTATGTCATTAGTGTCTCTGGGCCTCAGTTTCTCCATTTGTAAAATAAATGATTTGGACTGGTTGATTTCTACATGTGTATAGTTCAGTGAAAAGAAGTGCTCATCTGCTTGTCTACCCTATTGCATAAATTCCAGATGAGGAGCTTTTCTTCTAATTTCTAATGAGATTGATTTTTTTAGACATCTGGGGAATGCTTGGATAAACTCTAAAACAAAAACATCTTCCTAACTTATTTGTGCCCATTTCTTTTGGCAACAGTTAGAAGGAGAGCCCACAAGATCTTCTTTGTTATTTTTTTCTCTGTCATTATAACTCGTTGAGTTCTGATGATTAGCTTAGAATTTATCTGGATCATTATTTAAAGGAAAAGAAAATTATGAAATTTAAATCTGGGTGTGTCGAAACACAACTTCACGCAATATTGTGTTGTCATTTGGAAACATGTAAATCATTCCTAGTTGTTTTTATCTAAAACATCTTTCCATTCAATGCCATGATGCAAAAGATTTTAGAAATTGAAGTCCACAGAAGATCAACTTGATACTGTAACAAATAACCCATTCTTGTTCATGTCTTACAAATGACATTTTCATAAAGAACATTAGCAGTGAGAAAAAATGACCTTAAAAGAATAATAATGTGTTATACTCAATGTTCCCATGGCATTTTCTTCCCTTATACAAAAGGAAAGAGTATAATAATTTCCATTGCTGCTTGTTTTGCTATACCCTTTCCATACTGCATTATCAAAAGAGGGATAAAACAAAGGCAGTCAGGGAATCGTAAGTCGTGAACAGAGGAATTCACCGTATTATTATAAAGGAGTCATACAATTTAATCTCTCTCAAGGTCTTAATTTAATCTTTAATTATTTTTTAAAAATTCAGCTGACACCTTTTCTGTCTTCTTCATGACTTATTCTAAAAGTTTTCTAGTAATGGACCATCAGTCCATCTCATCATTCAACCAAAGAACATTTCAGTATCTGAGTCATGTCCAGGTTAGCAAATTGGATCAGTCAATCAAAGACACACAAAAATTTCTAAGTACAAACTTTTTGCCTAATGGGTACACATAAATCATAGAATAATGAATAATATTCAAGGGAGGGAATTGAGACTGCTTTATCAATCAATCCTCTGCTTTCATGAAGAACTTCAACTATCTTTTGTTTTAAATAAACTTGATATGCTGAATTTCAAACTCATGGGTTAAAGAGACATGAAAGATAAAGTTACTGGATTTTTCTGAGGCATTATCCTTGACAATATGCGAATGAGTGACTAAATATATTGCATGTTCAATTTTTTTTACTTGTAACTGAAAGCAATGACACTTTAATAAAAACCTATTAAGTTGACATAAGGCTGTCTTAATGTAAACTGGAAGAACAGTCACAAATTTGGTATTTTCCTAAATCTTAATTAGGTTGAAAAAAAATAAGTTTAACTCAGCATATCTTCATAGATCTGTGCCTTTAACACTGATTCTATAAAAATACTGTCATTTTAAATGATAAGAAGATTATTTTTTTCTAGAAAAACACTATTAATGGATATTTAAAATATTTGTAATTTGCTTATTCCATTAAAAATCTGTGAAAATTCTAGTAACCCACAAAGGAAGAAGTCTCTGCCCCCTCCCATCTCCTCTTTCAAGTATGTGGGGACATCTTCAAATAAGGTTCAAGCAACCAGGAACATAATAAGATGATCACAACTCCAGGTCTAGAAAGGATCACAAAAGCCTCTTTTTATATACGAGGAAACTGAGGACCAGGACATTAAGTGGCTTGCTCATGCAATATTCTTCTAGTTCTACTCATTTCACTTGGAATCAGTTCATGTAAGTCTTTCTAGGTTTTTCTGAAAGCATCCGCCATGTCATTTCTTATAATATAATAGTATTCCATCACAATCATATGCCATACTTTGTTTAGCCATTCCCCAAATAATGATGGGCATCCCCTCAATTTCCACTTTCTTTTCACTAGAAAAAGAGATGCTACAAATATTTGTATACATATAGGTCCTTTTCCTTTCTCTTTGATCTATTTGGGGGTACACACCTAGTAATGGTATTACTGGATCAAATGGTATGTACAGTTTTATAGCAATTTGCACGTAGTTTTAAATTGATTTCCATGATAGTTAAATCATTTCACAACTTCACCAAGAATTCATTAGTGTCCCTATTTTTCCACATCCCCTCCAACATTTGTCATTTTATCACTTATCCAATCTAATAGGTATGAGGTGATACCTCAGAGTTATGATTTCTCTTTCTCTAATCAATAATGGGGTCGCTAGGTAAAACAGTGAGGGACTGGAGAGCCAGACCTGGAGTCAGGAAGCTCTGACTTCAAATTTGGTCTCAGAAACTTACTAACCATGTGATCCTGGGCAAATCTCTTACCCCTGTTTGGTTCAATTTTCTCATCTGTAAAATGAGCTGGAGAAGGAAATGGCAAACCACTCCAGAATCTCTGCTAAGAAAACCCCAAAATGGGTCACAAAGAGTCAGACACAACTGAATAATCATTAGTAATTTAAAGTAATTTAGCATTTCTTTTCCCTCCCCCCAGGACATGCTTTCTTCTTCTGATTGTGAAGAGATTTAAATACCAAACAGCAATTTATATTTCATCCTATAGAGCCACTGAAGTTTATTGAGTGGGGATTGTCAACATGTGCACGTGTGATACAGTCAGACCTGACCTTTAGGAAAATGACTTTGGAGTCTGTGTGGAGAATGGATTAAACTTGCAGTAAGACTTACTTATTAGGAGGCAGTTGTAGTACTTGAGGGGCAGGATGGAGAGTGCAGGGGTTGGGGATGTGGGTGGGGGGAGGATGGGGAAAGGCCTTCTTCAGAAGGTGGTGTTGGAGCTGAGTCTTGAATGAATCCAGGAATTTTAAGATCAAAGAGGAGAGGAGGAGAGAAAGCTTTCTAGGCACAGGGAGTAGCCCCTAAAAAGTCATGGAGAGAGGAAATAGAGTATCCTGTCTTGAGGGGTAGCAAGTAGGGTAATATATAGGAGACAGAATGTATAGATATCGATAATGTATAAGAAAACTGGAAAAGCAGGAAGTTATCAGATGATGAAGAATGTCAAATGCCAAACAGAAGAGTTTTCAGGTCATGCTAGATAAAATAGGAACCACTGGATTTTATTGAGTATGAGCGTGACTTTGTCAGATATGAGCTTTAGAAACATCTCTCTGGCAGCTGTGTAGGGAATGGATTAGAGTGGAGGAGAGACTTGTAGCAACGAAGCTGATTAGGAGTAGTCCAGGTGACAGGTGATGAGGGTCTGAAGGATGGTTGTGGAATGCATAGAAGACATATGGAAAAAGATACAATAAAATTGGACATTTACCTGAGTATGTGGGCTAAGAGACAGTGAAAAGTAAAGGATAATGATGAAATTAAAGGACAAACAAACAAACAAACAAGGCAACCTGGAAGGATGAAGCTGCCCTCCACAGAACTAGAAAGAGGACTGGGTTTTGGGACAAAGATAGCGAGTTCATTTTTGGACATATTGAGTTTCAGATGCCTATGGGATATCCATTTTGAACTTCATGATAGGGAATTATTTTCATTGTACAAACAACAAATACCCAAGGAGTTAGAGCAAAGATTATTTAGAGTTCAGTTATTCAGTTCATTTGGATTAATGTTTTATGCCTATGACATTCAAAGCACAGTGCTAGGACCTAATGATACAAAGATTAAAACAAAGACAATGAAAGTACAATGGTCCTTACCCTCTAGGATTTTACAGTTCATTAGATAAAAGATAAATCAGGCACACAAAAATGATCACACAAAGGTACATTACCGAAAAGGCAAAGAAGTCTAGAAAAGTACTATGAGAAACCTGATGAAGTTTCACTTTCACCTTTCACCAGGAAGCTTTGGAGAAGGTTTCTAGGAGATAGAGTGAAGGGAGAGAAGATTTTAACAGGCAGAAATGGGGAATGATGCAGAAGAATAGTGCAAGATGAGATTGAACTAGTAGTTTATTTTGGACAGAATGTGTTGAAAGTAGCAGTTTGAAATATGGCTGGAAAGATAAACTATCTATAAAATATCATGAAGGGCCTCACATGTTAGGCTGAGTTTGTTTTGTTTTCCATGGGCAATGGGGAGTCACTGATGGGTTTGAATAAGGAATGACAATTAAATTTGTATTTAGAATATTATTTTAGAATTTATCTGAATTTAAGACACACTGAGTCAGTTAGACGTATGAAATTCAACAGTTTGCTTTGTTTCTTATATCTGTACATGTGGGCTGAATTATAAAAGGGAACCCCCCCAAATGTTATGAATGATAGCAATAGATTCCATATGGTACTTACCAAGATTTCAGTGAGATAAGAAATCACTCAAGTTTTAGTTAGATATTTATGTTGCTCATTATTTGATAAGATCTTGCTAAATAATTTTAGCAAATCACAGAAACTTTTCCTTATTGAAAGAAGTATGGATTCTACTACTTTAATGAGGTCACTGCAGTTTAACAATCAATTTATATAGCAGAAGCCAAATGGAATTTCTTAGACAGTAACTCTTGGGGTGGATCCAAGAGATGAATAACTCAATATATTGACTACAGTGAAGACTAAAGAGGGAAAAGGAACATCACATATATATATGCATATGTACACACATATATGCATCTATATGAAAATATATGCTTGCATAATTGTTTATATATTTTATTTGACATTCATTTTTACATTTGATATATAAAGTACATTTTCTATCTATTTATCTATCATGTCTATATATTATTTTCACTAGGGGTTTATAGACTGTGATTTTGCAATTGAACAACAGAATACACAGTTTCATGTGCAGAGACTAATTTCCCATGGTACTGAACCCTTCCAAGCAACTTATGTGAGCATGATTTCCTTTTGTTGTCAGTGAAAACTTCATATATATATATATGTATGATATATATATATATATCATCTCAATAGGGTACTTGGATCAAGTCTATGTGAAAAAAGCAAGAGGGAAAATCAACCCTTCAGTCAAATGTTTTCACATTCTCAGGTGACTAGACTTTGTGGTCGCTTCAGGAATAGGTTTAGGATTGTCAGTATCTTTATAATAATGGTTTTTAAGAAATTATTCATAATTTTCTAGATTATATTACTAATAGGTACTGGTTACATATCTCTGCCATGTACCTGGCTTACAAAATATTTTGTCAACAGTATAATGTGACAGAAAATTATTTGCATGTTAGTGGTAGCGGAAAAGCCCAAAGGGGTTCATCTAGTACTATTATTAAAGAGAAAGTCAGCAACAATGAGTTTTTTCTAAAAGATATAAGCTCCTAGGTATTAATATATCATTTCCATTCCAAGCTTATCCAAATAGTTGTTGTTGTTGAGTCATTTTCAGTTGTGTCTGACACCAATTTGGGGTTTTCTTGGCCCTCAGTAAATAACCAAAATATTGTAAAATATACCTTCTTTGCTTATAAATTCAGCTTACCAGTTTGATGGAAAAATATAAAAACACCAACAAAAAGGTCTTTATATAAGCAATATTCATGACTCACTTTTATGTGGAATTTTAACCAATGTGGTCTTGTAAGCTAATCATCAATGTAACTTGCATTTTCTCTTTTAGAATGGCCTTTTGGTGCATAGAAATAGTCCCTGAGAATAATTCCAGGGAACAGTGATTCTGGGAAATAATTTTCTGTATCTGGAATTAAAATATACTTCCTTCTTCAAAAAAGCACTAACGGTATAAAAGCTTCCCTCCAATATGAACAATAGTCTTTTGTATTCTCTTTACATTTTTCTATGGCAATAAAACAAGATCCTTTTTTTTTCCTTTTTCTCACCCTTCCTTTTTCATTACATCTCATTTCTCAGTGATATGACTGAAGGACAAAATAGAGACCAAGGTTCCTCTGAAAGATTCTCATCAAACAAACATCATCAAGAAAAATCTATGAATCATAATAAATAAATTGAGTAGGCTTTCACAGATGACAGAAAGCACTTTATGGGATATAAATCTAGATTAAGTATTTACCACATAAGAATACTGTGAAGAAAGTTATTTGCAAATGTTAAACTACATATTAAGTTGATTTATTTGTTTTTAATTTAACATCAAAGACCTCTTCATCCATCTATACCCAGAAAGCTAATCCAGATTCTGGTTAATTTTAGACTGAGAATACTATGCAAACCATAGCTTAGGTATATCTCCCAATGCTTTACTTTTACTATTTTTGTAGTCAACCTTAGAACTGACTTGATTCAAGGGAAAGCCATATAATGAAATAGTATGTAGTAAAATAGCAATAAAATATTCCCCTGATAAACCCGGAGTCACCTTCCCATGAATGCATATACCTTCAGAGAAAGAGTGATGTGCATTGGGATTTCACATGGGTCATATAAACATTGGAAGTTCTTGTAGTTGGGACAACGACTTGGAAGAGAGTGCACATAAAAAGACAGCTCATCTCTCCGAAGATGTGCAACTGATGTCCTTGACTTGGCAGATTAGAGTCTGTCTACATCTTAGTAGTATCAGATATGATTTGAACCCAATTTTTGTGATCCCAAACTCAGCAGTTTATTAGTCTCTGCACATGAAACCATGCATTCTGTTGTTCAATTGCAAAATCACAGTCTTAGAAAGATATACCAATTTGTAAATTTAAAAATCAAGGAATCATTTAGCAAAACCTTTTTATTCAATTATACACTAGTGATTTCAGTTATCCATGCCATTGTCAATGGATTGGGCAGAAGAAGTTCTATCAGCTTCTTGTGATTACATAAATTCATTTGTTAACAGTTGTGTAATAATTTGCCACTGAGCCACTGGACCACAGTCAACACATGTGCTTTGGTAGCTATTGCTACATTCTGCCATAGCAGAATTGCTTACATTTTGCTTGCTCAAACAGAAAATAATGTCTTGTGCTTGGAAAATCTGGCATTAACCAGTTTTTTAAATTGTTGTTTAGTCTCCTTGCACATATATCACTCTCTCATCACAAAACTATTTAAACATTTTAATCTTCTGTCTTCAGTGGAAAAAATGAATGAGGAAATAAAGCAGCCACTGTGTTGAAACAAAGATAATTTTTTTTATACCTAACTGATAGTGATCAGAGTTAACTAATAGGCAGACTTCAACCAAAGAAGTAATTCATTCCCCTCCATGGTGGTAAGAAGTGTTTTATTCCACTTTTTTTTTTAACAGAAAAGTCCAAACTTTATTCAAAACCACATTTGATGTTTAAAGTTACTAAACAAATTATAATGAAAAAATAAAAAGAGAACAGTGAAGAGAGCTTCAAATCTAGGGAGGATTCCATCTCTTTATAAACATTATGGAGCCCAAAATGTTGCCAGGGCTATTAGGTGCCAGCTGTGGTATGCTGTCAATGTTGAGGACCTACCTCTGACTCTATAGGTTTTGAAACCACTCTAGAATTCCAAAATAGGGTAGTTTTTAGTCATCTCATAGATGCAGAGGGGACTTCTTGCTCTGAGAATGTGAAGGGGGCATTGAGGGTAAGATGATTCTTGGGCTCCCAGAGTAAGGACCAAGATATTCTAGACAAAGGTTCTTAACCTACAAGAGGCCATCAGTAATTATCTTGACCCATGTCTTGCCACTGGACTCTGACTGACTCTAGAGGGGAGAGTGAAGCTGATGACTTTGCCTCACTTAAATTCAGTTCACTTGCAAGTCAAGATATTACTCTCCTGATATCATTCGTTCTCTTTGAGAAGGAAGGATGAACAACAATCTTAACCTACAGTCTTGGAGTTTGTGGATAGATTTCAGGGGATATGTTCACCTGGATAGGAAAAAAAGTTACATCTTATTTCAACACAATTGATTTAATTTGTCATCCTATGTATTTTCTTTTGTGCATTTAAAACATTATTCTGAAAAAGCCTTGCAATATTGTCAAAGACCCATGACACATACACAAAAAAGTTAAGAACTCTTGTACCAGATGGTTCTTGGTTGGAATGAGGGGATAATTCCTTGGGATTTTTCTTAAATATTTCAGAACTCTCAGAAGACTCCAAATGCAGGATTTTGAATTCACTTAGCATTACTAGGATTAAACATAAACCTAGTCTCTGCTTTAGTAGGAAACTGTCTAGAATGTGATTCTAGCTCTCCTTGTTCTTTACCCTGAGGATGTATCTGGATCTACATATAATCTGGAATATATTGTTGGGGTTCCTGGAGAGCATTCAATATTGATTTTGATAGATCTTCAAACAATTAGTTTTTTGAACTAAAGACTATGACAATACTTATTATTGCCTTTCGGGAATTAAAAAAAAGTTATCCTTTCACTAACCAAAGTCAAACCATTGACTTGAAATTTTATATATTACATGTGCATACACCCACATACATATACGCACATGCATATTTATGTATATGTGTATATATATATGCACACACAAAAGTACACATAGATACAAAGGTATATATGTGCATACATATATACGCACATGTATATGTAAATGTATATTTATACATATTTTTGTATGTGTATTTATACATTTATTTATATATTTATTATATTTTCATATATATATGTATATATACACATTCTATTGCTGATAAATATTTTCCTGATCAACGATTTGCTCCCCAATTGTTTAGCATTATTGTCATTATTTATGAACTTGTTTCTCCTTTATATAAAAGGAAATCTAGCAGCTAGTAATTCCTTTTGTTTTCGATTTGATTATTGATGGTAGAGCGTAGAGATATTGATTGCTATAGAGGGATGAGAGTGACACAGCACAGCTTCAGCGGCTGAGGCATAAGGAGAGGTAAAGATCAAACACTGATCCCATTTAGAAGTCCCATAAACAAGGAAGAACAGACTAATATCAATCCCTGGGAAATCACAACTTTCCATCGAGAAGACCCTACAAGCAAAGAAACTTTAAATATATACCACATATAATATGACATATACACAACACAATATATACATACATAAATATACATAAATGTATGCTGTTTATCTATATATCTACCTATCTATTTATATAACCCTAAACATAATGAATATAAGCCCTTCAGGACAAAAAAGCAAGCTAAGCCTCAGAAGGGGATGATCATATTACAAATGGGGGACCCACCTCCTGCTCTAAGGGAAACATCCTTTAATTCCTTTAGATTCCAGATAAGTGAGAAGTAATAGCTCCAAACAAGAATTCTACTCTTGCCTCTTGTTCCATGTTACTGATGGGATTAACCCTGAAAGGAAAACATCCCCTCCTTGACCCCTTTACTGAAACACTTGGGGCCAGTCCTCATAGATACATTATATGTAAGGACTTCCACATAAAATGTTACAACTACTACAATTCAAAAGTCATGAACATTCATATTCATATTCACATTCACTTAATGGTGACACAGTTGTAGTGGCACCTGGCCTTTTATATGACTTCTCTTATCTGGAGGTTGAATGAATCACATGAAACAAAGGAAAGAGCCCAAATTGAGTTATTGGCAGACATCATAAGATAAATAGAGTTTTGGAGCTGGAAGGGCCCTCAGAGATTGTCTAGTCCAATCCATTTTATAGATGAGATACTGAAGCAGTTTTCTAAGGTCACACTCAAAGTAATTTAAAAAAAGGGATTTAAACCAATTTCTCCTAAATCTAAATATAACCACCACATTTTCTTCGAGAACAACCAACTTATGATTGGTAAGTTGAAAGGTTGTGGGAAGAGGGGTATGAATTCAATCTAAAGACCAGAATTTGTTTTTCAGAGAGTGCAAATTATAAGTGGCGAGAAGACAAAAACTTCGTGGAACCCATAAATACTTATACTGTTAGTCAACATCCCTAGATGGTAGATGTATCAGATACAAAAAAAGATATTGTCTTTGATTAGTTGGCTAAATTTTCACAGATTTCAATTGTTTGCTTTTAAAAAATCTTTTTTTATTAATTCATAATATTCAGAACTACTTTTTTCGAAGTGAAAATTAGAAAACACAAGTGAATAAGTTTCTAGAATAATTTTTTCATGGAAATAATAGTGACTGATATTTATTAGGTTATAAACTCCTTGAGGGCAAGGAATGCGTTCTGCCTTTTTTTTTTTAGCACTTAGCACAGTACCTGGCACATAGTAGGCTCTTAATAAATGTTTATTGATTGATTTATGTATTATTTTAAAATTATAAAAAGTGCTTTGCATTTATTACCTTATTCATTTTCACAGCCATTCTGTTTGAGAGGTACACAAGTATTATACGTTCTTTTCAAATAAAAAACCTGATGCTCCAAGAAGATAAGTGACTTGCCCATGATCACATTGTCAGTCACTTTAAGAGGCTGTATTTGAACTTAGGTCTTTATTAAAATAGATGAAAGGGAGTGCAATAAGCATTTATATAGCACTTGCTATGTATCTGGCATTGTGCTAAATCAAGTCTGTACAACCTGGGCCTTCAGGTGGTTTACTGCCCTCCCACAGCTTGCAGCACATCATAGTATTTCTTTGGGCCCTTAAAAATGTAGAAGAAAGCATCCTTTGTACGCAGAGGAAATCCCTTTGTATGCTACAAGCAGCCGGCAGGCCATAAGCAGGCCACTGGCCTCAGGTTGTACAGGCCTGTGCTAAGTGCTTTATAAATATCTCATTTGATCCTCAAAATTCTATGAGGTAGATGTTACTACCCTCATTTTACAGCTGAGGAAACTGAGGTTAAATGACTTGTTCAGAGTCACATAGCTGGTAAGTGTCTAAGGTCAAATTTGAACTTTCCTCTTTCTGAGTCCAGCCCAGCACTCTATCTGCTGTACCACCTAGCTGCTTAGGTGAAGACTTAAGACAATACATGAAATAAGAACACGATGTATTTCTTCAATTGTTGGAAACAAAGATAAAGCACAAAAATGTAGTTTCTGCTATTGTATTGGGTTTTATATGTAAGAATTCATTACTTCAAATATCATGTTGAGCAATCATAAACATACACAAAGCTGTTCACGATATATTCTCTTGCTTTACTAAATTAGAAGTTTTCATAGTTTAGAATGTTTGTGTCTAGGACCACAAAATAAATAAACTAACCCCTCCCCCCAAAATGAACAAAAAAAAACTATTTTTACTTATAAAACTATTGATTGATCATGGGGAAGGATTGAGCTACACTTCCTTCTGTGACATCCCTGTGAACAACAAACGTCCTTGTCCAGACCAGCCCCTTACATATTTTTTTTCCAAAAAGTTAACTGAAAACTTCTATTATGCTTTTGCTGTATGCAGATCACTGTTCTAGGTATGAGGGGAGATGCAAAGTTTATATAGATCAATCTTTACCCTCAAAGAACTTAGGTTATTACCAACAATAATTTGCTGAAATATTAATATAGATGAAACAAAATAGCACCTATAAGGCCTTTATCTGGACAAAACCACAGAAATGAAGAGGCAAGATCTTTAACTCTATCATTTCTAAGTCTCTCTTTGAAGCTTGTGAAAACTCCAGCATAGTTTGCATGTTTGTGACTCTAGATGCTTGAAGGACTTGCTATTGAAAGGGAGCAAAATATTTGGTAAAGACAGATCTATACCTACAGTGGCAGGCCTGATTAAGGAAGGAGCTGAAATAACCTTAATCATGAATTGTATCCCAAAAGTCATAAACTCTCTTTGAAGAGAAAGCTCTCCTGCCAACGGCAGTAATTTAATAGTAATATAGTCCAGAAACAGATGAGAGTAATATTAACTCAGTGGGCAAGAAGCCTCTCAGGTCAGGATTTGTCCTTCCCAATGATATTTATTTGGATCCTCTAGACATCCGCCATCATCTGTCTCCATTAAGATAGCTGCAGCTACTATACTGAGCTTTCTTAGAGCCTCTGACCTATCCTCTGTCCTTTTTGGCTTTCTGATCACTGGAGTTTATCTAACTCTGCCTTGCAGTGCTTTGTCCATTTCCCAGGTCTATTTTGTAGACTGGCAGATTATCCTTTCTTTCTTCTACTGCTGAACTACGGGATGTCAACAGCCCTCTGTTGTTGAGCTTCTTCCTCCACTAAGATCTTACAGTCAACTACCTATTCCCTCTAAAGGAATATTATGACTTTGTGCGATTGCTTGGGCTTAGGGCCATTTAAGTTGTTGCATTAATGGGGCCCAAACTGTCATACTCTACTACCCCTGAAAAGAGACCCTCAAGTCAATGTCTTTCTTTTCAAAGCATTTCATACCTCCTCAGTATAAATTCTGTGGACTTGATATTTAAACTAGGGTGAGTAAATTTCTTTTAACTCCCAACATGCCCCTGGCAGTTAGCACCAGAAACATTGCAAACTATCCTAGAGCTTCCATATCTCTCTAGGAGTCATTTAACAAGTAAGAGTGACTTCTGCCCCATTCCTGGGGCTATAGATACTATGCTAGCTTCTTGACAAGTGATATATGCAGTAGAAAGTTATAAAATAAGATTTTCAGTGAGGTTTGAGTGAAAGGTCATTTCTGTTTGGGGGAAGGGATAAAACACTATTATTAATAGTAGTCTTTTCTTTGAGTTTCTGTACTCTTTTTTCCTTTAACTCTGAAGGACAGTATTTAAAGGAAAGAATATACTATATTCAGAGCCAGAAAAGAACTGAGTTCAAATCTTGCTTTTGGCATTTGCTAGCTGTGACTTTAGGAAATCACTTACCTTTCCTGAGCTTCATCTGGAAAATCGGTGTCATAATACTTTATCTCTCAAGATCATTGTGAAGATGAAGATGAGAGAATACATGTAAAATGTATTCCCATCTTTAAAGTCACACACACACAAGTAATTTTAAAACTAGCTGATATTTATTTAGTGCTTACTGTACATCAAGTACTGTGCCATGAGCTTTGCAATTAGTATCTCATTTAGTCCTCACAACAACCCTATGAAGTAGGTGCTACTATTTTCCCCATTTTTATATGAGGAAACTGAGGCAAACAGAGGTTAAAAAATCTTGCCTAGAGTCATACAGTTAAATATCTGATACCTATTTTCATTATTACATTTTTATTGTTCTATATGAGCACTTGGAATGATATCACTTAATTTTATTTTTCTAAATAGAGCTTGTATTAATTATAAAAATGTGGGAAGCCCACAGTTGTGCCACTAATTCTAAAAGCATGAAAAATGTAATTCTACTTTAATAGTGTCCATTTCAGAAACCTTTAGTTCTACCCAATAAATATTTTTACTGTAGTTAAATTTTTATGCTAATATTTCAGCTGATTTGTTGTTTACTCTGCAATTAGAAAGTGTGTTTTTGTCATTGCTAGCTGACCAGTCTTACAATTTCCCCTTGTATCTCTTCTAGTCAAATGTTTTGTCTATTTCCAATGGCAAGTCCTTTGTTCATACTCTTACCCTTGTCTGAACTAGAGTAATTTACCAAACTTCTTTACGTTTTAACCTCTCTAGTCTTCTATAAATTATTGCTAAATTATTTTCTAAGCTTCAACTTCATAAACTCCTTCCTCTAGGCACCCACTAATTTTATGTTGACCTCTGATTCTCATAGAAATGATCATCTTGGAAACACTCCAATTCCCTTTAAATTGGGGATTAAATCTACAAATTGAATTTGTTTACTTTTTAAAGGCTTTAGTAAATTGTAATCCTGGAATTTCAACTGAGAAGGCAAAGCTTCATCCTCTCCATCTTTCTGCCATTCAGGAAAATCTAGGCAATTATATAGTCTTCCCTTCCTGACTCAATATGTTTGTACTGTCTATTCTCATGTTCTGAGAAGTCATCTTGTAAATTAATGGTGTCAACTACACTGAAAATTATATTATTTTTGTTGGAATATATTTTTTAACTCCTGATTTGGTTTTTTCTATCTTTGTTAAAATCTTTTCTTTTGAAGTCTTAACTTGTGAGTTCATATTTTAAAATATAATGCTAACAAATAGTATTTTCTATCACAGTTTTGAAGATTTGATTTTATTTTGTAAAAGTTTTATTTAGGTGTCGTGTCAAGATAAAGCTACGACGCTAATGTTATTAAGCAGTCAATAGTACAAGGGCTTCCACAATTTAGTATCCTTGTACACCTATTTCATATTATTTGTTTCATGCTCTCTCCTCTTCAGCAAAAATGAAGCCTTTGTTGCCCACAGTTATAAATTCAGTGTGTGTCTGAATACACTGTGTGTTTATTCTTGCCTTTGTTCACATCATTGCCTGTATCTTCCTCCAACCCCTCTCCTTTTAGAAAAGACAATACATATTATATATATTTGCAAAATATGTAATGGGACTGGATTTATGAATTCATTTGTATATGAAACTCCCAATAAGAAACTTCACTCTAGCGGGGCAGAGCCAAGATGGCAGAGTAGAAACATGCATACACACTAGCGCTTCCCCCCACCGTCCTCAAAATACCTGTAAAAAATGACACTCAACAAACTCCAGAGCAGCCAAAGCCACAGAACAACAGAGTGAAAGAGGTTTCCAGCCAAGTGTAACCTGGAAGGCCTATGGGAAAGGTCTATCTTCCAGGATGCTGAGTGTAGTGGAGCCCAGCCCTAACCATGGGACCTGAACCTGGGACTTCCAAGGCAGAATTCCCAGCAGGGAGGGTCCAAGATCCCTTAATCTACAAGTAACAAAGAAAGCTCCAAAGGTCAGTGTGGGAGAGCTTTCTCAGCTGGGGGAGAGGGGAACAGGGTTCCCCCAGCAGTGGCCCCAGGTGGTGGCAGCAGCAGGTGGCAGGTGGCTACATGGAAGCAGCTTGGGTCTGTTGTTCTGGCAGCTCTGCTTAAAGCCTCTGATGGAATTAAGCAGCTGATCTGAACCTCAACCCTCAGTGGTGGCCCTACTCCCACCCAAAGCCCCTGGGGGAGTTGAGCAGCTGATCTGAATCTCAATCTTGGCACAGTACTGGGGAGAGGAGGAGCACTAAGACCCTCCTTTTGACAAAGGATTCAGAAGTTAGGTAATTGGCTGGGAAAATGCCCAAAAAAGGGAAAAAATATAAGACCATAGAAGATTACTTTCTTGGTGAACAGGTGTCTCCTTCCATCCTTTTCAGATGAGGAAGAACAAGGCATACTGTCAGAGGAAGTCTGCCTCCAGTACCTCCAAAATGAATATGAAATAGGCTCAGGCCATAGAAGAGCTTGAAAAGTATGTCAGCAGCCTGCTAATGAAGAATCAAAAAACTGCTGAGGAAAATAACACCTTTAGAAAGAAGCTAACTCAATTGGAAAAAGAGGTCCAAAAAGCCAATGAGGAGAAGGAGGCTTTAAAAAAGCAGAATTGGCCAAATGAAAAAGAAGGTTCAAAAGTTCACTGAACAAAATAGTTCTTTAAAAGACAGAATCGAGTTCAGGGAAGCCAATGACTATGAGATAAACCAAGAAGTTAGAAAACAAAACCGAAAGTTTGAAAAAATAGAAGATAATGTGAAACATCTCACTGGAAAAACAACTGACCTGGAAAATAGATCCAGGAGAGACAATTTAAAAATCATGGGACTACCTGAAAGCCATGATCAAAAAAAGAGCCCAGACATCATCTTTCTTGAAATTATCAAGGAAAACTGCCCTGAAATTCTAGAACAGAGGACAAAATAAATATTGAAAGAATCCACTGATCACCTCCTGAAAGAGAACTGAAAAGAGAAACTCCTAGGAATACTGTGGCCAAATTTCAGAGTTCCCAGATCAAGGAGAAAATATTGCAAGCAGCTAGAAAGAAACAATTTGAGTATTGTGGAAATAAAAACAGGATAACACAGGATCTGAAAGCTTCTACATTAAGGGATTGAAAAGCTTGGAATAAGATATTCCAGAAGTCAAAGGAACTGGGATTAAAACCAAGAATCACCTACCCAGCAAGACTGAGTATAATACTTCAAGGGGATAAATGGTCATTCAGTGATATAGAGGACTTTCAAGCACTCATGATCAAAAGATCAGAACTATATAGAAAATTTGATTTTCAAACACAAGAATCAAGAGATGCATGAAAAGGT
Organism: Potorous gilbertii; assembly: GCA_028658325.1. NCBI lineage: Eukaryota > Metazoa > Chordata > Mammalia > Diprotodontia > Potoroidae > Potorous > Potorous gilbertii. The sequence continues at coordinate 75,091,185 of CM053773.1, forward strand.
AAACAGGAAAGAGAAATCATAAAAGACTTTACTGTTGACATTCCTACATGGAAAGATAATATTTGTAACTTTTGAAACTTTTCTCAGTATTTGGGAAGGAGGAAGGATTACACACACACACATGCACATAGACAGGGAGTACAGGTTGAGTTGAATCAGAAGAGATGATATCCATAAAAGCAAAATAAAATAAAAATTAAGGGGTATGGTAGGAAAATACTGGGAGGAGAAAGGGAAACATGGATTGGGGCAGGCCATACATCTACATTCAGGGAGATACAAAATTTAGATAGTATATGTTCCTTGTTCTCAGGGAACTTACAGATTTTTAGGAGGATAATATACATACACAGGTATACATACACAAAAATATAAGCATATTACAGAAATGCAAAACAAAGTGATATGTGTGGTCTGAGGAAGATGATTCCTGTTAAATACAGGCGTTCAGTGAAGGGTATCAAGAATAGAGGGAAGATTTTCTGAAATGTGAATTTAATTGCAAAGGATAGATGAAGATAAGAAGGGGGATATTATAGACATAAAACATGATGTAAACAAAGTCAAGATGCTGGAAAGTATAAAGTGTATTAAGGTAGAAGATAGTTCTTTCATGTAAGCAGTATGTTTACTGAAACAGCCAGGGAAAAATTGTTTTGTATGAAAAGCAAAATTCATGTGCGAAAAAACATAGTTTTCCATTAAAATATTGAAACAGACTGTGAGGATGACAGAATAGAGAACTGCTTTTAACATCAATTGAAAAAACTTGTTTTACATCAGAGAAATGAATGAACTTACAAAGCATTATATTCCACTTATTTGCCTGTGACTATTTTTAGAGCTTGAGAGATTTATATGAATAAAACAGTAAATGAACTAATTATTTGGAGACTGGGAAGATAATACTGTTGGTTTCATAATTGACAGAAAATTTTATTTTGTAAGTTTAACCTCATAATGGAAAGATGAGTCACTGACCACCAGGAAGCTCTGATTGGAGCCGTTAAAAGTGTTGAAGATGTGAAGGGCTAAGAAGATAATAGGAAGAATTAAGAAGATATTAAGGATTAAGCAGGGAGTAGGAAATGAATAAAGATATGAGTGATAGTGAAGTGTTTAGCTGTTGTATTTGGAAGCTGCTTTTTGGAAGAGAAAAGCTACCTTTCAGATTAATTGAAGAAAAAACTGGGAGCCTGATGATTAGAGAATTGACCTCTGATGCATTTTTAGCAATTGCCACTAAGTACTATCTATAGTTTGACGGAAGTGAAACCAATGGAACGTATCTTATTGTTCTCCTTTCCTCCCTCTTATTTGAGAAGGAAAAGTTGAAGAATAAAGACTGACTTTGCAGTTGATTTATTATAATGATAGACTGAGAGCTGTTTGGACAATGCAGAATCTTGCTGGAATAAAGAGCTAGCTGGGATTGTTGGCATTTTTTGAGAGAGAATGTAAAGAAATTTTACTTTAAGTTCTATTTGTAGCATAAGATGCTGACAGTTGGTTAGATAAGGCAGACTCCCCTGCGGAGTGAAGAGCTGGCTGGGTTTGTCTACCTTGCACAAAGTGCCAACCTAAGGAACTTAAAATTTTTCTGACTTAAGTGAGCTGCTTGCCATTATAATAGCATAACATTCTTCCAGTGCCCTTTTAAGGATGACTGTGATGTTAAAAGAGCTTGTCACTACTTCATCAGTTCAAGAGTACAGGGGGGCCAGATTTGCTCTCCAAAGAAAGGTAAGAGCCAGTGGAAAAGTGACTTCATGACTTCATGATTATTCCTTAAGGAACCAAGGGCATCAAGTCCTGTAGACCATAGCTGTGAGTCATCTTAAGCATGTGTTTGTTTCTTTTATTTTTTTATTGTGTCCCTTTTGCTAGGTTTCTGCAAGTGGGGGGACCACTTTCTCCTGTGGATAGTGTATATATTGGTGGGAAAGTGTGACACAGGTTTAAATATATATTGTGATTTATTATTTTTGCATTTTCTTTTATACTGAGCAACTGTGACGTTATATTTATTCTTGCTTTTATATTATTGTTAAGTAAATGTGTTTACAAGCTAACGGTGTCACACTGTCTGATTTTGCATAACTAGAAAACTTACAACCTGTTGGAGTAGGAGTGAATGCATCTTCCACCAAGAGGGTAACCACTGAATGTCTGAGAGAGTTTGTCATAGATGTGTGGAATTGATCCATTTTGGGTAATCTCAAACCTGCTCTCTCTCTCTCTCTCTCTCTCTCTCTCTCTCTCTCTCTCTCTTTCTCTCTCTCTCTCTTTTTTGACCACAGAAACACTTATTATTTACAAGTCAAAATTGGGCACAAGGATGAATATGGGCAATGTTGGCTATAAGGACACACAAAAATGAAGCAACATTAAACAGTGTTTGACTCCCTATTTGGCTTTTCATACTAAATTTGTTTTAGCTATGCCTGGCAATTGGAATTATTAATAGGACATTGTAGAAATAGTATCCAATCTATCCACAGGTTTTCTGATACAGGTTCTTATTATTAGATATATTTGAACCATGATCAACCAGGATAAAATGTTCAAATACATCTTTAAATACCCCTCAGATGAACTTAACTACTTGAATCCAATATTAATTCTGTTTTCTAATTGAATATACTTGATTTGATTGTCTAAGACTAATAATTTAGAAATACCTATCAACAGAAAATCTCATTTGTATGTAATCTAATTACTGAATTTGCTTTTAATTGAGCATAATGATGTCATACAATAATTTGCCCTTTATGAAGATATTATCTAGGTATATTATCAGTGATAAATATCCTAAAGGTTGATGATAATGGGCACATCAAAATGGAGAAATAGGAGTCCTGCCATAGCACTGTCACATAAATAAATGCATTAAGTCCCAAAACTATTTGCTTGACATGGCCCTCACTTTTTTTGAGTAGTCTAAGTTGGACAATTTTTGGGTATTTCTGAATATTTCAAAAAGTTTGTCAGATTTTATGGAAAGAATCGTGTTTTCTTATATAACAAAAATAGATATGTTGATTAGTTACACAGATGTTGCATTTTATATAGGTACCATAAAACACCTTTTCACTGAGTGACTAAGCAGTACAACTTATCAAAAGTGCTGCGGGTCAAGATTTAACAAAACACAAATCCTAAAATGTCAATTAATATATTCCTGAAAGATTTTACACATCTATGCAATTCTCATGACAATCAATGCAAAAAAATCAAAATTTCTACGTAGTTAAATTACCTAAATGAAACAAATAAAGGAATAAACCTGATTTTCCAAACTATGCAAGTATTATGGGGGGCAATATTGATTATAAAGATCACAATGGAAAGACATTTCCCTACTCTTAAAGTGTTCCATAAGGAATCTTAAATTAGTATTTGCCAGCTAGGGAGCAAACAAAATTAAATAGAAAATAAATTTGTTTTCAGTTTCTATTTGGGCACATAAATAAAAGATAACGTGAAGAGAAACAGTAAAATACAGAATCTGTAACTTGTTATTTTAAGTAGTAATTTAATCATGAAAAATAGTAGCTTATAGGGCCAAAGGAAGAAAGAAGGAGATAACTTCAACTTAAGCTGAATCTAATGTTGTTTCTTTCCTTATAACTTTTCTGTAATAACACAGTATGAAACTTTTGAAAGACAAAATCACTCGAAATGGTTCTTGCTAGAGAATATATGCAACCAAAATAATTTCATTGGAATACTTAAAGTTTGTCACTCGCACTTCAAAATCAAAAGAAAATCCCCCCTGGAACTTCCCTCACTGGCACCCATTCAGTACACTCGGTAACACATTTTATTTTAATAACACACTGTATGACGGTTTTATTTTAATAATAATTATTCATAGCTCATAATGCAGCTCTTTTGAAAAATATTCTGAGTAGATTATTAACACACGGCAGAATTTTCATTTACATTTAGAAGAGAACATGATAGAGGAAAGCAAGAAGATAAAAGAACAAACAGGACTTTTCATCACTGACTACCTCTCAGAAAATCCTCTTCTGATCTGGATTAAGATCCGGTCTGAGCTGACAGTCTCTGTAAAGGACTGAACCATTAGGGAAACAAGTCAATTTGCTGACACACAGACTGAGAAATGTTGCTGATTCTGATAAAACATGAGGGTGACATGTCTGACACTGACATTTATGTTGATGTAGATGAAGGAAACTAACAAAATATCAAGGAGACTGAGAAGAACGAAAAACAGAAATTCTGAGGCAGGGGAAGGAAGGGTCAAACTAAATGACTATTGGAGCATAAGCTGAATCACTGTACTGTGTGTGTTTGTCCTTCATTGCCGAAGAAGACCATGTCATCAGAGAAATGGTGACATGACTTGCACTTGACTTTGTTTTTGTGTGAGGGAGGGCTGTGCAGGTCACCAGCCTCACTTCTCCAGTGATCAGATATTCATCAGGATGACTGGAAATGTCTCAGGATGAGGCAATTGGGGTTAAGTGACTTCCCCAAGGTCACACAGCTAGTGAGTGTCAAGTGTCTGAGGTGACATTTGAACTCAGGTCCTCCTGACTCCTGCACTGGTGACCCATCCACCTAACTGCCCCTATAGAAGCAAAGACAATGCTTTGATGTTTGCTTTATGAAGTGTCCTACTCCTGCCAAAATAGGGACTAGGGACAGAAAGGTATGGGTCCTGCTTGCTCACCTAAAGATCAATATGATTGACTGCCATGAGTTCATTAGGATTTGCACTGCTCATAAAGAGAGATGCATAGTCTCTACCCTTATAATCTAACGGAAGAATATATACTTCTTAGCCAAAGTTCATGAACAGGTATAAAAGTGGTTTTATTTCTGTGTTTTAAACTTTGGGAATTGTGTAAAAAGAAACTCAGAGAGCTTCTATGGAAGGTCACAAAGAAAAGAAATGAGTTTTCAGAAAAAGTTTTTTTTTTAAATTTTATTTTATTTATTTATAAATGTCAGAAAAGGTTTTAAAGAAGAGATGTAGTGTCCCAACAAAGGGGAAGAGCAGATCATTCCAGAGGCAGGAGTCAAAAAATTGCCCATGTGATTGTCACAGAGGGTTTGAGAATTGACACCCTTACTGGCATTACACAGATGAACAGAAGGTTTTTTGGGGAGGAACTAAAAGATGCATAGTTTGCTGAGTAGAAATTGATAAATGCCTCAGGATAAATGAAGGATGTTCTAATTCTATTTTAATTCTAGTTCATTGGTTTACAACACTCCATGGCCAGAGCTACTGAAGACCAACCAGGCATGCAAAAGAAGGACAAAGGTATTGCCTTAATAGAGTAGAGCTTACAAGTCATAACTTATATGCATCATCACAAGAGTGTCCTGGCAGAGGCAGAAATATAATTAGATTTCATCTTCCTCAGTATATTACTACAGAGCATTACCAAACATTCTTGTGATTTCCAAGCAGGACATAAATTATAGGGGAAAAAGATTTCTATTTAAAATCGAAAATGTATTTCCTTTTAATATAGGCAGAAGAAATATAGAAAATATATGAGTGGCATACACATGCACATATATAAATAGATATAGATAATTTAAAATTTTATCTTTCAGTACAAGGGAAAGCAGTTCCTGAATTTCACTTCAATGTGTTACTAGAAACTGAGATCCTGGAGCAGATTATCATAAAGGGAATTATATTTCCCCAAAGGAACAATGTTCTAATTTAGGAGCTGCATTCCTGACTATGGATTTGGAATTATAAATCATGGCCGAATCAATCTAACGATATGTTAAAGAAGCAAAAATGGAATGTAATAAGCTTCCATGAGTTTTTGCAATAGTGAAATTATACTCAAATCCATAAATGAGAATAGATTCTATGAAGGGGCCCAATCTACTACAAAACTATATATAGCACATAAAAATATAGCTCTCTTGTATAATTATTTTTTCCTTATTTAATAGTAACATTCTAAATGTAATGTAAATACTTAGTGAACAAGAAATTTATTTGGCTTGGTATTCAGAAAGATTTTATGGAGATGATTTGGGTGGTCTAGTTCTCTTAAAGAGGCTACTTTGGAAATGTGAAAAAAATGCCTTCCCTTTTCATTGGTAAATTTTCCGGTAGCAAGTAGAGACTTAATAATTCATTGGCCTTGTTCCGTGCTCAGATTTGGAATCATACTTTTCTTTTTTTCTTAAACATATTTTCCATATTACTTATGTTGTGAAGAAGAAAAAGAACAAAGGGAAAAACCAAGAGAAAGAAAAGAAAGAGCAAAAGAGAAAATAGTATGCTTTGGTCTGCATTCAGATTGCATAGTTCTTTCTATGGCTATGAACAGGTTTTTTCATCATGAGTCTTTTGGAACTGTCTTAGTTCATTGCACTGCTGAGAAGAGCTAAGTCTATCAACCTTGGTAATCGGGCAATGTTGCTGTTACTGTGTACAGTGCTTTCCTGGTTCTGCGTATTTCACTCAGCATCAGGAATCATTCTTTTCAAAGACAGGAATTACAAAATTCACATACCACAAACTATTTAGTGAGGGTTTGGAAAGCAGGAATCTTGATTTCTTATTTATTATCTTTGTTCTTTCATCTCAGCTTCCCTTTCCTTCTCCCCAAACATTAATTTCATCCTCAAAAGTGATAAGCAATCATTAAATGAATTTGAGGCAGACAAATGAAAAGTAAGGTAGAAATGGCAGCCAAGCAAATATGTCTGGTTAGAATTGTAACAAGGGAGGTTAGTAGCATAGAGAGCTATCTGACTTCTATGCCACCCCTTAGTATAGTTGTATTGGCACAAGGGGTAGCCTATCCACCAAAGTGGCCAGTCCTTGCCTCTGCCAAGACATAGGAAGGAAGTCAAGCACTGAGAGAAAAGGACTTCTCTGAAAGTGATAGCCCTAAGGGACCAATGGAATCTTATAACCATATTGGTCAACAGAGAAACCTATAAAGCAAGGAAGGTATGTGGATAATAGTCACTTCAGATAGCAAACCCTTTCCTCAGGGAAGAAATATGCATGCTCAGGAAAGAAGCGAACACACTTTCTCATGTCAGCACTAAGAGGCAAAGCCACATTTCCTCTAATCAACTTCCATTAGTTTAATTATCATCTCTATGAAGATGACTTCTATATCTCTCTTTTCACAACTAGGCTATCTCCTAAGCTCCAGTCCTGAATTATCAACTTCCTTTTGAACATTTCATGCTAGATATCCCAGAAACATTTAAAACTTTTTTGCCCTGAACTTTCCTATTTCTACTGAGTGAAGGATTATTCTTTCGGTTTCTCAGGTTCTTAAATCTCAGCATAAATCAGCTTTTCACTCCTCCTTCTCTCACAGAACAATCAGTTGCCCAATACTGTCATTTCTATCTCCACTACTGTCTTATGCCCCTACCCTTTTCATTACTAAAACCCCATCATTAGTTCATTGTTATCTTTTGTCTGGATTATTGCAATAGCCCCCTCACTTGTATTTTTGCTTCAAATCTCACCTCCCAAAATCCATTTTCTATATAGACATGAAAATTACGTTCTTTAAGGACAGCTTTGATCGTGTCACTTTTCTTAATAAATGTCAATGGCTCCCTATTGCTCTAGCACTAAATATAACTCCATAAATTGGCATAATGCCTTGATAACCTGTTTCAAACTCAACTTTCTAGGTTTTTAAATATGTTATTCCCCTTGCTGAACTCAATGGTCTGGTTAAACTTTCTTATCATTCATGACTCTCCATTTCCTGTCCTTTTCAGGCATCCAGGTCATGCTTACTTAATTCCTGGTCCTTCTCCTCACTCTTTCTCTGGACTCCATCTTTCATAGCAGCTTCACCATCCTTCCTTCTTTCTGGCTATCTCTTATTTATATATTGTATTCCCTCAGCTCCTCAAGAGAATGGGTTGTCTTTTTTGTTTGTAGTTGCATTCTCCTCCCATGCACCGCATAGAGCCTAACACATAAAAGCACAAATGCTCAATCTATCATCTATCTATCTATCTATCTATCTATCTATCTATCTATCTATCTATCTAGTCTGTATATTTATCTATGCACTGGTATAGCTCTCCCCCATGTCTGAAATGAGCTTCTTTTTCCCTCTGTCTCTTAGAATTCTTTCTTTATTCATCTCAAGTATTGCCTTCTACATGAAATCTTTCCTGATTTCCAGAGCCATTCTCTTCCTCCTTCCCCAAACTAACTGGTATTTATTTTATAAAAATTCTTTATATAGATACATATACACACACAAATATATATTCACATGCAGATATGTACATCTCTCCCTCTCTCTTTGTCTAGTGTTTCCTTGATAGAATATTTTTGCCCCTTGAGGGAAAAGACTGCTAATTTTTTTCTTTGTATGTCTAGCACCTAGAACTATTCCTGGAAGTTGTCATGTCCTTATAAAACTTTTTGATTTCTTGTGCCTATCTTATAGGGACACTGATTAATGCTGTGATTCTGTGAATATAAAAATTAGACCCTTTTGAACAAAGCTGACAAAACCATATTATACTCTGCTGTTTCTCATTCTTGATTCTGCTTCCCTCTTCATCTATTTTTTCTTCTTTTGGCATCTATAACACTGTTCTCTTGGTTTTCTTTCTAACTTACTCATTCTTCTTTATACCTCCTGTCCCCTAAGATAATCACCCCTCAAAATTCTACACTCTTCACCCCCTCACACTCTCTTCTTTGATGATGGCCTGAATTTCTATGACTTCATTTATCACTTGTATGACTCCTCAATCTATAATTTGACCCTCCTCTTTAAGTTCTAGCTTCAGTTGATTCTGACATTTACTAGTTCTAAGACTGGGCATTCATTAAACCTCTCTACCCTATAGTTTCTTCATATGTAAAATAGGGGAGTTAGACTAGAAGACTAGCAAGGCTTCCTTGCAGCACCATGAGTCTCTGAACCTTTAAGAAATGAAGAGTATCTTAATTGGTGTCTTGAATAACAGTCCCAAAGAACTGAGATGTAGTGTCTACATAAGCATGATTCTTAACCTTCTCCTGCAATGAGCTGTGGAACTGAAGCAGTCAACTAAATCATGTCAATTTCTGCTTGAGATATTAGATAAATTGTCTCAAAAGTGGGCTTTTCTTGAATTATGCAAGTAATTGTTTTAATAAATTTGTGTGTGTGTTAACATGGCCATTATTGTACCCAACAGCTAATCATTCAGGAAAGAAAAAAACCCCTACGTATTTTCTTATAAGAAATAATGTCTTTATCTCAATTTGTCAATCAAACATTCAGATATTTAAATCAACTCTTTTAAAAATCTTATAACAATCTTCCTTTCTTGGCACATATTAGGTATTTAATAAATTCTTGATTAATTGCTTACTATCCACGATTTCTTACTAGAAGCACAACTTGTTTAAAAGAAGTATTTCCTTTGAAATACTTTGCCATTACATTTCTAGTTACCTCTAATTCTTTTCTTAACAGATCTTTCGCTATAATTTGTTTTTGGTAAGAATTTGTTTTACATGAAGTTTATAAAAGATAAAGTAAGGAAAAGTAATACTGGCAGAATATAAGACTAGATCTCAAAGATCTTAATTTATCATTTATCACTGAACTAATCTGATTTTAAGAAGGAGATAAATATAGAAGAAAAGAAAGATTTCTGAAATGGAATGTATTTCTGAATGATCTGTGAGAAAGAAATATATGTTTGAGAGAGAATTTTGCCTATGTGTGTTATTTTCCAAAGTTTTAGTACAAAGTTAACACATTTATGATTTATTGAAAGAGAGGTGCTGTCATATAGTGTAAAAGAACAATGATAGAAGGAGTATTATGAAGCCATGCTTCAGTTCTTAGCCTTCCTGTTTGTTACCTTTGTGTGATGTTCAATGAATTGTTTTGTTTTTGTGGGCCTCAAATGTTTCATCTGCAAACTGAGATAATTGAATTATATGATTACTAAGTTCACTTCTAGCCCTAAAAATCTGCAAGTATATGAAATGGAAAAAAAGTTCATCATTGGGAAGTGTTAGACAAGATCTGGAAATATCATTCAAAACACTTGACACATATCAATTATAAAATGAGATACTCCAAAGTCATCAAGCAATGTATTTGAAAAATATTTTTGCAGCTAGAGCACATGCACAGACACACACACACACATTGGTGTATATCCCTCCAACATACATGTTCTATGAGTTCATAGAAAATAAACACTATGAAACATAAGAAAATGTAGATTTCTTTTTTTTGGAAAAAATCAATTGGACTTTGCCTCAGTTAACTCTATGAACTCTGAAGATAATCATAGATTTCTCCTATTTATTTTGACTACATGAATTTATTTGTTTAGTTACTTAAATTTATTTAACCTTTTATATTCATTTTCACAAAATTTTGGGTTCCAAATTTTCTCCCCTTTGGTTGCCCCCCCACCCCAAAACACCAAGCATTCTAATTTCCCCTATCACCAATCTGCCCTCTCTTCTATAATCCTTCCCTTCCCTTGTCCCCATCTTTTCTTTTGTCCTGTAGGGCCAGGTAGCTTTCTATTCCCCATTACCTGTATTTCTTATTTCCTAGTAGCAAGAACAATACTCAGCAGTTGTTCCTAAAACTTTGAGTTCCAACTTCTCCCCATGCCTCCCTCCCCACCCATTCCCTTTAGGAAGGCAGGCAATTCAATATAGGCCATATCTGTGTAGTTTTGCAAGTGACTTCCATAATAGTTGTGTTGTGTAAGACTAACTATATTTCCCTCCATCCTAACCTGCCCCCTATGGCTTCTATTCTCTCTTTTGATCCTGTCCCTCCCCAAGAATGTTGATTTCAAATTGCTCCCTCCTCCACTTGCCCTCCCTTCCATCATCCCTCCTACACTGCTTATCCCCTTCCCCCCACTTTCCAATATGGTAAGATAGATTTTCATACCAAAATGAATGTGCATTTTATTCCTTCCTTTAGTTGAATGTGATGAAAGTAAACTTCCTGTTTTTCTCTCAGCTCCCTTCCTTTTCCTTCCACTAAAAAGTCTCCTACCTGTCTCTTCTGTGAGAGATAATTTGCCCCATTCCATTTCTCCCTCTCTCCTCCCAATACATTTCTCTCTTTCTGCTTAACTTCATTTTTTAAAGATACGATCCCATTCTATTCAGTTCACTCTGGGCTTTCTGTCTCTGTGTGTGCGTGCATGTGTATATGTGTATGTGTGTGTGTGTGTGTGTGTGTGTGTGTAATCCCACCAACTACCCAGATACTGAAAAGTTTCAAGAGTTACAAATATTGTTTTTCCATGTAGGAATGTAAACAGTTCAACTTTAGTAAGTCCTTTAT
>CM053773.1:75103011-75120027 GCA_028658325.1 Potorous gilbertii
TCTTATGATAGTTGCTGCAGACCTTGGCTGTTTACTTAGTGCTGTACAGGTGTTGCCCTGAGGCCCATGGGGGAATCTTCATGTCTGGTACTGCACTGAGGGAGTGGGAGTGGGGAGGTTGACTGGTGCCTGTGGAGATTGTAGGGGTCTGGCAGCTTACCTGGTGCTGAGCTGAGGTCCTAGTGGTGGTGTCTGGCACATACTGTGGCCTGATGGAGTTTTTCTGCATTTCCCTGGAGCTACACTGAAGTACAGGGAGGTCTGGCCCCTGGAGGTTGACTGTTTGCCCTGAGTTGTATTGAAGCACATGGAGGTCTTGTCACCAAAGGATGCCTGCCTGCCTGGAGATGTGCCAAGCACAGGGATATTGAAAAGCCATAGAATACCTGCCCGGGGGCAATACTGAAGCACTTTGAGGTCCACCCTGCCTGGCACTATGCCTAAGCTCCTAATGGTTCTCAGTCCTGAAGTTTGGCAGTTCCACTGGCTATGCTAAGGCACACAGAGGTCCTGGTGTTGGTATTTGCCTGATCCTCCACTCTGGCCCTTAGGCTCACCTGCTGCTTTGCTGTTGACTTGCTGTGATGCTTCTTATCCTTGATGGTATTCCCCTTTTACCCGGAGAGATGACCTGTCTGGCTGATCCTCCAGTTCTCCTATGCTAAAAGACTGCTCCGCCCGATCTTCCCACTGACTCCACTATTCCAGGATTTTTTCTGGGGTACTATATGTTCGGTTCTTTGGAGGTGAAGATAGGAGAACAACAGTGATTTACTGCTTGTTCTGCCATCTTGTCTCCTTCCTGGATGATTTGGCTCTTTTATTGGTCATAGCCTTCAGGTAGTTCAGGCATTCATAAATTTTTTCTCCTCCATCTACTTTCCAAGTCTATAGTTTCTGTTATGAGATACCTTATATATTCTATTTTTTGCATATTTGGACTTCATTTTAATATCTGTTATCTAACAGATAATATCACATAATATCACATTAGCTTTTATTTGGTCCATTCTTATTTCCAATTTGTTGCTTGGGCAAGGCTTTGCACCTCTCATGCCAAGCTGCTAATTTCTTCTGATTCTTTCTTCTATAACTCTCATTTTCTTATTATTTTTCCTCAAGCACTCTCATTTTAATTTAAAAAAAAGTTTTTTAGTTCCTGCTTTATCTCTTCCAGGAACTCTAGTTGAATTTCTACATAAGCTATGTTTTGAGGAGTTGGGGGCAGAGAATTTGCTGCACTGCTTCCTACTATTCCATCATCTTGACTGCATCTCTAATCACCACAAATACTTCTCAACATATTTCCATTCTATTGTTCCTGTAATTCCTGATTAAGCATATTTTCTCAATATGCAATGCCATCCCATCATCTCTTTTATCTTTTTTATCCTTTTTGAATAAGGTGTAACTTTCCAAAGCCATATTTTGGTCATGAGATAATCCCAAAATAGTCCAGGGACACCATTAAGTCAAATGTGATAATTACTTTTATATAGTGCTTTGAAGTTGCAAAGCCCTTTACACACATTATCTTACATGAATTCCACACACACTTCATCTGACATACAAGAAAACTGAGCCTCAGAAACGATGAGTAAACGATCCATGGACACAGAACTAGTAATTGTCGAAAGTACGGTTCAAGCCAATATCTGTCTGGTGTCAAGGGCAGCACTATATTCCCCATATCATGTTGATTCTCAAATAAACTTTGCATTAAAATCAATCTGAACATCATTACTACCCATATGTTCTAAACTTGACCATAGACGTTGGAGGTTATGGCAGCCTTTCTGCTTGAATATTGTTACATCCATTCTGCTGATCTTCTTGTGTTGTACCTGCTACTTGAGATGACCTAGCTTCATAAAACTCTGAAAGCAATATCCTCATTCTCCTTCCTTTTCAGTTTAAAGTCACGCCAGACTAAACTCATTTCCTTTTCTGACAAGGTTAGTAGACTAGTAAATCAGGGAAGTGCCATTGATATATTATATCTGGATTTCATTAATATACTTGACATAGCCTTCCATGATATCCTTTTAAGTAAATTGAGAGGATGTGAAGTAGATAATTCAGAATTCTGAATAGGTAGATTCAAACCTGAACAACTAGACTTGAAATTCAGTTAAATTATGCATCAATGTCAACTTATAGAGCCATCTCTGAGAAAGTACAGCAATACCTGGTTCTTGACACTAATCTATTTAACTTTTTTTTTTAATCAATGACTTATCTGAAGGCAAAGATGTTATGTTTATCAGAGTTGTGAATGGCATGAAGTTGGTAAAGGGCAGGCTGATATACAGGATTAATGTGAAAATACACAAAGATCTTAACAGTATGGAATTTTGACAAGTAATATTAGAATCAAAGAACCTGGACATGTATTCTTGCTTGTCCACTTACTGGCTATATGATATTGAGCAAGGTTATTTACCTCTTTGTTCCTCAGTTTTTTCATCTGCAAAATGAGTGAGTTGGAGTAGATCTCTCAGGTCCTTTCCAGCTGTGGGGTGAATTATTTAGGATGAAATTTAAAAGAGATGAATGTAAAGTCCTTCACTTACTATATATATAGTATACTATACTTACTATATATATATAGTATACTATACTTACTATATATAGTATACTATACTTACTATATATATACATATATATGTTGTGTATGTTTATATTATTTATATTATATATATACATATATATATATATGTAAAAGTATAGGATTGTGGAGAATTGTCTAGACTACTGTTCAAGGGGAGAAAAGACCTCAGAATTCTAATGAACTGAAGGTTTAGTATGAGTCAGTGTGATGTGACAGCCAAAGGGGGATGAAAGTTAATTTGCTCTTAGGCTGAATTAATGGCAGTATACTATCCAGAGTGAGGGATCTGACAGTCTTGTTTCTGCCATAGTCAGACCATTTCTTGGGCACAGCATTTGCTTTTGGTGTCCCATTTTAGGAAGAACATTAGCAAGCTGGTCAGTTTCACAGAAAACTCAGAGGATATTGAGGAGATTTGAAACTATGCCATAAGAGAATCAGCTGAAGAAACAAAATCTGTTTAGCCTGTAGAAGAGAAAAATTGGGGAGGGACATGATTTGGTAGTTGCATTCAAGTATTTGAAGGGCTATGTTGTGAAAGAAGGATTAAGATTTCAAGTTTGAAAGTCTATGTTTTTATTCTGAATTGAAATATGAAGTGAAACTGAATGATGATTTACTGAAAGATGCTCTGTATGCAGTCTCTAGAGAAGCCAGGAGTTAGGGCCAATGGGGAGATGCTCCACAGAGGCAAGTTTTGGCATAAAAAGGAAAAATTTTCTAATTACTAGAGCTATCTATAAAGGGAATGAGCTGCCCCAGGAGGTAATGAGCTCCCCATCCTTGCCACAGGCCTTCAAGCAGAGGCTGCACATTGGAGATGTTGTACCAAGGAATTCATGCTTCAAATATTAGTTGTACTAGACCCGAAAATCTCTTCTACCTTTGAGAATCTATTTTGGGCTAAATTAATATATGCAACTAAATTATGATATACTGAAATAGTTTTTCTATACCCAGCCTTCAGATGAAGCAGGGGTAGAAGATGCAAAAAAAAAATAAAAATAAAAAGGAGAGACTTGGAAGAATGTTAAAGTGAGTTAAGGGGATTAATTCACCGATGACTATAGTCATCCAAAATGATTAACTTTGGAAGCAGACAGATGGCTACCAATTAAGGGAGTGAGAGTGGAGATGTTTTTCTTATAGAAGTGCATTTTGCAGGCAGGATAAATGGAATGTCCATTATACCTAAGGTAAGGGACTGAATCTTCATGAACTACTTCCTAGCAAGTCTGGGAGAAGGTAAAAAAAAAACAATTCTGTACTTCTATCCTGCCTTATTTCTCCTCAAAGTAATAAAGTTGTGGAAAGCAGCCCTTGACCATGTTGGAAAAAAGGTGCAAGGTACTGAACCGTAAACCATAATCATCCTGTTACTCAGGGCCTAGGGCATATTCTAGAAGAATGAGCTTTCTGCCTGAGTGTTTCTTTCAGAGAAGAGAGAAATGAAATGTCACACCAATTATCTGAGCAGTGGACAGTGCAGGGAAAGCTGACTGTAGCTAGAGTCCCAATTACTGGATTAGGCATAGATGGCTGCTGCCACTGCCCTGTTGCTCTTTGCTATCATGCTTCTCTGTTCCAGTGACTTTAGTCACATCAAGGTGAGCCTGGCAACTGGAAAAGCCTTCCAAAGTAAGGTCCTGACAGCTGACAGGAGGAAAAGACTTCTTGGAGACATATTTTTAAATTTAACATGCCCAAACTTTCCCTGATCTCAAATCTTTTCCTTCTAACACAATAAATAATTGCCCTGGGCCTTTATGTCTTTAATGCCATTAACAGATTGTTCTCTACTCTTTCTCTGTCACTTTCCTCAGCCCCACTCCCAGCAACATTAGTTCTTGGCAAATATACTTGAACAAGGAACACATGAGACTGGCAAAAGAGACAGGAGTCTCTCAATTAATCTCCCTTCTATTTATCAATCTCTCCGTGATGCATAATAATGTTATCTCTAACACTAGGTCTGTTAGGCTTAAAAGTCTGCTTGATATTGGTATAGCCTTAACAAATGTAATATCTAATATAATAGGAAAAGGATATGCTTATCTTAGTAAAATATTGTTTATGATCTTGTTCTTACATCATCAGTAGCACTGCTGGGTTGCGGGGCACAGGAAGTTTTCATGCACTGTGTTATGAAAACAAAGTTAATGAGATCATGCCAGTGAATTTCTCTATACTGCCCAGGCTGAGAATCACAGGTTAACAAAAGGAAGATTCTCAGGAATAAAGACTTATCTCATTCCTTTTTTCTTGATGAGCCAAGGGCATTTAAGCTCTTTGATATGGTTTAATCTTTCCTGCAGACGGAGACTTCAGCTTTGACTACAAGGCAGATTGGAAGAGTCAGAAATGGGAAGAAGAGAGGATTCCTGTAAAGATTATCTATTGGGGGAGGGGACATTGTCTGGAATCATTTGGCTCAGGAGGTTTGATTGAAAAGATTTTCTTTTAGATAAGATATCTGTCCATTCAGTAATTCCTATTCTTCTATCAAGGCTTATTCTTAACTTATAATTTAATATTTACCATGAGACCTGGCAGAGGTGTACTAGAAGCTGGTCAATGATTTTTGCTTATAAGATATAATACAAGCTGAGAGAGAAGAATCTAACTATTATAATTCTTTATCATTCATTAGCATTCTTCTGGATACAATGCTTCAAATAACTCTGGGCAAAGACATTCCTTTTATATAGAAAAAAACAAACAAACAGGCAACTGTCCAGGAAATGCCAGCATGGAATTTTAAGTGTTAAAACAATAGTGAATTCTATGCCGTTGTTTATGATGTTTCTATTTCTTTTTGCTTTATCCATTTGTCTCAAACGTATTTACCATTTGCCAAGGTGCCTGTTAAATGCACTTTTCTGTAGTTCACATAGGTAACCTCCAACGCTGTCAGAGGGTTGCTTTAGGATATTATCACCATAAACTAAAACTAACCTTTTCAAAAATACTCCTTGCATTTGAAAATAATGTAAACAGAAAGAGGAAGAAATGGGATTTTTAAAAAAAATTACTAGGGAGAATTCATAACTTAAGTTGACAAATACATGTTGTTAAGGTTAACTTGCTATGAATAATGTAATAATCAATTCCCATGAATGTATTTATGTGTAAACATACTAGTAATTCACAGTTGTATGCCATATATGTGCATAAAGGATTCAATATATGTCTCTATATGCATTTTTAATTTTATCCTCACACAAACCCTATGAGGTAGGTAAGAAAGATATTACTGTTCCCATTTTTCAGACAACGAAACTAAAATTCAGATTCCACCACAAAACCAAGACTCAAACCAAAGTTTCTGATGCCAAGTTCAATGACCTTTCCACTACAACATGATGAATGTACATATATATATATATATATATATATATATATATGTGTGTGTGTGTATATAAGCAATATATATATGTATATATATATGTACATATATATATATGTACATATATATATATATGTACATATATATATATATATTACTTAAACTCCACAGTCTGGTTTGCATGGTAGTTATTGGCTTGGGCATTAACCATAGCACAGTGCCTGAACATGGTAACTTTTTAGAAAATATGATTACCTACATGAAACAGTCTTGTTGGTAAGACAGGAAGTCGCCCATTACTGGAGGATTTTCCTTAGGGGACAGATGGTCTCTTGGTGGATATAGTTCTAGAGGGAACTCTTATTCAGATGTGCTTTGGATTAGTTGGTCAACCTTAGAATTCTATGATTTTACAACCTCAAAAGATAAGAAAAAAATTAAAAACCATTCAAGCTTGCATAATTTGTAGGAGCCTGAGAGTTGTGATACAGAATGTGAAGTTATTACAGGAGTCAGAATGTAGACTCCCTGGTTTTTGTCTTTGTGGTCTGTAGTGCCAATGTGATATTCACAGCATCTATAGCAGCCATAAATACGCCAGTGCAATTCTGAATTGCGAATTACAATAGACTCTCCACATAGAAGACAGAACCAAAACATTTATTCAGACACCAAAAAACCAAATCCTAACACTAGAAAGTCAAGTTCATCATCTTAACAAAGATACCTATATACAATAACATTGCAGAAGGCAACACCAGCCCCAAGCTTTCCCCCTGCTAGGCTTCTCATACACTAGCTCCCTTATACAATCACAAGCAGACTCTCTTAAACAAAATGATAAACAAGCTCTCTCAGTCATACTAACCAGCTGCCCGCTTGCCTGCATCCTTCCTAGCTTTGTTTGTTCTCTATCTTCCTCTCAGCTCTACTCTAACTCTGCCTCTTCCTGTTTCATCTTTCCTATACCACCCCTTCAGCAAGAACTTCAAGCAAGATCAGTGATTCAATTAGTATAGAAAATGTGTATATGAACACACACACACACACACACACACACACAATCAAACTTACAGAAATTTAACGGAATTCTAGCTGTAATCTAGCTGAAGAAATTCCCTCTTTCAATGCAGGTCAACAACTTGTTAACTTACAGTTGTGAAGAGTTACTTAGAGCACTGAAAGGTTAATTGATTTGCCTAAGCCAATATGTGTCCAAGGAAAGCCTTGAACCCAAATCTTTCTGACTTCAAGGCCAGTTCTCTATTCAATACAGCATGCTATGCTATTTCTTGCATAATACGAGTGCTTAATAAATATTAGATAAGTTGAATCAAATTGAATCTAGCTACTTGTCATTTTTTAAATGTGAGGAAATGAGAAAGTTACATGACTTTCCTAAGTTTGCAAAATATATATTTGTATTAGAGGAAGGATTAGAACCACTCTTAAGCAAGCGATCTTTTTATTATGATAATAAACATTGTATAATTGTTTAATATCATATTGTTATAATACATATATTGTATTATATAATTGGAACACATAATTATATGTTATAATATTAATATAATAATATTAATATAAAATTCTTTCTAAAATAGCAACTTCCTAATTTTTAGAATTGCCTTTATAAATTTTTTGGCTGATCTTTCTCACACTAAATGCTCACTGTTATAGAAATAATATATTCTGAGGACTCTCATTAGCAGAAGAAATACAGTCCCAGAACTGTAACAATACACTTATTTTCTGTGTGATCTTGCTTCCTTTATAGCCTTGAGAAATTTGCTTAACCTCTCTGGACTTTTTAGTTCTCTCACATGTAAAATAAAGGGACTGGACCAAATTATCTTTGACATCCCATCCATCTCTAAAATGGGGGATGAAGAAGGGAACTTCTCAAAAGATTGAATCTGTTGTTCCTTGTTACTGTATCAAACAATTCTGACACCTGAACCCTTCCCACATATTTTTATTACTTAAAGTGAATGTATATATGTGCCCTCTGAAGTAAAATATAAATGCATTTTATTGCACTTTGCAGATATTGCATTTTTTACAAATCTAACATTTATGGCAACCCAGCATCAAGTAAGTCTATTGACACCAGTTTTCCAACAGCATGTGTTCAAGTTTTGTCTCTGTATCACATTTTGGCGATTCTTGCTACATTTCAAATATTTTCGTTATTATTATATCTATTACGGTAATCAGTGATATTTGATGTTACTGAAGTAATTGTTTTGGGGCTTCATAAACAGCACCCATATAAAACTGCATACTTAATTGATAACTGTTGTATGTGTTCTGACATCTCCACCATCCAGTCAATCTCCATCTCTCTTCCTCTCCTTGGGTCTCCCTATTCCACAAGGTACACTAATACTGAAATTAGGTTAATTAATAACCCTACAACAACTTCTAAGTGTTCAGGTGAAAGGAAAAGTCAACTGATGTGGCAAACTTTATTGTGATCTTATTTTTTTAAATTGCAATAGCCATCTCAACCTTCAGCATCCACCACTCTGATCAGTCAGCAGCCATCAACACTGAAGCAAGCCACTCCACTAGGGAAAACACTACAACTTACTGAAGGCTCAGATAATGGCTAGCATTTTTAGTACTGAAGTATTTTTAGTTAAGGTATATGAGGGTTTTTTAGACATAATGCTACTAAATACTTAATAGACAACAGTATAGTATAAACATAATTTTTATATGCACTAGAAAACCAAAAAATAAAATATTAACTTTATTACTGTGATCTAGAATTGAACCTGCAATATTTACACACACACACACACACACACACACACACACACACGCACTGAAGATGGCTTTTCAAAGTCATAAGGCAATAAGCTATTAAGTTTATGACCTTGGTCAGAGTGACAAAATGAATATAGAGCTGAACTTGGAGTCAGGGGACCAGGGTTCATATTCTTAGACACATGTAATCAGATTCTCTATTTCCTCATCTATAAAATGTTAATAATAGTTATACTACCTTCCCTGCAGGCTTGTTGTGAGGAAAGTGCTTTGCAAACTAAATTCCTAAATAAATCTAAGTTATTACAATCGATATGTGCTTCTATTTCTGCATCTAAAAGAAAGAGAACCAAACAGTCTCTAACATCCCTTCCAGGTCTGAAGTCTATGACTGTCACTGATTATCTACTGCATGGTTTTTTGACTTTTTTTATATAAGGAATCCCTCTGGCAGTTTGATGAATCTTATGAACCCTTCTCATAATAATGTTTTTAAAGGCATAAAATAAAGTACATATGACTACAAAAGAAACCAATCATATTGAAATACAGTTATCAAGATTTTATTTAAAACTTTGTGGACTCCTAGTCTGAAAGAAAGCTAGAGACTTGTTAAAGATGTCAGCCTAATCTGAGGACCAATAATAAAGAACTTATTACTGAATGTATTAAGGAGTAACTTTTTTTTACAGGCAATAGTGAAATTTTAGTCTATAAAACAAAATTTCTAGCAATAAGAAAATAAGTACCAAGTGGTAAGGAAGAACAGAAGGATAAAACATTGATTTATTATAAGCACAAAATCATTGTTTGTGGTCTAGTAAGCATAAGTTCAGTCAATATATATTTAAGATTTCAAAATAATTATATCTGGTATTCTTAATAGCTTTCTATGCAAAAGGTTAGGAGACCTAAAATGCCAGATCTCCGGAGATTTACAAGATTATGCATATCAGGTTTGAAAAGAAAATGATACCTTTTTTTGGTCCAACAGAACTGAAGGTACCTATCTGATAGATTAATGACTCAATCACTCTTTAATTAATAAAATAATAAAGTATTATTATTAAGAGGTTTAGAAAGGAAATTTTGTCTTCTGTGTGTGTGTATGTGTGTGTGTGTGTGTGTGTGTGTGTGTAGGTTATGTGTTGAGATATGAGTGCTTTATTTAAAGTTTTGATTGTTGGTATATACTAAGGCCACTGATATCTTGACCTGTGAGCCATAAAATCCATATAGTGAGCAAGGAAACAAGTAAAATTAATTTCTCCACTCCTTTTCTTGTTTCCCTTTGTAAATGAGTGTATTCTTTTTCATAAGGCCATGGCAGGGACTGGGAGCCAAGATCCTGTACAGATTTCCTTTTATTCCCCTTCCAATTCACATTTCACCTGTAATATTAGAAATACGCTGAAAATAGGTTGATAAGTAAGTTCATAGAATATATTAGGGAACATCCAGTCTCATTTTCTTTATAGGGAAAACAATTACTTTTAGATTGTTTGCTGCCAAAAAACCATTCTATGTGCTTAGAGATGTCCTTAGAGATGTTGCTCCATTCCTATTTTTGAGGTAAATGACACTCCCAAAAAATTGTCTTTTTGAGGGAAAGAAACAAAAACTGCAAAATATGAGAGTTGTTTCTTTCTTGACTCCCTTTCCACAAAGAAAATAATATTATAGTCCTTTCACTATGCCTGAATATCTCTAATAGTTTCATACCATGCATGTATAAAACCAAGAAATATCCCAGTGGGAATTTAAAGGAAGTTTTATTAACAAGTTTCTGAACATGGGACATAGATAACATTGGTTTTATCAGGCAGAATCAATGTCCTGAGTAATCAGGATGCTTCAGTCATTTCTGGAAGCTCTGGATCTAAGGTGTTATTCTTTTAGCAGTATAAGTCATTTCCTTTTTGTCATTGCAGTTATCTCATATTTCCACAGTTCCAAATGTACTCAATTGAGAAGCCCTCTAAACTTAGCCATGCAACTTGATTCTAAAGTCATTTGACTTTAAAAGAAAAGAAAATAGAAGTAATTATAATTGCTGTCTTTTGAAGATGGGGAATCATTTTCCAGGGAATGCTCTTTTAAGGAAGCAAATTGAAAGCAGCAGGAAAGAACTCAGCTTATCTTTAGGGAATTATGTTACTACATACAGTATTTTTTTTTCCTTTTGTTTGGTTGCCTTCAAGAAGATCTATAAAAACAGAGAAAGGTATTCATCCATTTTCTACTGTCATACGCCAGCAACTGTGACCTCCAATGCACTGGTCTATAGTTTTGCCATAATTTCTAAGTACTTTAATATCTCTTTCATTAGACACACTACTTACCAAATAATTTATACTTAAATTATCTCCTAAAATATGCTCCAGATCATAATTAGTTTCTGTTCATCTTCTCTTCTATTCCCAGATTACTTATAGTCAAGAAGTCATCTCATTTCTAATATTAGTTTTGCTTCTTTGCAATCTTTGTAGATTGCTTCTGATAAACAATCAGAGTTTAGTTTGGGGTAATTACCTATTATCTTTCAGGTAAAGTACTAAGTGTTCAGCATGCTTTGGCCAATGTAACTTGTCTGTGCACACATCTGATAAGCTTTATTTAACACAAACATCTTTGTTATTTTATTTTGTTACAATCGATTGGTAGTTGTAAAACCAGTCACCCTGTATTCTCAATTCTCCAGTATCTCATTTTGCTAATGTTGTAATTTCTTTGGTTGGGAAACAACTCCTGAAAAGATTCCCAGTATCTTTCTTAGGGGCCACATGGCAAGTATTGAATGTCAGCTATTAAAATCACATGCTTTGGCTAAACAGATTGGTCAGGGATTTCAGTTTCAAAATTATTACATTAGTATTTCTATGACATACACTATGGGAAATATGTGTTTTTTTACATGCAAAGAGCATAGCAATATAATTTTGAATGTGTTTGTCTCCAGAGATAATTGCATGTATAGTAAATTCTACTACAAATTGTTATTTTATCTTGAAAAGTAGACCTGGAAAGTGATGTTCTAGCAAAGTCTTTATTGAAGGGGTGATATTTGGATTGATCCGTAAAAGATTAACAAGAGGAGGAGGAGCCAAGGTGCCAGAGACTCACCTGATCTGTCCCCTAAACCCTTCCAGATATCTTTAAATGATGACTAAACAATTTCTATAGCAGCAGAACCCACAAAAAGATGGAATGAAACAATCTTCCAGCCTGACAACTTAGAAGGTTGGCAGGAAAGGTCTGTTGCACCAGAGTGAGAGAAGAGTTCAGTCAAGCACAGGTCATGCCAGCACAGAATGGGTGCCAGAAAACTAGAAGCAGTCCTTGAGGCAATTGTCCAGTGGCAGCAGCGGTGATTCTCAGACCTCTCAACCCACTTAAGGTAAAGGTATTAGACAATGGATTGGAAGATGATTTACAGGGGTCCCTTAGATGGCAAAAGGAGCAGGAACTCTATCGTATTGCCTATACTTTGATCTGGGTCTTAGTCCTGAGTCTTAGTCCCAGGGAGAGGAGAAGCACTAGCACAGCATAGCTTGCAGCCACAGAGAAACAGGGACCTTGGTCACAGTTCCAGGGTTGAAAAGAGTGATTGTCATCATTCACAAATCATTGCACAGTATAGGAGAGTAGTAAGCACACCTCTCCCTGGATCATACCACCTTGGAAGAGCCAAAAACTTACAAGTCCCTAGAATTACCTCTTAAAATTGTTGCATAAAAAACCTGAAGTTTGGGACTATGGCCCCTACACTTGGGAAGCAGATCCCACTTTAGCATAGAGTTAAAAGTCAAGAAATAAGGTGGGAAAATGAGCAAACAACAGAAAAAAATGTCTAACCACAGAAATTTACTAAGGTGACAAGGAATATCAAAACATACACTCAGAAAAACACAACAAAGTAAAAATTTCTGCATCTGAAGCCTCTGAGAAAAATATGAATTAGTCTCAGGCTATGCAAGAGCTCAAAAAAGGATTCTAAATATCAAGTAAGAGAAGTAGAGGGAAAAATGGGAAGAAAAATGATGCAAGAAGAGTCAGCCACTTGGTAAAGGAGACACACAAAAAACCTGAAGAAAACAATACCTTAAAAAACAGTGTAGGCCAAATAGTAAAAGAAGTACAAAAAAAAAACAATGAGGAAAAGAATGCCTTAAAAAGCAGAATTGGCCAAACAGAAAAATAGTCACAAAAATTCACTGAAGGAACAAAGTTCTTAGAAAGTAAAATTGACGAAATGGAAAAGGAGGTATAAAAGCTCACTGAAGAAAATAATTCCTTAAAAGTTAGAATCAGGAAGATTTGATTCAAATCCAATTTCAGATATGTCCTTGCTGTGTGATCCTGAACAAGTCACTTAACCTCTGATTGCCTGATAAAATAGATCCACTGGAAAAGAAAATGGCAAACCACTCCAATATTTTTGCCAAGAAAATCCCAGATGGGATCATGAATTATTAGACACAAATGAAATGTCTCATCAATGACAACAACAATATAATAGTCTTCTTATAGTTTTTACTACCTCTCTTCCTTCTTGCCTCTACCCTATCCTTCATATTCCTAGCAGGAAAAAATATTGCAAATTCCAATGTATGTGACAATTTAAATGCATTTGAAGACCAACAAGAAAGTACTTTCTGTAGTCTGGCGGGAAGTCATTTTATAAGAGATCTCAAGTAGGTGGCAAGGAAGTCTAGAAAAGGAATAGAGACTATATGACTGATAGGGTTTTTTCCTGGAAATTTGATCATAAAAGTGAGAACACAGATCATACAGATGAGATGAGAGCTCAAGGGTCTTCCTTTTTTTTTTTCAAATACAGAAGACCTAAGCATGTTTGTAGGTGAAAGTAAAAGAAAAAAATGGAAAAGAGATAAGGTGAAAGTGTAGAAATGATTGATCAAGCAAGGTCCTACATGAATAGGAAGTGGATGGCATCAAGGCAAAGATGGAAAGGGAAGGGAAGAAAATGGAAGAGTAAGGAAGGGAAAAGAAGGGAAGGAAAGGGAAGGAAGGCAAGGGAAGAGAAGGGAAGGGAAGGATCAACAAGTATTTACTAAGCACTTCTTTACAACAGTCACCATGCTGGGTGTGGGTAATAAAAAACAAGAAATTGTCACTGTCCCTAAAGAGTTTGTAGTCTATGTGGAGAGATAATATGTAAATATACATGTATTCTTAATATATGCATGGTGAATACATAAATTCAAAATAAATTGAGGAGAAGGGATGCTGAGAAAAGGTGATATGCAGGCTGACTTTGAAGAAAAGGAGAATAATACATATGGAGCCATAGTGGAAGGAAGCTAAGAAATCTTAACATTTATATTCTAAGTAATGAAGAGTAAATATTAAGAATAAGGGAAGCTGGAATAGTATTAAATATTAGAAAAATGGAAAAAGTTTAGAACAGTTGCATTAATGGATAGGGAGTTGATAAGAGATATATATCAATAGCCATAGATGTGAAAGATTTATCTCAAATTTTTAAAAAGAATTTTTTTGTTCAAAGTAAAGATAAAAAATGTTAACCAAAACAGAATTATTTTTCTATAGAATCAGTACAGTGATATTAGAAAATTACTACTTTAATGTTGTGAATCTTTCAATTATTGGTAGATAACACAAAGGAGGAAAACAGATTCTACCCAGAGAAATAAAATAGAAAATGAAAATCTATTATTATGCCAGAATTTTAATATCTACAATACATTCTAGAGGAGGAAAACACAAAAGCCTATTCAGGGACGATAATTAAGAATCAGTTTTGTTGTAGTATATGCTGGATCAAACTGAAAAATCAAAGATAAATAGCCTCACTTGTGTAATATTGTTCTGCATCTTTCTAAAAGGTACTCTGGAATACCTAGATTGCTAATTTCTCTAATTCACAAAACAACCCTACATACACTTGGCATGTTTGATTTATGTATTTGGTGTTAGTTTTCCAATTATTGCAATAGAAAAGAAGAAAAACGGGGAAATGTTTTTCAAAATCTTGAAGAAAATTTCTCATGAATAAAACACAACAGCCACCTGCAGTATTTGGGATATTTCATCAAAAAAGAGAAAGCCATTATAAAAAAAAAAACTATCAAGCAGGAAAATAGCGGAACTGACTACACAACAGAAGTCTGCTCAGTCTGATAATCTAGTGACAGGAAATGTCAATGGTAAGATTTACAGTATTTACATGAAAAAGAAAAAGATATGACTCATACTGAAGATGAAATATTGCACAGAAAATCCTGGAAACTTGTATCTCTTAGTAGTTGTGATAGTATTTGAATAAGACTCCTACATATAAATAGTCACCAAAAGACCCTACAGGGTTTCATCATATCTATTTCCTCTAGAATATAAGACTCAGGTTCTAGGAGAAGGAGGGGGAAGATGTTCCACTGCTAAATGTTGCCAGTGATTAAATATGAAAAGTAGAATTTTATTTTTGCTTTCTGACCTTTTAACAAAAGGTGTGTAATGAATATGATAGCCAAGATGATGATTTGCATATGAAATGGAAACTTTGTGGTTTACAACTTTCTCACTTCTGAGATATGTGTGACAGTATAGAATAGACATTCAAATGGTTTGATTATTAAGAAAAAGGTTTGTGGCTACTATATATTCCTATGAAGTCAGAATCAGGTGAATATTATTGATATTGGTTATGTCTACACACGCAAACTAAAGTACCTAGGCAATGATCCAGTTAAAAACAGATTAACTTGATAAATCCGGTTGAGTCAGGCAAGAGCTGAGTATTTCTTTGTTTATTTGTTTGCTCCAGAGACGTCTTCAGTTCAGCTAGGTGATGCAGTGGATAGAATGCCAGTCCCAGAGCCAGGAACACATCTTCCTGGGTTCAAATATAGACTCAGAGACTTACTAGCTATGTGAACCTAAGCAAATCAGTTAACTCTTTTTGCCTCAAATTCCTCATCTGTCAAATGAACTGGAGAAGGAAATGGCAAATCAATTCAGTATCTTTGCCAAGAAAACCCCAAATAGGGTCCCAAAGAGTTGGACATGACTAAAAGGACTGAACAGGAAAGAGATTTCTTCAATCATTGACTTTGTATAAATGTGAAAACATAATCATGATTTGAATCATAATCATTTATTTCAACTACCCATTTTACAGATGAGGAAACTGAACTTCCCCCACAAAATTAAGTGACTTTCCAAGACACACAAGAGATCACAGAGATTAGTAGACTCCAATTTCATTGCTCTTTGCCAGTACACCAGTTTGCCTTTCTATACCTAAAACAAAATTCATGTAGCTGACACAGCCCATAAATTATCTGTAAAGAACTCCCAACAACTTCTAGAGCAGCAGAAGACACACAACAATGGAGTGGAGAAGATTTCTGTTCCAGAGAGCCCTGAAAAACTGACATAAAAGGTCCCTTGCACACTGGACCCAGAGCAGAACCCAGCCCTGCCTTGGCCATGGCACCAAGGGGAGCAGATTTGAGCAGGCTTCAGGGACAGAATCTCAAGTGGCCTCGGAGGTCCCTCCACCCACAGGCACCAAAGAGGTGCCTGTTTGTCTGGCTGAGAGAGGAGCAGGATGTCTCCATAACTCAAGCCCCCTCAGGAGGCAGCAGCAGAGGACAAGGGCTCCCAAAGAAGGCAGGAGCTTGGATCCATTGTTGAAGGTCTCCACATAAACCCCCTGAGGGAACTGAGCCCTGTGAGACAGCCCTGCCCCTACCTGAGCAGCTGAACTTAATCTCACACTGAATGACAGCCCTGCCCCAACATGAGCACCTGAATTTAATCTCACACTGAATAGCAGTCCTACCCCTGCTGAAAGCCCTGAGACTGGAAACAGCATTTGAATTGAAGACCTCAAGCACTAGCTGGGCACATCTGGAGGCAAGGAGGGGTGGAAAGGAATCTCATAAGTCAAGTAACTGACTGGGAAAATGCCCAGAAAAGAGGGGAAAAAAAGACCATAGAAGGTTACTTTCTTGGGGACCACATATCTCCTCCCTTCCTTTCAGATGAGGAAGAACAATGTTTACCATCAGGGAAAGACATAGAAGTCAAGGCTTCTGTATCCCAAACATCTAAAATAAATATTCAATGGGCTCAGGCCATGGAAGAGCTCAAAAAGGATTTTTAAAATCAAGTAAGAGAGGTGGAGGAAAAATGGGAAGAGAAATGAGAGAGATGCAAGAAAAGCATGAAAAGCAGGTCAACACCTTGCTAAAGGAGACCCAAAAAAAATACTGAGGAAAATAACACGTTTAAAAATAGG
>CM053773.1:75120527-75178424 GCA_028658325.1 Potorous gilbertii
AGAAGGTGCCTATTTGTGGACACCAAGCCATCAGGGGCTTAGAGGAATATGGTGCCCACCAGTAGAGTGAGCCCAACAACATAGCTATCCAACTGGCTACCAGGCATGAGTTGAGGAGAGTGGTCAAAGGACAAGTTTGTCTTAAATGGAAACCTTGCAATAGTTTTGCTACGAAGACTGACATGCAATTTCAACAACTGGAGATTAAATGAAGCTGTCAGTAATTATCTATAGGTATCCATAATAATTCACATATATTTGTGCGTATGTGTGTGTGTGTGAAGAAAACTATGGGAGAGAAGAGGTATTACTCTGACTACCAAACTGAAGGTCTACAGAGCTATTGTGCTGACCTCATTATTGTACTGTATGCCTGTGAAAGATAGACTGTATACCATTGTCATGCCAGGAAGCTGGCATGACAATGCTTCCTTTTGAATTGTCTTAGGAAGATTCTGAAGATAAAACACCAGACACTGAGGTCCTTTCTTGAGCTGAACTGTCAAGAATTCAAACCCAAACTGCAGAAAGTGCAACTCTGATGGGCTGACCACATTTTTCAAATTCCAAATAAGTATTTCCCTAAAAGACTATTTTATGGAGAACTCACATAAGAAAAGTGCTCATATGGAGGTCAGAAGTGATACAAGGAAACTCTAAAGGTCTCTCTTAAGAGTTTTGGAATCAATTGCAAGACATGGGAGACACTGGCACAAGACCACCCAGCTGGTATGTCCACATCAAAGAAGGTTAGGTGAAGCAAACAAGTTTTTAAGGTACCTTTCCTAGCCCCTTTCTCACAACAGGAGGTGAGTAGTGTGGTCTTTTAATGAAGACTTCCAAGAAGCTGCTGAATTCCTCTGCTGCTTTAGCGTAGTTAGAAGAGACCCTGTACCCTGAGCTACCTGTGTGCAAGGTTGTGGCTTCAGCTTTCATTGTATCCTCACCTGCTGCTTTGTCACTTGCCCATTGCCACAGGCCTCTCAGGTGTGTAAAAATGATAATATGTCTGGGTGATATCTTTTGACTTGTGAATAAAATGAATTTAAGGCCTCACTCTTTATCACAGTCAGTGGAGTCGAGTGGCAAAACAAGTCAAGAAGACTGGGAATGGCTTGGGATGTGGTGGATGAACCTTGGCATCTTCAGTGTCTAACCAAACTCTAAGTGCTCCATAGTGCCTGCTTCTGCTGCTTTCATGGCCTGTTGCAACACATTGTTCACATTTGCCTATTCAATGTGAAGAGAAAAGGATGAACTCACCCCAAAAATGGAAGGGGATAGCATAATGGATTAGAAGAAATTTATAAAAATAAGAGCCATATCAATACATTGTTTATAAAAAACACACTTGAATAGCATCCAAATTCTTGAATGAAAAGTTAAATGAGTTACAAAAGGATATTCAGTGAACGTTAATAGTAGGAATCTCATTTTACCTCTCAAATCTAGGTATAATTAACCATAAAGTGAACAAGAGAGAACTTAAGAAGATGAAGAGAATTTTATAAAAGTTAAATATGATAAGCCTCTAGAGAATACTGAATGAATATTTAGAAAAATATAAATTGTTAGGTTAGCAGAAAAGGAAATAGAATACTTAAATAACTCTATCTTAGAAAAGAATGCAAAGAAGACATAAATGTGCTCCCTAAGAAAAAATTTCTAGGAGCAGATAGATTTATACAAGCAAACTCCACCAAACATTTAAAGAATAATTAATTCCAATACTATGCAAACCATTTGAAAAAATAGTTAAAGAAGGAAAAATGGAAAAATTTTCTTCTATGTCACAATAGGGTTTTGATAAATCAGGGAGAACAAAAACAAAACTACAGACCAATTTTCCTAATAAATAGTGATGCAAAAATTCTAAATAAAATAGCAGCAAAGAGATTATAAAAAAGATCATGCATTATGACCAGGGGAAATTTATAACAGGAATGAAGGGTAGTTCAATATTAGGAAAACAATGAGCATATCAATAATAAAAACAATAAAAACCACATTATTTTTCAAAGGCGTGCTGAAAAAGCGTTAGAAAAAACACAATACTGATTCTTATTAAAAATACTAGAAAGCATCGGAATTCATGAGCTTTTCTTAAAATGATAATAGTATCTATCTAAAACTAAGAACAAGCATTACTGATAAGAGGGATAAAGTGAAAGCCTTTCCAATAAGATTAAGAGTGATGCAAGGGTATCATCACCACTATTATTCAATATTCTACCAGAAATTCTAGCTATAACAATAAGACAAGAAAAAGAAATCAAAGGAATAAATACAGGAAACAAAACTATCACTTTTTGCAGATGATATGGTAGCTCACTTACAGAATCCCAGAGAGTCAACTAAGAAACAAGTCAAAAGAAAATTAGAGAATATAAAAAAAATCCACACATCAAAATTTCACTATATTATTACAAAAACCCAGCAGGAAGAGATAGAAAGAGAAATTTCATTGCAAATAATTAGACAGTATAAAATACTTGTGAATCTACCAGCTAATCCCACAGAGGACCTGTATTAACATAATTATGAAACACTCTCCATACAAATAAAAACCAGATCTACATAACTAGGTAAATATTAATTGGTCATGGGTGGGTGGAGCCATATAAAATTATAATAGTACCTAAATAAGTTTACCTATTAAGTGTCATACCAATCAAACTACCAAGAATACAGTAACAGGGTAAGAGTCGGCCTTTTCTAGCTTCTATAGAGCTAGAAAAAATGACAAAATCCATTTGGAAGAACAAAAGGTAAAGAATGTTAAGGAAATCAATAAAAAAATGGGTAGGAAGCGGGCCTTAGCAGTACCATATTTCAGATGATACTACAAAGCTGTGATCATCAAAAAAAACTGATTAGGAACATAATATTCAAAAACAAATGAGCACAGTAACCTATTGTTTGATAAATCCAAAGCTGCTATATCTGAGGGCATTAGCTCAGTGTTTGATAAAAATTACTGGGAAAATTGTAAACCAGTGCAGCACAAACTGAATAGAGACCAACATCTCACACCATAATCCAAAATGGGTACATGATTTAGACATAAAAGGTGACATAAGTAAATTAGAGGAGCATGGAAGAAACTGCCTATCAGATTTATTGATAGAAGAGTTGGTGACCAAACAATAGACAAGAGAGGTTCACAGGAGGTAAAAATGGATAATTTTGTTTACATGAAATTAAAAAGGTTTAGTACAAATATAACGTATTCAGCTAAAATTGGAGGAAAAAAAACAGGAAACAGGAAAATTCCTTGCAGCAAGTTTCTCTGATAAAGGTCTCATTTCTTAGATATAGAGAACTTAGTCAAATTTATAAAAATAAGAGCCATTTCCCAACTGTTAAATATGACATGAAAGTGATATGAACCATGTTAAGACAAAGAAATCCAAACTATCAACAGTCATATGGCAAACTGCTCTACCTCACTAATAGAGAAATGCAAACTAAAACAACTCTGAGCTGCCACTTGACAACCATCAGATCAGCCAAGGTGATAAAAAAGGAAAATTAGTCCAACCATTGTAGAAAGTAATTTGGAGCTACACTCAAAAAGCTATGACATTGTGTATAACCTTTGGCACAGTAATACTCCCATAGGTTTATACCCCAAACACATAAAAGAAAAAGGAAAAGGATCCATATGTACAAAATATTTATAGCAAATTTTTTTTATTTTTTTATAGCAAAAATATTTTTGTGGTAGCAAAGAATTGGAAACGGAGGTGATGCCCAGCAATTGAGGAATGGCTAAACAAGTTATAGTATATGAATGTGATGGAGTACTTTTGTGCTATAAGAAATGAACAGGATGGTTTTAGAAAAGCCTGCGAAGACTCATGAGCTGATGCAAAATGAAGTTAACAGAATCAGAACAATCCACAGTTAACAGCAATGTTGTAAAAACTATCAACGGTAGTTGTTCTGACCAACCCAACTACCCAGTACCGTTCCAAAAGATTCATGATGAAAAATGCTATCTGCTTCCAGATAGAGATCTGATGAATACAGTGCAGATTGAAGCATATTTTTTCTTTCTTTTTCTTGAAAGATGACTAATGTGGAAATGTGTTTTGCATGACTTCATATTTGTAATGAAATTCATATTTCTTGCCTTCTCAATGCATGGGGGGAAAGTGGAGTGGGAGGGTGGGTGGGAGGGAGAAAATCTGCAACTGAAAAGAAATTAAAATTGAAAGGGGGGGAAGGAATCTTTTTTTTTTTCAAGCACAATTCCCTGTTATATCTTTGTGAGCTTGTATTTGTCTTTATCAGTAACTGTGTTTTTTTTCTTATGGTATTTTTGTTACAATTATGCTTTGTAACAGAACTCTTTTCATTTGTATACCAGATAGCTCTGAGGTACGCCTATTTCTGTTGCTTTCCTTTAGGTTTTGTAGCTTCTTATCTCTGTGTCACTATATTGGCCAACATCAGTTTTAAATTTTTAATCTCTGAAATTAAACCTAAATCACTCAGTCAGTTTGGACTCTGGCTCAAAATGAATGTAAATAGCAATTATTTCTGTTTTGGCTAGAAACTTGAGGGTCTTCTCCTCCCAGATCTGTATTTTTTAAAGAGGCGTTTCTTTGCCCCATTTCTTATTAAGCCTTAATCAATGAATTAATTAAGCCTCAGTCAAACTGAGAACTGTTATAGACCTTAGCTTGAAAAGGCCAAGGTGCCCCATTAAATCTTGAGAAATCTCCAGCTGTTCTATATCTAGCCACTGGACCCAGATGACTCCAGAGGTGAAGGTGAGGCTGGTGACATCACAGCCCTACCTCACTCAAATCCAATTCACTTGCATGTCATGGCATCACCTTTCTGAAGTCATGGTCCTCTTCAAGAATGAAGGACAAAGAGCAAGTAACTTCTAAGTCACCTGGAATGAGCTAGATTTGTGGTCTTCAAAGGATGGATGTGATCAGCTGGGTCACTGTCATAGGGAGCCACACTTATTATCTACTTTTCCCCAGCATACATCCTCTTGGCTCCTCAGTCATAGCAACTAATTTTTATTTTGTTGTTCTAGTTACTCCCTAGAACTGGTCAGGTTTATTGAGACTAGCCCACTGGGGGTGTGGGGGTGGGGGAAGGGTCCTGTCAAGACATACCACATGGGAATACTTTGAAGCTTGACTTCTTCTCTCAAGTTCTAGTCACAATCTTTCATCCTTCTTGAGCCCCGGAGCTAACATCCTTCACAGTCATCAGTCTGCCTCAGGATGAGGGTCTTCCAGGAAAGTTGCACACCAAAAGCTGATACCTAAAACTGCAACTGTCATGAGGAAGAGCAATCACCTGAGCCACTTTGAGTGCAAGGGGTACAATATGCAACGATGTGGTCAGATGGTCTGCTGTTTTTTCAAGAATTACTTTGTAGTGACTTTTTATTTCTTCTCTACCTGCCACTTTCCCCCCAACTGTACTGCTGGACACCTTTACTGTTGATCTGAGGAACAAGGCATGGAAAAGCTGAGCCCGAAGTTGCCCTTCTATCTATCATCTTCCCAGGATATACCCTCCAAAATTTTGAAGGCCATTATCACTGGCTCAGCAGTCAATTCATGCTGCTCCTTACATACGAGTCATCTTATCTCCCACCATTAGGCTTTCCATAGGCCTTCCCCAGTGTTTGGAATGCACTCCCACCACATCTTAGAATTCCGTTTTTCCTTCAGAGCTCAAGCACCACTCCCTAAATCAAACTTTTGCTAATTCCTTAGTTGCTAGTATCCTTAACTGCTACTCAGAGATCTTGTTCTCCCTCCTAAACTTACATCCCCCAAACTCCCTTATATTTATTTTATATATGAGTCTATATTATTATATGTGCAGATGTGTATTTGTATTATGTTTCTCCCGATAGAAAATACCTCTTTTAGAGTAAAGATTATTGTATTTTTATGTTTATATTTCTTGCACTTAGCAGAACTCCTGGAACATTCAAGGTACTCAATAAATGTGACTGATTGATTCAGCCTCTTAGTGCCCTGGAATATAGTTTTGTGCCTTGGAATGTGATTCTAGTGATTTGAATCTGAGAGCACTTAGGGTTATGAGGGCTTTCAATTCCTTTTTAATTATTTTCATTCTTTCCTCTCCAATCTGAAGTTTACTCTCCTTTGGCAAATAACTAGCATTCAAAAAGATCACTCCCACCTCCATGCTTAATCCAGTTTCTATGTAACTTTCTAGAAGGAGCAGCTTAGATATATGGTCTCTTACTTCATTATAAGCCAGGTGCTCTTCAACTGTTTGCAAACTAGATTCTATCTCTACTACTATACTAAAACTTCCAACAAGAACACCACTAATAAACTCATTTCTTTTTTAATGTAAATTAGACCTTCACTATTGTTTAGTGCCAGTGCTTAGCATAATGCACTGAATCAATTCTTAATGACTTGACTTGTTTGGCAATAGTTTTATTCATTTCTTATCAGCTACTTATTGCACTTCCCAAGGAGACTTTTCAGGCCCCCAATCCCACCACTCTCAGCAAGTAACCTTACATATGACTTCACACATAAGATAGAGGTCAACCAACAAAAATTCCTTTAACTCTAGTCTTTAACAGCTGATCACCTTCCTGTAAACAGAAGCAGGTATACCTTATACTAAATAAACTTCCCCTACTCTTGTCACTTCCTTGAGCTAATTTCTTCTCTACTTCATCTCACTACCAAAATTCTAGAAAGAGTGCATAGCTTTTACACACACACAAACACACACACACACACACGCACGCACGCACCCTTGTACTTCCCCACAAGCCCTGTGCTCTCTAACTACTTGAACGCTAAATTCTGGGGCTACCACTATACTAAAACTGCTTGGACTGTTTGTAGAATATCAGCTTGGACAACTACAGATAAACAAATCACCTTCCCTCTGCAAATTGGTTATGTATTTCTCTGCCAATGGCATTTTCATTCTTGAAGTCATTCCCTCTCGGATGAAATCTCAGCCAATCAATCCTTTCAATTACTGCTGTTATACTTCTCATTCAGACCCTCATCACCACTCTTAGGGATTACTCATTAGCTAGATTAAACCAACTGAAATACTTTCTATGATTTTCTATTTTTAAGCCTTTTCCTACAAAATTTGCTTTACCTTTAATACCTCTGCTTCCCACCACAATCTTTTGCTTTTGAAATTCTATCCATCCTTCATGGTTCAACTCAAATGCTAACTTCTTTATAAAGTTTTCCCTAAACTCCTCAATCAGAAGGTCTCACTGAATTCTTATACATTTTGTTTTTAATTTCTAATATTAAATATACATGTGAGTGCAAACTATCACTCAAAGTATTAGTCATACAGATCCCTTCATGTGTGTGTGTGTGTGTGTATATGTATATATGTATATATGCGCATATATTTCTACCACTAGATTCTAAATTCCTAATGGATAGACTCCCTCAGTACTTGGCTCAGTGATTTGTACAAAGTAGGTGCTCCATAAATATTTGTTAAATGAAAAAATAATTATTTCATTAAAGCCAGGTATAGGATCTAAAATGCTACAGATAAAATACATATATAATGTTTACCTTGTATTGACAGATAAGTTTTAAGTTTTATATCTAATGCTAAAGCAAGAAAATGAAACCACAAAATTATTTTATTTACCATTTACAAGTGAGAAATCTGATGAAAGTCTGAGATAAGTACACTATTACTTCAATCAGTTTAGTTTCCCAAATACTTTATTTTGATAAATAGGCAATAAATACGAGCATTCATACAGCAATTTTATAAAAAAAAGTAAAAAATATTCCAGGTATTTCCCATGTTTTTGTCTTCTGTCATCTTGTCAGATGCTATTTGTGATCCCATCATATTACAGTAGAATTTTGACTATTGTCAATTCTTCTTCCTGTTTGGCATCAAGGCATTAGTACCTTCCAAAAGGTTTTGTATGTTTTGGATAAAATGTGTACATGAACTTGAAAGTGTACAATATCTCTTTGAACCAAACTTTTCTAACCATGTAAGTGTCAGAATCAAATGGAGGAGTACAGGACATTCATGTGTAGAAAAGGAGGTGCACCAGATTCTCCAGACATTTTAAATAATAGACATTTAATGAGTTTGCGTCAGGGTCTGAGAAAGCTATGAGAGACAAATGAGAGAAAACAAATCTGTTAAAATTAATACTATATGTGAAACTTTAAAAGCATCACTTAACAACTATTTGGAATTTAAAATAATAATAAAGGAAATACATGTTTTACTATAAATACTGTAGTATGCATTTATACACATATTCCTTAATTTTATTTTTTTGAAGGGAATCCTTGGTGAAGGCTTTTGTATACTTTGCCTACTTAAGAAAATGGAACAAAGCAACTAACTACCCCTCCTGAAAAATTTCCAAAATATAATCTCAAATGTATACATTGCTCCAAAAACACTCTCTCCAACATTATGGTATTGGACACTGAACCAACTCTAGAATTTATGCTCATAGCTTGCGTGACTGATGCCTTTGCGTTCAACTATGAAGAAACAAATAAATGGTAAGCAGACTCCTTTGGACTCTGGAATAGCTGAATTCAGGGTCTATGACTTAACATAGAGAGTTGAGCCAATGATGCTCAGAAAGAATTTATAATTCTGGAAAAAATGTTTAAAAAGACAGTCATGGTGAGTCCATATCTCATAGCATGATCACACTGACAAGATGACATATTAGATACAGGAGTGATGATCTTTTCTTGTCATACTATAATTTAACAAAGTGATGTCTGATTAGTTTGCTGTTCAAGGTCAATCTTAATTAGGCAGTAGTTCTTATCACACACACACACACACAAAATTTCCATAGCACATGGGCAAAAGAAATAAAGAAAAACTGACAGAGAGGAATCATAGCCAAATTTTAAGAAATGATGACCCTGTAAACATTTGCCAGCAGATTTTATTGCTAAAGGCTTAATTTTTAAAAGGATGGACAACCAATAAATATCTGCACATTTGTAAAACATCATTTTAGCAAATTGACGTTTTGCTGTGCCTGCACAAAGGCTTATTTACTCAGAAGTCACCATCTTTCAAACTACAGCTAGAAATTTTCTAAGAAAGAAACTTACTTTTTTTGGCTGAAGCATAAGCTTTATCCACTTTTTTTATTATTGATGGAGTTTTCAAAGTTGCTTTTGCCTGTAGAAAATACAAGGAACTCCAATAACTACATCTATTTACACATTATAAGGTTCAAGGTGTCATGGGATACCATCTGTCAACAGTGAACTATGTTATCAAGTAAGAAACAGATTGTAATAATGCAACTAGAGATTTGTACGCCATTATATACTCTTGACCACTCTTCACTTTCCCTCTCTATATTGTCCCATTCCTATGTTTCAAACCTAGCACATACCAGTCACTTAAATACTTATTCCCTTCCCTCTTTCCCCTCCACCACTCTGCACTGAATTCAGATGTTCCCAACCTATCATCAACACCATCATCATTTCATCAGAAGATCTTAAGTACCTTTTCAACCAACTGTCTAGGCACATTGCTACATAACTTAAGTTCTGGCTTCCTACTACGTGTAGAAAAGATATGAGAAATTAGGATGGGGCCAATGAAATGAAAAGTTTCAGAACTGCTTCATAAAACATGGCAAAAAAAAGTTGATAGTGATTTCAGAATATGTGTAGCAAGAATCCCTTGGAAGGTATATAATAATCATTCTGCTATAAAACCAAGCCCTTTAAAAATTGCATTGTCCATGTCACACACACACAGACACACACATATGTACAAAATTATTCCAAGCATCTTGTAGCAGACTAAGGAGAATATATGAAAATCTGAAAAGAGAATTTTGCAAGATGAAAATCTAGACCACAGGGTCAAAAGTGTTTGGAGTGGTGGCTTAAAGATTTATGGGTCAAGAAAAAGCCACAGAGGTACAAAGTTGTTAGTCAAAATAATCTATAATCTACTTCATGCCATAGTGAAATAGAACAAAGATAAAATTAAAAATAAATAATAATAAAATAACAAAATTAATCTAGAGTAAGACTCTAGATTTTGGACATCCTTTGGCTGAATCTATCGAATAAAGGTGGCCCAAAATCAGATTCACATTTACTCTGAGAGAAGAAGAGAGTTTTAAGTGACCCACAGACTTAAAAAGTCTGTGATCATGTCATTCTAGAGTTTGTGATATATAAGGAGAGTAGAAAGGGTCAACAACCAACAAAACGTAGAAAATGAACATGAAGGAAGACAACTGAGGAAAAATACAAAAAGGGATCCACTACTTTAAGAATTATGTCAGAAATGCTAAAGAACACAATGAACTAATGTCTGCTATAAAGGGCTGGCTATTTTGTTTAGTTCATTTAAAGCTATGCTTAGGGGAAGAGGAACATCAAAAAGAGAAAAGGATTATGGTCTAAGCAAAAACAGTGGATGTGATAAGACGTTAAGGCACTGCGGGAGATATTTGAATTATGAGAGGAGCCACATCACTGGAGACCAGCAAATGTGAACCCATTTTATGAAAAAAAAAAAAGATCATTTCTTCAAAATCTTAACTAGTGAGCTCCTCTTTGATTTCTGGCAAAATACCAGAGTGTATTATTAAAGAATAGCTTGAAAACATTTAAAAAGAGAAACA
This sequence comes from Potorous gilbertii, assembly GCA_028658325.1. Lineage (NCBI taxonomy): Eukaryota > Metazoa > Chordata > Mammalia > Diprotodontia > Potoroidae > Potorous > Potorous gilbertii. The sequence continues at coordinate 75,131,197 of CM053773.1, forward strand.
AAGAACTAAGATACATTCACTAAGAACAAGTCATGTAAACAAATTTTATTCTTATTTCTGACTACATAGATTTAACGTAGACTGGTAAACCAAGGCAATAACAAGACATAGCAAACATGAATTTCACTGAAGCATTTGGCAAAGCTTTTCTGGTTACTTTTGTGAAGACATTGAAAAAAGTGATCATGGTCTAGCTTCAAAGAGTGGTCAGTGATTAGAACGTGGATGGAGAACTCACGTTTTCTGGAAAGGAACTGAGTTCCAAACTATGCTTGAAGCTGTCCAGGGGTGGAGATGACCATTTTTCAGGGATACAACAGAGAAGAGTCCTTCTAACATATCTCATCTCTGAACTCCAGGCATTTTAACTGGCCCTCAATTGATGGAATGCTCTTCCTCATCACAGATGTTTCCTGATTCATTCATGTACCAGCTAAAATCTCACCTTCTGTAGGAAGCCTTTCCCAATTCCCCTTAAATCTAGGGTCTTACCTCTACTGATTATTTCCTACTTATCCTATATAAAACTTGTTTGCACATACTTGTCTTCATTTGTTTTCGAACCCCTTGTGGGCAGCATGAAGCACAGTGTCTGGCACAGAGCAGACATTTAAAATGTCTGAAGCTGGGAGATAAAATGTATTTATGCAAGCCAGGTGAGATAATAAGAGAAAGATATGACTGACAATGATAACACACTTAATAAGTGGTTTTTGACTGATTGATCTGAGTTCCCTTCCAAATATAACCCAGTAATTCCATAAAAACATAGAACGATTGCCTATTTTATTGCCTAGTTTCCTTAAATAGAATCTTTAACTTCCTTTAATCACTCCCAAATCATTACCATCCATACAATTCTGTTATTATCTCACGTGGCCTGAATAAATATATTCTATCTCCCAATTTCATGCATTTTAATTGCATATCCCCCAATGCCTGGAATACTCTCTTCCCAACTAAAGCTCTAGTGTCCCTGGCTTCATTGATGGAGCAGTCTCATCTTCTCTAGGAAGTCTTTCCTAATCTTTCTTAATTCTAATGCTTTCCCTTCGTTAACTGCTTTGTAGTTATCCTGTATATAGCTTGTTTTGTACGCATATGTACGCATTATAAGCTTCTTGAGGCTAGGGGTTATTTTTTTGCCTCCTTTTGTATCCCAAGAGCTTAAGACAGTGCCTGGCACATAGTAAGTGATTAATATATGTTTACTGATTGACTATAATGAAAGATTAAATGTAAAGGAAGGAATGAGAAGTGCCCACTCACTTTAGGCATCCAATGCCTTAAAAATGGAGAACTGAATTCATTATTAAATTCGGATATGAAGTTTAATATTTTCTGAAACTGGAAAATTATTATGCTATATTTTATGCTCTCTAATAGCTTTTAGAAAAATGTGTGTTCTTTGAAAATAATTGCCACTTAAATATTTGTTGAATTAGTGTCACAATATTGTCTCTAATTTACACTAACTAGGTAAACAAAGTAAAAAAAAGTTATTCTGGAATAAAACATTTAACGATCACATTTTATTGATTTCGTTTAATGTATCTACAATTTATTAATTATATGAATGCACACAAATGATATGACAAACTTATTTCCAAGTCTTTAGTAATTCGGGATGTATTGTAGAAACCTTGACTTCCTTTCTCCATGCTCAGATTAAATAATGTCATAAAATACTGACCTTGTGATTATTGTAAATGAGAGCCCAAAGGGCAGCTGCTCCAATTCTCTGAACATTTTGATTGTCACTTTCCAAACAAGAAGATAGCAATGAAATAACTTTATCTAATGAAGAAATAAGATTTTGTTATTAAAAGCACTTCATATACATCCCATTTTGTCTTTTCTATGATTTGGATTACATTAAGATTAATACAAAAATGATACTATTAAAATATATAACAATCTGTAATATTAACATGGTCTACTGGAAGAAATTTCAAGAAAAATTTAGTTCCTTTTCTAGGGAAAAACATCAGTAAAGAGTACATTTTCACATTCAGTTGACTTTTCTTTATACTTCAGTTATGATGGTACATGTTTTTACTATACTTCCAAGCCTGCAATTCAGAAAAAATAAACTATCCTTCAGTATTACTAAAGACTACTAAACAAGCACAAATAAATTACTGGCCAGTAATGAGACAAAAGATATCACACATGATAAACATTTTTTATAAAGTTAAGGGTTTGAAAAAGCAATATTTATCTTGTGACATGAGATAAAAACTAAGTTTAAAGAACCAAGTAACATAAAGGGCATAAAGGTACTTTACCATATTCCAAATCTTATTTCCAGAAAAAAACATCAACTAGAATACTATTTTTAAATTATTATAATTTGGACTTTGTGATTTCCTCCATTGTCATTAGTTTTAGTGAGAAATATTTTTATTTCATATTTTGTTGTTTTTTGTTTAATTTTGTTCATCTGTGTTCAACTTTGTGTGACCCCATTTATGGTTTTCTTGGGAAAGATACTGAAGTGGTTTTCCATTCCTTTCCAGCTCATTTTACAAATAAGGGAACTGAGGCAAACAGGGTTAACTGACTTTCTCAGAATCACACAAGTTAGTAAATGTCTGATGCCAGATTTGAACTCAGGAAAAAGAACATTCCTGACTCCAGGCCTGGCACTCTATCTACTGCACCACCTTAGGAACCCTTATTTAATATGTGTGATTTTAAAAGGTTTATAAAATCCTTTGATAAACCTGTGATTTTATCAGCCTGAGTAAGTGGGTACTTTCACCACTAATTCCAATGTTTTACATTTAACTTTATGCTAATACTCAGGGAAGTATTTGATGAATTCTAAAGCGTAATTTTTAAATTAACTATTGGGGAAAACATTTTCCCACTGTAAGTCACTTCTAAGTTTATTTTCTTTTTAAATCAATGAGTAAGTAATATTCTACTTAGGGAAAGTGGATTTATAGTCACTTTATTTTAAAAGTACATCTCTTCTGTAAAGTGAAATATACTTATATACTTGTACTATAATGGATTCATATTGAAAATGGGTGTGGTGCAGTAATTGTTTCCTGCTTTCAATTCATGTAAAATACCAAACACTTCACCTCCATTTTCTTAATCTTTCATGTGGTTATCTCTTTACAATTGTGCATATGTATAAGAAGTCTTTTTGGACTGCTCTATATATACACACATACAAAAAAAATACAAACTAAAAAATTCAGGTTTTATACACAACAGATTGAGAAAAAAAGTATGGCATATGTGACCTCCAAAAGGTAATTTCATTAAACCACTCCTACAACGTTGCTGGGAAGGATACTATTAGAAAGTATTTGTGTATTATAAATTAAATCTCTAAATATTTAAAAACAAGGTAACTAAAACAAAAACATTTAATTACCAGCTCATTCAATTCCCTTCCCAGAAACCTCCCCTAAAATTATTACCATATTTTTGAGTTTTAAAAATTGTGGTAGTTTTTAAAATTCTCCCCAAGATATGCTTCTAATATAGTCCACTTACAATATGACAGTTAAAACTGCCCATTTCTTTTCTTGGTTCTATTTTCAATTCCGAAGTCAAATTTTATCTTAATCAACCTTAGATTTATCTAATCCAAGGCTTTCTAATCAGAAGATGAAGATTTGCTCTACTGAAAGATATAGATTAGTTGCACTCTTCAAAGAGATTGTTTCAGCCATACTCCATCTTTGAAGTTTGCTACGGCTCCCATAGCAAATATAACCAAAGGGTTATAGTTTTGAAATGCTAGTTTCTTATCTGCTCCCAACCCTAGTGACCTCCAGGCTTCATGGAAATGAAAAGCAGTCTTTCTTCAGAAAAACAGATGCAGAAGAAGTAGCCTCACAATGATAACAGAATAATACATAATGAAGTAATCTTCCTGCTATTTTTCTAGTTGCAACAGCAGTATCTAAATCCTATAAAGAAATTAAAAAGTAGAACATCTGACCCTTTTCCTTTCTCAAAACAATAACAATTCTGGAAAGGTAAAGAGATTTTAGCAGCAGCAGTTAACAGTTTCAATAGAGAAAGTCCCCACAGAAAAACTATATAATAAAGGTGAGCTTCAGGGAAGGTGGCTTCTGGAGAAATGTAGACACACAAAAAGGGAAGGATATGAAAAGGAAATAACTGAAGTTAAATTCTCTCCATAAATTTTCCACTTTGGATAATAACCCTCCACTAAGTGCTACTCTGATGTCTCATAACAAAATGGTGATGACTGGATTCCTAAAAGCTATACCAGAAAACTCAAATTCTGGCATGTCCCATAAGGCTAGAGAAATCTGGAGTATGGGACTGGCATAAGACTACCACATGAGGACAAACCTAAGTTTGAATAAATAAATCACTAGAAAGTTGACCATCATGTTATGATGGGTTCTGATTTTATTTTTTTTTGATATAACACATGAAACTGTTTATTAAGGTGTGTGATTAGAAACTGTATTGGTGAGTGTATACACACTGGTGAAATAATGCATGTTTTAGATTAAAGTATGATTAAAAGCATCTCATACAGATAGATATACACATGGTAAAACATGACATCGAATCTTAACGACCTTCTCTCCTATATGCATGTTACATTTTAACTTGTATTTTAGTTACTTGTCTTATTTTCCTTGACTAGACTGCAAGACCGAGGAGATGAGTTGTATTTTATTTCATTTCTGTATCCCCAGTTCTTAGTACACAGACTTAGGACACAGACAAGCATTGTAGCCTTTTATAAGGTTTGTTAAGTTGAATAAATGAAGTAAAAAAAAAAAAGTGAAAAAAAATATTGTGAGACACTCCTCTCTTACCACCACCCCTTTCACATTTGCCAAGGATGACATAGTTCTCTACTTGCTTCAGATGATAAATTATAAAATTCTTTATAAACATTTGGCCAATATGCAGGTTATTTTAACAGATAACCACATGACATAATACACATATTTACTTGAGTACCTACCATTAGCTAGTATCTTGGGTTTGTTTGCAGGACTAAAGCAGATATTATGAAGAATAAGAAGAGGTAAATGGGGACTGTTTTTGTGTTTATATTTGCTCATCTCAACAAGTAAATCCGAACAGCCACTGAGTTTCAGGATCATTTGTTGCCCATCTTCGTCAGAGGAAATACTCAAAAGGAATTTCAACCAAAGAATGGCAAGATCAGGAAGACATTTATTTTCTCCTTTTGGCAATGTCAGAGATAAAAAGTTCTGTAAGAAATTACTCTGGGGGGAGATAGAGAGAACATTATTTTCTTCATGAGACAACATCTTCCTGATTATCTGACTTGTCCCTTGATGGCTAATTAGCTGGTTTTCTTATATTTTATTCTCCAATATTATTTTCCCCTTTCCACTAATATCCTCTCAGAAACAAATGTGCAATATTTCCAGGCAGAAACTACCAAGGAAAGTAGAGAAAAGTTTAAAAATTTTAGTTTTTACTAATTCTTTTCTTAATGAGGGATGGAGAGAACTCATTTAAAATCTCAATTTCTCAAAGCTGATTTTTCCATTTGTGATGTGTGATTTTAGGCCCTCTAATGCTTCTTCACTTATCTATTTTTAGTCTATTTGTCTACTCACTAAAAATTACACTATGGAGAAGACAGGAAAAGAAAATAAATTCAAATCGGGTATTATGGTTATTTGTTAGTTCTGGTTTGGTCTGTGAGCAGTCTGATCCATTTACCTACAAATGGGCAGCAAAGGTAATTTGCAAATATAATGTGTCCATTCTATCACTATTTTCTATCTGAAATCAATCAGTCAAATAAGCATTTGTTAAATATCTCCTATGTGCAAGGTATACAGGATAATGATACAAAAGTGAAACAGACACTCCCCTCAAATAGCTTGCAATCCTGTGTGTTTGAGGAAGGTATTTCATAATCCGTATTCATTGATTGTAAAGGGCTTTAAATGTCAAACAGAAATTTTTATTTTATCTTAAAGTAAATAAGGAGTTGTTGAAACCACTTGAGCAGAGAAGCAACATAGTCATATATGTGCTTTGATAATATCAATTTGGCATGGTGTGGAAGATTGATTGGAGGGGGGAATGGGTCACACAAATTACAACTGAATACAGTCTTTTTCTATCATCATTAGACTTCTAAACGTATCTCTATTTATCTAAGAAGTAAAGTAGATGGCAATTTTCTTGCTTTTCCTTTAAGGTGAATAATAAGGTAAACAATATCACAAAAGCTTCACTGTGTGGTCTTAGTATACAAATGAAAGAAAAGTAACAAAAGTGGTTTTATAATGACTTATGATACCCATAGAAAAAGACACTACAGAAAACCTAACGATCAATTTTCAAAATCAGGAATCTAACATAGCCTGAAATTGTATTTTTCTAAATACTCAATTAAAACGGTCAAAGCCTTGAATGTGAAGCAGAACGTAGGAGGGTACTGTACCAATTTATAGGCTAAAAAGTAGTCCATTTGAGCTTTAATATATCATGAAACATTATATGTGCTCACAAACTAAATGAAGCCAAAATCAACAGTGAAGAGTCAGAATACTGGCAACATAGGCTGAGAGAGCATACTGAGAAGCATACTTCATTAAAAAAAAAAGGGGGGTGAGATAAATGACTTTAAAAGGGTGTGGTGAGGAATCCTCTGATTTCAGAAAGCAATTTGCCAATCTAAATTTAACTGTCTCAACTTGGTATAGCTAACAGTTCTAAGATAGAATGTATTATTTTCATGAACCCAAAATAATGTAAGAAACTTGTCGTGGAGCTTCACTTTTGAAAGTACAGAATAATCACTTATCTCATAGCAAAAAAAGAAATAATGAAATAAAAAAGTTATGATTTTCATATACTAGTTCCCAATAATTTTTATATGCCAACTGGATTTAAGGAAAGTGCATGTCATTCATTTTATGAATTTCTAAAAATAGTATCTTGAAAACAATTTAATTTTCATGTATTCTGGAATTTTAGATTTGTGTGACTAGGTACTCAAAGTATTATCTTTTGCCATAGACTCAATCATTGGATATTTGTGTGTATGATACATAGTACAATTTAAGCGCTTACCTTTTGAATAACTCCTTTACAGTCATGAGATAAGGCAACATTTGCAAGGAGTGTAAAAGCCAACTGCTGAATTGTGGGATTCTCAGAAGTCATATGGGAAACCCATTTTAAAATACAAAGCATCAAAGAGTTACTTGGTGTTCCTCTAAAAGCAGGCTGACCAGGATACTGTACGCAACTTGCCCCACAAAGAGAACTGCAACCTTAAATAATGACAGTTTATTATAATTCATTCATAGTTTTACAACTGAGTTATAAACTACTACCCATCAACCCAAAACAATAGGCAGCAAATTAACAGCATGTTTGTGTTCGCACCTCTGTTCTGGGCCTAATGGTTGCTTAAACTGTCTTCATTTGTGGTTCTACCATATTCTATTCTTTTCTATAAAGCAGAAATAACCTTCCTCTACTTTCTCTCCTTTACCTCTCTCCAGTTCAGCTCTATTCTTCTTCTGGTTTACTTTGCCCCTACTATCCCTCTATCACACACCATCCACTGAGCCAGCAGAACCTAGACTATACTGAGCAAATTCCACTAGAAGTTTGGCCTCTTCAGTAAGTTCTCCTTATATTTTCTTGTCTTTAATATTTGACTTAATTCATAATATTCCTTCCCCATGAAATTTTCAATGGAGACTATTTCCTTTATACTCACCCTGATGAACTAGGAAAAGGAGTGGTTTTCTCTCTGTATGTAGGTGCATACCATATGCTTAATAGCAACTAACACACAGTGGATAGAGTGTTAGACCTGGAGTCAAGAAGACCTGAGTTCAAATCTAGTCTTTGAGGCATACTAGCTATGATCCGGACACATCACTTAACCCTGTTTGTCTTGTTTTTTTCATCTGTAAAATGAGCTAGAGAATGAAATGGCAAACTACTCCAGTATCTCTGCCAAGAAAACCTCAGTGAGATCATGAAGTCAGACATGACTGAAATGACTTAACAGTAACTACTATATCCTTATACCACCACCCCATGAGGGCATTTTTGAAAGACTGATTATGTAATTCAAAATGTTAACACTCTCTTTTAGCTTTGGGTAATCTATGGCTTTGTCTAAGTCATTGGTAAAAATGTTATACCAATGATTGTAATAGAATGTTATTGTGCTATAAAAATGATGAGCAGAATGATTTCAGAAAAACCTGGAACGACTTATATGAACTGATGCATGTGAAGTGAACAGAACCAGGGAAACATTGTAACAGTGATAGCAATTTTATTCCATGAAGAATTGTGAATGGCTTGGCTATTCTCAGCAATGCAATGATCCAAGAAAAATTCCAAAAGACTAATACTGAAGCATACTATCTGCCTCCAGAGAAAGAACTGATATTGACTGAATACAGAGTGAAGCAGGCTATCTTTCACTTTCTTTCATGTTTTTCTTTTATTTGAATCTTCTTGTACAGAATGACTAACATGAAATTGTTTTACATAAATGTACTTGTATAATCTATATCTAACTGTTGATGTCCCAAGGAGGGGAAAAGAAAGGGAGTGGGGAGCGACAGAATTTGGAACTCAAAACTTTAAATAAAAATGTTTAAAAATTGGGAAGAAAATAAAAACTTATGTCAGTCAACAAATATTGATTATTGATTGCTATATTAAATATATATACATATATACTGCTATATATACACTGTGAAATCCTAAGAAAACAAAGAGTTCTAATTTTCAAGGACCTTTCATCCTAATGGAGGAAAAAATACAATAACTAGGTATATAAAAGATATGTACAGAATAGATGAAAAATAACCTTAGTGGGGAAGGCACCAGTAACTGGAGGGACCAAGAAAAGCCTCTTTCAAGGCTTTTAATTGAGTCTTGAAGGAAGCCAGAGAAATTAAGATGCAGATCTGAGGAAGAAGAACATTCCAGGGGACAGTAAGTACAAAGGCATAGGATTGGGAAAAGGAGAGTCATGTGGAAAGAAGAGGACTGAGGGCAATGAAGCAATATCAGAGTGTGCAGAGGGGCAAAGTATAAGGAGCCTGCAATTGGGAGGAGACAACACAAGATTACAGAGTACTTTAAATGCCAAAAAGAGGACTTTATATCTGATCCTGGAGATAACAGAGCAGTGGAGCTTGGTGCGTAGAGGACAAAGGTGACATGGTCAGACCTACTCTTTAGGAAAATACCTTTAGATAGATGAGTGGAGGATGGCTTAGAGAGTAGAAATTTGAGGCAGGACGACCAATCAGAAGACTGTTTAATTAATACTGGTGAGAGGTGATGAAGCTTGAATTAGGCGGTAGCTGTGTGAGCGGAGAAAAGATGTGCAGAAAGAAACACACTATTTGGTGATAGATTGGATGTGTAGGGTGAGTGGGAGTAGCAACAGCAGTGCTGCAAATCTAGTTGAGTATAAGGTCTGCAACAGTGAAGGGATGTTCATTTGAAAAGTGGAGGAAGGGATGCGTCAGCGGGAGAGAATGAATTCTGTTTCAGACAGGTTCAGTTTGAGAAGCCTCTGAGACATCCAAAAGACAGGTTGGCCATGTGGAATTGGAGCTCAGTAAATTGACTGGGGCTATCTATGGAGATCTAGGAATCACCTGCATAGAGCTGAAAATTGAATTTATAGCAGCTGATATCAACAAGTGAGAGAGTCACTAGTGGTGAAGGAGGTACACAGACCACTAGATGTGGATATTCTTTCAGTCTTTTCATTCAGTATTAATGTTACAAAAATTTCCCATGCTTTTAGTATCTTCTTTGGATGTCTTGTGAAATGATGCCTCACTGCCTTCACAACTTTGTTTTCTCTAGCACAGAGCTCCCTTCTTATAAATTTAGTTTATTTCAGTTGTTATGTCTGTCTTTATTCTCTTTACTGCCATTTCTAGCTTCTCTGTAATTATGCAAATCTTAGACTATGATGTCAGAATCCAAATATGGTCTGCAATGTTCTCAAGAGTTAAGAAAAAAAAGCTATAAATTTTTTTGTGCTCTTTTCCATTTTTCATATTTTGTAACATGGTGCATGCAGTGAATACAGTGCTAGGCCTGGAGTCAAGAAGACGAGTTCAAACTTGGCCTCGGACATCGACTAGATATGTGATCCTGGGCAATTTATATGTATATGTGTATGTGTGTGTGTATGTGTGTAGTCACATACATGCATACATACATATACATGAATAATTTTTTCCCAATTGTATGTTAAAATAATTTTTTAGCATTTTTTTAAAAAGTTTTGAGTTCCAAATTTTATCTCTCTTTCCCTCCTTCTCTCCCCTCCCTCTTCCCTATGATGGTAAAAATCAGATACAGGTTATACATGTGCAATCATGTAAAGCATTTCCACTGGGCAATTTACTCAACCTCTGTTTGACCCAATTTTCTCAACTATAAAATAGGGATCACAATAGCACTTTCCTCACAGGGTTACTGTGAAGGATGAAAGGAGATAATGTTTTTAAAGCACTTAGCACAGTACTGGCACATAGTAGGTGTTATGTAAATGCTTAATTCCTTCCCACTGCTCTTCTAGTTTTATCCCTAAAAGCCATTAGGGCAACTCTTACCAAGTTTTCTTGAAACTGATTTTTGTCTTCCACTGCTTCTCTCTCTAATAAGAAAATATTGCCCAGAATCTATCATCTGCCTCTGTAAGACATTTTTCAAATGAGTTCATATATGAAATCATTGTTGCTCTAAGCTACCACATCTTTCCATTAGACAAGTAAATAAAATATTGGCTGAATAAGGCACTTTTGGAGCTGTTTTTTGCCTCCTTGTTATGTCAATTGATTTATATCAGTTAAATTGCTTTAAGGGATCATCAGTCTGTATCTATCTCTTTTTTCTGTCCATATACCATTTATTGTTATTAAAATTTGTTTAAATAGGTCAAGAGGGAGTCATTTTAATTATATAGCTAATCATTTTCTAATTTATATGCTTTCTTCTAGCTTTGCACTAACATAGATTTTTTCTTCCAGTAAGTCAGTGGTGGGCCAATACCCCGCCAGGGTTATATTGAGGATAATGGGAGATAATATTTGTAAAGTGTTTTGCCAGTCTTAAAGTGTTATATAAATTTGAATTATTAATACTGTTATTTTTAGTGTTAAAATATAACCTATAATACTTTTGTGGTATTACTTGTTAGTACATCCGGTGTCTTCTGATTCATTTCTCAAAGAAAATATATATACAGCTGAGACTTTTAGCTAGTTTTTGATTTTTTATCTCTTATTGTTGTTCCCCATTTTCAAATATATTCCTTATAACCCTCACCTACTTCCACCTGTGCAATGAAGTCATCAAGCATTAAAGTAAATACTAATTTAACGTAGAGGGTCTTATCAAGTTCTTTGTAGAATGTCTCTACTCTTCATCCTCTGCAACAGATGTCTGTATGCTAGATACAATTATTTTTACAGTAATCTTTTTTCAAATACTTATCATGAACAATGCAACAAAAGAAGCCAACATGACAAAGGAAATGCCATAAATATAATCTATGTAGATTTAGCAAAATGTCTGACAGTCTGTCGGATGATTCTTAAGGAAAAAAAAAGGAAAGACATGGGTCTGGACAACAACAAATTTAAGTCTATTCAGAACCAGTTGAGTGGCCAGACTGACAGCACAGTCATTACTAGTTTAATGACAACTTTATTACTATTTAATATTTTATCACCGACTTGAAAGAAAGTGTAGATGGCAGGCTGATTTAATTTGTATGTAACGCAAAGGGAGGAGGACTAATAGTTGACAGTCAGGATTCAAAATGGTCTTGACAGGCTAGAAAATGTTTTTTTAAAAGATATTTAATAGAAATAAACATATTACATTTATTGAAGGGATGCTTTTCAGAAATGTGTTAAATTAGGTGGCCTCTGAGGTTTTTTCAACTGTTTTTTTGTGAAAAATAGATATGATATGGGCCCTTCTCTCAAGAAGCTTATAATGTAATGGGGAGAAAAAGCATTAAAATAGGTAACTGACACAAAACATAGTGTGAAAAATAGGTGAAATCATGACAAAACTGAATGTTCCTTTGTTACCAAAAACTGTGGCAAAGAACTCACCGGGGCACAGATTAAGAAAGGCTTCATGAAAGAAGATGCTCCTGAGTTAGGCCTTGAACAATGGGAAGGAATTTAAGAGATGGAAATAATGGGTAGAGCCCTTTCACTACTTTGGGACTTCTCTACCTTCCCCACTATGCCTCCCACCCCACCCCAAGTCGGGAGCTTTTCTTTCTTCCCACTTTGCCTTTCAGACTTTTGTGTGTTGTCTTCTCCCATTCAATTATAAGCTTCTTGAAGGCAGGGGCTATTTGTATATCTAGCACTTCACAGAGTGACTGGCATATAGCAGGAGTTTAATAAATGTTTAACAAATATATTTACCAGCTGGATAATTTGCAGTATAGACACAAAGCAGCTGCAGGGCCACCTTCATCAATGAATCATCCAGCAGAAACCAAGGCCAAAAAGAATGTATGAGAGGAACAAGATGTGCTTGAAGTGCTGTTGCCTTTTGAAGAAAATATAGAATGATTTGTGAGAGAAATTAATATTATACTATTTTGTTAATAACTAATTATTAATTTGTGATCTGTCCTTTTCCTTCAATTTTGGTAAGACCCCACTTCTGAAAAGGTCAGTCAGTCTCTGATGGGTGTAATTCAGTAAGGTAATCTCTCCCAAACCCAAGGCATATCATGGGCACAGACAAAGCAGGGACCCTTACTTTTTGTTTACTCTGTAAGCAAAAGCTGATCTCAGCCCTGGAACATATTTCCTTGTCTTTGATCCCCTCTATTAGAGTTCCGAGCAACTCAGCTGATGAAAGAGAAAACTAGCCAGAGAGGTCCAGATAGAAATGGCTTCCCCTCAAGATCAAATCACGTTCTCAGCAGGAAGAACTGAAGACTTTTAGGTTATTTCCTCATTAATTGTCCAAAAATCAGGGCCAAGTTCCCTATCAGAAGGAACGCACAGAGTCTCCTTTGGTGTCTCTGGTTAATGAGAGAAACTGCTGACTATTAACTAATTAATAGCTGGCTAACCAATTAAGAAACTGATTATTAATTACCTGGAAACTCTGTCTCTTGGAATTTTCATTTGCCACACTTGGAATGAAAATGTGTATAAGATAACTCAGAAAGAATGCAATTATAGAATGAAATAAAACACATGAAAACTAGACACTGAAATAAAATGGAAAGAAACAATACTGTCAACTTTTAAAAAAAAATATTCCTTCTCTGGTGAAAATTAGCAGTAAGATTTAAGAATAAGTACACATATATCAAAGAGATTCAATATTTCCCTTCAACAACAGTAGGTACCACACTTGGCTGTCATAACAGAACAGGCCTTTGTTAAAAATGCATTTTTGAAAGTGACTGTGATTGCATTTTCTTTGGATAAGAATAGCTAGAAGGAAGGTTCAAAGACATTTAAAGGAAACAAGCTAGTCTAGAATGCTGTTACAATGGTATGTAGTCAACTGTTACTTATCAAAAATGGTTAGAAAGTGGAGTATTCTACCTAATTACAAATTCCAATTAACATCAAATTGCCTTGTAAACTAAAAATGGATTTTATTATATTGTAACTATTCAAAAATCTATTAAGCATAAATTATACTTCATATAATCTTTTCTTAATGATTCGGAAGCCATTTCAAGATCTTTCAGTATTTCAGATTTATTATGAAAATGAATTATTTTTCACTGCATAATACTTATTCCTTCAATGGAGGATCTGTGTATTTTACTCTAAAATTTTGTTGGTTGTACTAAAACTATTCTCTCATATTAAATAATGTACCCAGTTTCTAAAAAAGAACAAAAGAAGGAAAGTTTCTTTTTATTAGTTCAAAACTAATTACAAAATTAACTCATAGGACTGAATTTATATAAAACTTAGATTCTGATGATTTAAAAAACTTACTCAATTTCAAGTATCAGTCTCTCCAGAAAAATGGATAACCCCAAAAGCCAAAAAATGACTTTGGAAATTTTATAAAGAATATTCAATTATTAAAAAATCCATTGATAACAGAACTGAAATAAGGATGCTTTTGTTATGAGATGTAACTGCTTGTGATAGCGCTGATAGAGAAAGAGGGTTGTTATTTCATTCTTTGTTGCCGAAGAAGACCATGCCATCAGAGAAATGATGACATGATTTGCACTTGACTTTGTTTTGAGTGAGGGAGGGCTGTGCAGGTCACCAGCCTCACTTTTCCTCCAGTGACCTGATATTCTCAGGATGACTGGAGATGACCCAGGATGCACTGGGAGTCCCTGACCCCTTTAGGTCAAAGTCTATGCAGATACTCACTTAGGGTGAGGTAACACCCATTCATTGAATAGGCTTGTTTAAGAAGTAGCCAGGGCATGGCCCCTTTAGTGAAGTAAAGAAAAGGAAAACCTCAGGCTGGGAGGGAAACAGCAACAGTTATTATTGATAATCACTCTGAAGCCAGGAGAGTCCAGAGAAAGAGGAATGGTCATAATGAAGACAACAGTAACAAAAAAGTACAGGCATAACAAATGAAACATGTTGTAATAGGAACTGGAAACCATATAAATAAAATCCAAAATAAAAAAAAACCCTAAGTACAAATATTGGAAAATTCTCATTGATTCCCTCATTATTCAATTATACCTTAGCATATGCTTATCTCTCCTAATCTCACAAAATTAAAAAAAATTTTTTTATGGTTTAATATATTAACTCACTTCTGATTTGTTCTTGGCTCAAGTAACTCAGAAAATATTTTGATAATTAATTGATAGACAATGATTCCATATATATCTGGATTACATCATGACTAGTTAAATCCAATTAATTGATAGACAATGATTCCATGTATATCTGGATTACATCATGACTAGTTAAATCCAGAATTGGTAATCACATTAATAATAACTAATTTAGCATCAGTTATTTCTTTATGGTTGGAGCTTATCTAGTGAGCAAACTACCGTACTCTACGAAGAATACATAGGGACATATTAAAAAATTAAGGGCATTATATTTTACTTATTGACATTCTTATGATTTAAGAATTTTCATACACAGGATATATTTCACTGCTATGTAAATATATAATCAATATATTTATGATAAAACTAATGATATTAGTGTCTTGCACACAGTAGGTGCCCAATAAACATTGGCTGAATGAACTGTAAATACTGAAAATATTCATTATTGGCTGCCAAGTGATTGTGAAAAGGGTTAGGTTACAGACTGACACACAAGTACACATTTCTGATAAAAACGACAGTACAAACTAATGGGATGCCTTACCTCTACCAGTGTGAAGATTTTTCTAAAGTAGGACTACTGTTTAAGGTACTATATAAGTAACAGTCTAAAGAAACATGATCAGGAATGTAGAAGAACATTTCTTGATTCTTGGAAGCTTCAAGTGTTAGATATTTGATAATAATTTACAGTCTACTTCAGAATTGTCACATACCCTTGAAATAGTTTTCAAGTATGTTTCCTAAAAGCCAGCATAATTCGAGCAATCTTGAATGTCTGCTCTTATGCCCAAATTGAACATAATGAAATTATATCATGCACTACAATTCCAAATAGAGGTATTATCACATTTCCATTAATGTTTTAGCATTCAAATTGGGGGTGCTTTTTTTTTAATGTTCCATATAAAACTGCTAACCCAATAGAGATTAATGGCCCAAAACGCTAAATCAATTTCACAATTATTTTCTGGTCAAAATAAAACCCTTAAGGTACTATTACCCTATTTTACTGCAATTTTACAGATATTGAAAATAGAGAAACTGAATGGCCTCAGAACTAAAATTAAAAAACTACTGACTTCTACTAGGTAGACTTAAAGACATGATACTTCTCAACAAGCTTCACACTTGCTCTTGTATGGTATTTGCAGAACAGTGAGGTGGTGCAATGGATAGAAAGCTTGGCCTGGAGTGAGGAAGATCTGAGGTCAAATGGTGCCTCAGAAACAGTTGTATGACCCTGGCCAAGGCACTTACCCCTGTTTGCCTCAGCTTTCTCATCTGTAAAATGAGCTGGAGAAGAAAATACTACTCCAATAACTTTGCCAAGAAAACCCCAAATGGGGTCACAAAGAATCAGACATAACTGAAATGAGTGACCACAAAAGGTATTTGAAACACACTCACTTTCTCTACTGATAAACAAAAATGCAATTAAAAGATGTTCTAATTAACTTTCAAAATATCATGTTATTATTTAACCTTTCATTCCGTCTTATTTACTGCAAAATTAGAATTCCTAGAAATAAATTAGGGTATACAACAACAAGAACTCTGCTTCAACTGTGTGACACCAATATTTAAATGATAAATTTAAAGAAATGATATAAGCAAGAAAAGTATATAAAACTTTGATGAATAAGACTATTTCTGATGAGAGAATCATTTTTTAGTACTAGGTTTATGAAATAGTCAATTGTGGCATCTAAAAACAAAAAAATTCACGGAATGTTTTCACTTAAATCTTATATTATCCCTTATACTAATCAGAATGCTTAGGCTTATGACTGCTATAAGAAGTCAGATGGAAGCTTTACTTACTTTATATTCAGTATTTTGATAAAGGCAGTTTCTTAGTATCTGCATGGCAATGTTTAGCTCCTTCCTAAAGCCATTTTCCTGTTTAAATAAAAAACAAATGAAAAATATCATAAGAACAGAACACATATATCTTTATATACAGTACCTCACTTTTGGTTCATGTTATAACACAGCAGAACTTCAGTCATGCCTGACTACTGTAACTTTGAAGATGCTGACAAGCTAGCCACCTCTGAAAGATGACCGTATCTCAGCAAACTCATTCACCACAAAAAAGCTATTTCTGTTCTATCAAGCACAGAGGAATTGAGACATATAATAGGCTCCATGTTTCATTTCAATAAAGTGATGCAGGTACTGTACAGTTTTCAATCACATCAGGTGTTGCCTGACATTCCCAATGATGAAGTAAGGGGTCTCTGCTTCAAAGAGGCACTAGAGAAAAGAGCAAGGAAAACCATGACAAATATGTATACCATTGTTACAAATTACTTTGTGGGTCAGTTTTTATCTCAATTTAAAAAAAAAATCTTTCTCAATTCATAAAGAAATGCCAGTTTTGTAGAGTAAAAGTTTGATGAAACAATATTAATTTCCCAAAATTTTGAAAGAAATTTTATTCTAGCATGTATATAAAAATGTTTCACATGTGTATATGATTAATGAACTTATCATTTGTAAGATTTACTCCACCAGGATATGACTAGCATACTAGAGACATGGGAGAGAGGGAACAGTATGGGAAAGTTCTGTTATTCCAGTAATATTATTTGGCTGTAAATCACAGAATGCTCTACCTCCAGAGAATTCAGTGTTATAAGTCATCCAAAGGGAAAAAAAGAGGTGTCTGTTGGATGTGAACAGGTTGAAACATGTGGCCAATGAAAAACTGCGCAGGAGTGATATTAACAGACATATGACTGGGAAAGAAGATGGCTCAGTCAAATAAGAAAAGCAAGGAATTACTTGTGCTGACTGACTTCAACTAGTGACTACATAATTTTAAATAATCCAGGGAATGGTCTCCAGAACAATGAGAGTCCCTCTCACTCATAGCCATTGAGGATTTGTAGTATGATATTAACAAGAGTTGATATGCACCAGATCATATGGTATGGATAGGTGGCAATCACTGCAAGAAGTACTGGAATCATAGAAATGCAGGATCCATCAGTGTTGAATAACAAATGTGAAACTAGATATATTTAATAAGTCATGGTCATACTCACAAAAACGGAACACTGATATCTACATAGATATAAATTTTATATATTGGCTTTGGATTAAAAGCTCAGAGAGTGAGATTCATACCTAATTTTTTTGACTGACTGCACTAATAATTTTCATAATACCATTCACATGAGAAAACATAATATGTCTTTAAACAGAGAAGATCTAAACTGCAGCTAAAGGATTAGAAAATTATTCTATCAAGATATAATTCCAAATCCTTAAGACTTTGATAATATCATTTACAAACAAGCAATGCACATCTATCAGTACATTCTCTCATTTGACTGCTTGTTACATATAACCAGCAGATTAATATTCAATTTATAATAAACTGTATTGTGTCTTTTCCTAGGAAAAGAATCTAATGAGTATATTGAAAAGTGGACTATAAGGCCATTCTTTTTTTATAACAAACTTGTAGATTTTAGAATTACCTTTTTTTTGGGCCCCCTTTTCCTAGGCTTCAGGGAATCTAAGTTCAGTTGTGCATGGATGTGTTTCATCTGTTCTAGGCAGCTGTCTATGAGGCCAGCTGAAAGACAAAATCTTTAAGATTTAGAACTAAATTTCCTTGATGATAGTCAAAATTTTCATTTGAAACTAAGATCACAGGAAAGAAAATGTTTAGCTTTCTCACCATAGATTCTGATGAAGAGAAATGGGAAAGAACTTACATAAAAGATCTACTTGTTTCCAAGATACTCGGTCGCCTACCTCCAAAATCTAAAGTATAAGCATTTTGTGTTTCCAAAGGGCAGAGGGACTTTAAAAGTCATCCAGTCTAATCCCATGATTTTACAATAATAGGACTTACATAATGCTTCAAGGTTTGCAAAGTGCTTTACAAATATTATCTCACTTTATAGATACAACAACCCTGGGTGGCAGGACCACAGAGGTTGTGATGTACCAAGGATCACAACAGTTAGAAAGTGACTGAGGTAGGATTTAAATCCAGGTCCTCTTAAATTCAAATCCAGCACTGTGTCTATAATACATATTGCCTCTATTATTTATAATAATGTGCTTATGTATCTGAATATAGCTGAAGTTCATCCAGGTGTACAGTGGAATGATAATCTAAAACTTTCATTACTGATGGTAACATGAGAATTAAAAGTTCAGTCAAACATCTAGGAAAATAGATGAATTACTTTAGAAGAAAAGGCCATGAAAAGTGCATGTTCATAATAATGAGTAATATTTATTATTAATTAAATAGCTAAATTAGCTGAATGATTTCATTTAAGCCTCACAACAATCCTGAGTTCATACTACAGGTATTTTTATTCTCATTTTAGAGAAAAAGGAATAGGTGCAAAGGGCTGTGAGGTGCCTACAGTCAGTCGCCCATCTGGTAAATCTCAGCGCTGGGATCTGAACTAAGCAGTTCTTGACTTCCACGGCCAGCACTCTTATCTATCACATTATGCCTTTTCTCATAGTTTACTTAGAAGAGTTTAAGGAGGAAAACAATTATGTCATTATGTAAACATCAGAAATGAATGAAATTAGGCAAAAAAAATGTTTAACATAAAAGGGGCACAAGCTACTTAGAAATTTAACTTCAGGAAAAACCTCTCAAGGTGACATATCCTATCTGGGATGTGAAGCCAAGTGTGAGAGGTAGGTACACTGTTGGGAAATTTAAAATGAACCTGTAGAAAGAAAATCAAAAGAAATCAAAAGAAAAAGCAGGCTGGTTGAGCTAATGGATATTATGCCCGTCATCTCTCCTTAAATAGTCTCTCTTTGTAGTTAGTTAATACACAGTTTTTTTGCCCTTTGCTTGTAGGAGTCAAATCTGAATCCAGTATTTACTCACATATTTTTCTTTCCTGCATATTTTCCAACTCAAAATTGGGAGCCAAACTAATTTTCAGGAGGAAATATGTGCTGTTTTTCTTCACAATATTTTCTCTCCAGTAGTAAGTAGGCTTTTAGACTTTTTTTAGCAGTAGTAAAATGCTCTGAAGACTAGTTGAAGAGACATGAATGAGGCCTGCTTACTGAAAATACCATGTTTACTAACTAAAATAATACTTAAAAAGTATTCTTTACTCTTTTTGATGTATTTATTTTTAGATATTGTCTGTTAAGATCTTTCTTTTTTTAAAAAGAAATTTAAAGATAACGATAAAATGTTTAATTATTAATTTGTCTCCATTTTTATACATTTCTCCCTCAGACTGTACTGTTAAAGGAATGATGAGAGTGATCTGTAGAGATAAGCTTAAAGGTACTAACAGGAGGAATAAATGCATGAAAATACAACAAGGGGAAATTCTTTCACCAGTAGAGAGATGAACCTAATAACTTTGTAAATTTTTTTCTCTTCACTTCTTTAATTTAAATCATTAAACTATACATGATACTGGATTCACATACAGTATATATTAAATAGAATATTAACTACTGACATGTTAGGTCATGTCAAAGTACCTAAACAAAGTTTGTCAGAGAATCATTAATAATTTACTGACTAGAACTATTTCTGTAAATAGTTTCCATTTATCTCCACATATATTGCTAAAGAGCAGGATTTTGGGAATATTTTTATTGCATATGATAGGCATTTAGTAAATGTTTAACTGAATTGAGAGACAGTCACAGGCTTTTGGCAGAAAATCAAATTATTTGGGTAGATTTATCGTAGAGAAAAGGGTCATAGGGATAATGACTCTCTTCAAGTGTATGAAAAGTTACTATTATAAACGTCCTGATTCGCTATCCTCTAATCCTTTAAAAAAAAAAAAAAGGACTAGAGAAAATAGGTTTGATTAATAGAAAGTTGGAATAATCCTTGAAGCTTATCTAATCCAACTTTTTCATTTTAAAGATGAGGCTCAGGCAAAGGTGAGTCATAAATCCATATCCAGTGGCCTCAAATTGAGTATTTTTTTTTTTTTGCATTGTAAAACAGTGTTTTGTAGTGAGAATGAAAAACTACACATGGACAGCCTCAGTACACTGCTACCACTAAAATATTACCATTTACAACAAAAACAGGAAGGTTTTGAGCACATTGAGTTGGTCTTCTATTCAGGATTTGTAGCAAGATATGGAAAAGAATCACACAAGAATAGGAGAAATGAAAAGCTTCCAAACTACATCAGAGGAGGGAGTTGTCACGAATACACTAAGATAATTAAATACTAGAATTTTGCTTTTCAGGGATCTTTAAAAGATGGATAGAAAACAATCTTGGAAGCTTAACAAGCAATTCTACCCCAAGATATAGGACAGAAAACATGTTATCACTTTATGTAAAATTCTACACACTGAATGATAATAAAATGTCAAACAATATAGGGAGAATTCCCTAAGTACTAGTATAGCGTAACTTAATGTCACTGATTACTCAAAATAAAATCTGGTTATTCTGGTCAGGTACTGTAGTCTGATAAATATTTAGGAAAGGACAGACAGTGATGATAAACTTTTTAGAATTTAGCTGAATTACAAACTTAAAAGGTTTGTATTACTTATGGTCTTCCAATTACACTAAGACACATATTCTCTGAAGCAGATATCAAAATATATTCTGTAACACTGTGATTTGCAGTGTTCATGCATTTTAAAGCTTACCATTCCAGGCATATTTCTGAGCTCTTTTACTGACAGCTACAAGCGACACCAATGCACTTATGGCAAACCTTTTCAGTGTATCCTTGGAGGACTGTTTTTCATAGCTCTATAAAAAAATAATAACAAATAAATACATACAAACACAATATACAATATAATACACACAAAAAATTACCTATCTCAGAAGACTACACATTCTGAAGAAAAATGATTTATTGTAATGGCCTATAGCACTTGAAGTTTAACATGGCAGTAAGTTATCGAATAAAATTACTGGAACCATACAGAGTATCATATTAAGTGAATATCTAAGTGGTCTCTATGGAAGGTACTACATAAAGAATTTTAAAAGTGTAAAGAAAATATAGTACCTATACTCAAGAAGTTCTTCATCTAAAGAAGACAAGATAAATATTTAGGACTAATAAATAATAAATATAGTACTTGGGCTACTCAAGCCTCCCCACTGTGGCACTACTGCTTGGCTGTAATTCATGCCCTAGGCCTTTCTCATTCCTTCTTGGGATCAAAACTTACCTATTCTGTGTTCAGTTCCCTCAGAAATTTGTTAAGTGACTAGTTAGTTAATTCAATGAATTAATTCTTCCATAGGTATTAATGGTAAATAAGTGATTCAGCATATTAACTCAGAGGAAATAGTAATGAAGGTTTTCCAAGCCAGGTAGCAACAATCAGAGATATTTTTGTACTGGCGGATCTTCTGGACCTGTCAAATCCTATCACATAGACTGCCACTTTCCCTGCATGTCAAAAGGATGTAGTGTTTGTAAAAATGCTTTTGAAATCAACAAAATTAATAAAATACTATGGAATATAAATCATGACTATGGAAAGATGATACTTCTCTAAATCTCTAGGTGAAAGATTCAAAAAAGTTTAATGAAGCTAACGTAAAATAAAACAATAAAGAAAATGAGGGAAAAAAAGCTTGAAAATAGGAAAAGGAAAAGTTAAAGTTAAAAACCCAACTACAACCAAGACTGCATAGAAGGAAACAGCCGGGTAGGATGGATCAATTAGTAGTAGCCTTAAAACTCCAGGAGTATGACTTTGATAGAGCGGAGACCGAAGTCACTAATTTTAGGTCTTCAATTAGCTTCAATTCCAGGACTTTTTCGAAAATAACTACCATATACAAGGCAATGTACTTGATGGTATACAAAGAAAAAACTTCAATAGTTTCTCCCATAAGAAGCTTTCTCAAAAGCAGGGACCACATCTTAAGAGTTCTTCCCCATATTTCCTAGGACAGTGCCTTGAATACAGTATATGCTCAATGAGCATTTCATTGATTTGAGGATGGAAATGAAAGAATCTAAGCAACGGCTGACAAAGATGGCTTCTGTGGTCACAACAAATAGAGTCTAGGCAAATGCTTCAACAGTGAGAATAATACAGAATGCCTTGGTGTTCTGTGATGTTACAGAAATAAAAAAGTGACTCATGACTCATATTAGCTGATGATCATAGGCAGAAAGCAAATAAATTTGAAGGTTAGATATACCATTTACTTACTCCTCATGAATATGGTACAATGGAAAGAATTAAAGACCTGAGATCTGTATTTGAATCTTGGGTTCACCACTCAGGGGAGCGGGGTATAATGGATAGGGAAATGATGTTTGAATGGTTGAATGGAGAACAGATTGGAGTGGAGAGAAACTTGAAGCAGACAGACCTATCACCAGAATCTTATAAATAGTCCAAGCATTAGGATGGTAGCAATATCAAATGAGAGAAAGGGGTATATTTGAGAGATGTTACAAAAGTGAAATCAATAGACAATGGCAACAGATTGAATATGAAGAGTGAAAGATAGGGATGTGATGTGCCTAAGATCATACAGGTTCTAAGTGTCAGATGAAGGATTTGGACACGAGTCTTCCTAATTTGAATTCCCCCAGGACTCTGTCCAATACACAATGCTGACTATATATACTGAGTGCTATATTTATTTTATCTTTAAATGCAACTAAATAGAATAATGGATAGGGTGTTGGACTTGGATTTAAAAGAACTGAGTTTAAATTTTGCCTCAGTTATAACGGTGACCCTGACACTTAATCTCTCTCAGCCTCAGTTTCTCAAAAATGATAACAGTATCTACACCATTTGGTATTCCCCTAGGCCACCTCAGCTACACACAAAGATGGTCACACTCCTTTATCTTGCCATAACCCACAAATGTATCACCTTCATGTGGAAAAATTCTGAAATCTTCTTCCAACTCTAAGCTATTAGCTTTTCATCTCTCCCTCTGCCTTCCCTTATAAAAGCCCAGTCTTTATTTGTATTATGCTCTCTAATCCCTTGACCCCTCAACTCTGTCCCAGGCCATATCCCCTGTACTAACCCTCTTTTTCCCATCTTGATCCCTTGGTGAACCAATGCAGCTTTACACTGTCCTCTCATGAATCCCTGGCCTCTTTATCATTTTACCATTTATGCCTTAGCTTACTTCCCATTTGTTTACTTTGCTCCTACACACACATTACAGAACAAAAGTGGAGAAAATCATGCATGTTCTGACTGGGTCCAATACAAGTTTGTTCTGACCAAGTCCACTACAAATTTATGTTGCACAACCTCAAAAGAACCCTCATTGCTACGAGGCAATCCTACTATATCTCCCTTATCAATTCACTCTCTCATTTTTCACAGCAGCTCTTCCAAGCCATTTTGTCCCTTCTCAGGTCTCCCATGGTTCCCCTCCACCCCTCCCACTCTCTCAACTGAGAAGTTTGCCTCATATTTTACAGAAAAAAATAAGATTATTTGCCATAAGTTTCCTCTTCCCCATCGTCGTCACTCAGGTACCTTCTGCCACTATCTCTACCTTCCCCTATGTCTTACATGATGAAGTATCCTTACTCTTTATTGAGGCTAACCCTTTTACCTGTTCAAGTGACCCCATTCAATCCTGTTTCCTCTAACAGACAATCCTCTCTGTCATCTCCATTCTATTTTTAACCTCCCTGTCTACTAGCTCATTCCTTTTTGCCTATAAACATGTCTGTGTCTCCCCATTCTCCAAAAAAACACCTTTCTTGATCCTTTCATCCCCTCTATTGTCCTTTATTTTTTCTGCCCTTTGTAGCTAAACTCTTCAAAAAAATCCATTTATAGCAGATATCTCCATTTCCTCACTTCTCACCCTCTTCTTAACCCCTTACAATCTGGCTTCTGACCTTTTGCTAAAGCTTGACTACTGCTATCACCAGCTGGTGGGTCTGCCTGCCTCAAGTTTCTCTCTACTCCAAACCATCCTCCATTTGTCTCCAAAGTATGCTTTTCTTTGCTTCCTTGTTAAGTTTTCTTTTGTTTTCTGCTGTGCACTTTTTACTTTGTTCTTTTTTCCCTCTTCCCTTACCCCAAGAAAGCCACAATTAAACATGGATTTATATGTGTATATATATATATATATATGTGGGTAGGCATGTATGTATATTTGTGTATATGTATATATGCATGTGTGTATTGTATGTATACACACATATACATATAACCACAAAGCCATATATATAAAATACATATATTTAGATATCTATAAGCATACTCATATACAGACATATACAGTCATATGCATTTATGTAAGAC
This sequence comes from Potorous gilbertii, assembly GCA_028658325.1. NCBI lineage: Eukaryota > Metazoa > Chordata > Mammalia > Diprotodontia > Potoroidae > Potorous > Potorous gilbertii. The sequence goes on from CM053773.1 coordinate 75,156,290, forward strand.
TATATGTGTTTATCCTGTTTCTCTGAAGATGGATAACCACTTCCTTCCTAAGTCTGAGTCTTTCTGTATTTTTCTAAGCCCACCAGCTTGTTATTTCCTACACCACAGCAATATTTCAACTGTCTATTTTAAATAGTCTACAACAATATTGATTAATATGGCTGACATGTAGTATAGTTTCCCTATTTTTCTCTTTTGAGTAAATCTCAAAGGCTTCTTGAGGAAAGCATGACTTTAGCTGAGACCTAAAGGAAGTAAGTAAAACTGGAAGGTAGAAATGAGGAGAAGAGCATTCTAGGTATAGGAAGAGGGCAAGTGTCATATTCAAAAAAGAGTAAGAGGGATCCAGCAAAGGAGAAAGAGGAGTGGTCAGATAGATAGAAGGAAAACCTAGAGGTGATAATATCAATGAGAAAAGGATGATCAACAGTATCAAAGGCTGCAGAAAGATCAAGAAGGAAGAGAACTGAGAAAAGGCCATTAGAGCTGGCAATTAAGAGATTATTAGTAACTTTGGAAAGTGCAGTTTCAGTTGAGTGATGAGGTCAGAAGCCAGAACACTGGAAGTTAGAAACGGTGTGAGCAGAAAGGAAGTACAGGCATTGATTGTAAATAACCTGCTCAAGTTGCTTAACCACAATTTGGAGAAGAGATATGGGCTTATAGCTAACAGGAACGGATAGATCAAGTGAGAGTTTTTTGAGGATGGGTAAGGCATGGGCATGTTCACAGATAGCAGGGAAACAATCAGTAGACAGGGAGATAATGAATATTAATAAGATTAGGGATGATAAAGAAAACAATCTGCTAGAGAAGAAAGGGTGGAACGGGATCACTTGTGCATGTAGAAGGTTTTGCCTTAGCAAGGAACAAGGACACTCTTTCATGTGATACTGGGAGGAAGGAGTAAATAGTAGAAGGAAACATCTAAATTATGCGAGATGAGGAAGTGGGCAAGAGGTTGTTCTATGTGAACAGCTTCAGTTTCTTCAGAAATATGAGGCAAGGTTCTCAGCTGAGAGGGTAAAGAAAGAAGTACCTGGTGGGAGATTTGAGGAAGGTTGAAAAGGTTTGGAAATGCTGTTTTGGTGAGCAGGAGAGTGAATTGATCAGAAAGATATAAAAGGATTGCCTTGCTATATAGTTAGAGCCTAGTTGACACTACGTAACACAAATTTATGGTAGAGGTGACCAACATAGTTTCATCATTTTTCTCAGCTTTGTTATGGTGGGATGGTGGAAATAATCCAAGATTGGCATTTAGAGGGGTTACATCTCCTACAGGATAAAGGACAAGGCACTGGAGAGAAGAGTACAATATAAAGCTGAACTGGTTCATCAAGGACATAAGCTGGAGAAAGGAAGACAATGTAGCTAGTGCAGGGATGATGGCCTGGGAAAAAACTGAAGGGTCTAGGGTTTAGGGGATCATAGTGAGGATGAAGACTAGAGTTGCAAGACAGAGGGAGAGTTAGACAACAGATTATGATCAGATAAAGGAATTTCATAGTTTGAGAACACAGATGTGGAATATTTGTGGGTGATGATAAGATTAAAGGCATATCTATCTGTGTGTTAACTATAGAGGAGTAGATCATGAAGAATAAGTAAGTTAAGGAATTTTGGGGATTATGTTATTTGAATGAGTGTATCTCTGCTTATTTGTATATGTATATGTGTGTATAATATATATGTATGCATTTATATGTAAATGTATGTATGTATTTGTGTATGTATGTGTACATATACTGAAATCCCTTAGTGTGAGGGTAAGAGTTGGGGAGGACAGAAAGACTGTGATTCTCCTTTTTACAAGAATTAAGTCATATTCTTTGACAACTTCTCTACTGGAGAAGGGTTATATTTGCAACAATTCCTTACATATCTTGGTCTATCAATCATAAGATGCAAAGACGATTTGCCACTCTATAATTCCTCTTATACATCCACTGACTTTATGCAAATTCATTTAAATATTTTAGCCAAAATCATCTACTTTTTTTTGTATTCTTCCTTATAACTTATTGGATCAAAAATTTTTCTCCTTCTAGCCAAAGTTAAGAAAGGTATCTGACTTCACTCACTTCCATTTTTAAAAAATGCATGACTTTTTAAATTTGGATTGTATATCCACTTTAAGTTTATTGTAGTATGTAGTATAAGATGTTGGTCTAAATCTATTTTCTACCAAACATTTTCCTGGCAGGTTTTATCAAAAAGAGATTTATTTATGTTGTTATTTATGTGTTTATATCATCAAATGCTGGATTACCCTTCTTTTTTGCTATTGTTTCTTGTTTATCCAATACAATTAATAATTAATTAAACCCTTGAGAGTCAATGAGATCATCAAAAATGATTGAGTAGAGAGAGAAAAGGGCTTAGAATAGACCAATGGGACAAGATATACACAATTATACTGCAAAGGAAACTTAGAGGGATTAATGAGAGGAGTAAGGAGAAGACCCAGGAAAAAGCCATGCTACGAAAATTTATAGAAAAGACAATAAGCAGTAAGAAGGGATGATCAGAGGTATCAAAAGCTGCAGAAAGATGATAATTGAAAAAAGGCCATTAAATTTGGAAATTACATGATCACTAGTAACTTATTACTCTTGAGATTATATATTGAGTATAGTTTCAGTGGAATGATGAAATTGGAAGCCATATGGAAAGGAGCTGAAGTATATGAGGAGGAAGAGCTATTATAACTTAGTTACTTTAGCCTTTTGCCACATGGCACTACCATGTATAGACATCAGCATTACATTTCACCTGTCACCCCTTATTACCTTATTAGGAGCAAACTCCTACCGTCTGTTATTTTTTCCAAACCTGTATTATATAAACTCCGCTTACTTAAGAATAAACTATCTCCAACATTCTTTCTCATTCCTATTTTCTTCAACTCAACCCCACCTATATGTCATTCCAATCCTATCTACTTCTTCCACTATCCTCTTTGGAATTTCTATTCCATAATGGGCAAGCTTCCCTTTATTTTGAAGGCAGCCTGAGGGAGACAGGAGATGGTACATGAAAAGACAGTCAAACAACTCAAACACCAACTCAATCACCTCCCTTCACAATCCACTGGAGGCAGCTCAGGACTCTGAAGCAAAAGCCCCTGGAATAGCAGTGCTCCTTGGGTCACCTTCCCTGTCTCCTGGCCTCCCTAGTCATCATCCAAGGACAACAACTTCTGTAGAGACTGCATTACCATGACCACTATGGACAGCTAGGTAAAATCAAGAGGTCCAGGAATAGCATCACCACCCCCTATCACCAATGGCCCTGTTTCTAGTCTGATCCCACAGCCATAGTCCATGCAAGTAATCTTGAAGATCTGACCAGGCAGCTGCCTCTGTGCTGTTCCCTTCCCCCCATTTCTTCAGCAGCCACAGCAACAGAACCCAGAAAAGAAACTGCTTGTCACTAAAGTCTCTGGCTTGGCAAAATGGTTCTACTTCAGAAAAGATATGGTTTAATTAATAGAAATGACACTAAAAATGCATTATCATCTGCCTTGTTGCTATACCCTAAAGACCACTAGACTTTGCCATCTGACTTATAGCTGAAATTTCCTATACGTGTGTATTGCCTTATAGCACTGTTTAATTTCAATCAAAACAATGACCATATCTATTATACATTTCAGTGACACTGAGTGCATTTCAAAAATTATTTATGATGAACAAAATTTCAAGTTAATGTTTTAAGGGTGTTAATGTTTTAAGGGTATAAGAGTATACAATAAGATCAAAACAACAATTGGACTTATATGGGCCAATTTACATGCAGAAGTACCAAGTCCATGTCTTTATACATATATACACATACACTCGTAAATTACTTACTAAGGTCACAGATACTAAATAAAAGTTATATTTCTGTATTTTTCCTTATAGTAACAATATTTTATAAACATAAATACAGTGAAGCTAACTACTTCATGGAGTAATTAACAACAAGGAAAAGAGATACCTCAAGAATAATTTTAAAAAGTCGATCTACAGATTCCTTATTTTCATCATCTGCATCAAGAAGTGAAGCCATTGTTGGACTGTGGCTAGAACTTTGTTTTTCTGATAAGCATTTCTTCCCTTCTTCAGTCAGGAGAATAGACAGGAACTGCATGCAGGCAGTATAGAGTTTAGGGTATGTGGTAGACAAGCTCACACATTTGCAAACAGTATCTAAAAGGTAAAGGGGGTTCAGATGTAAACTTTTAGATACTCCTCAAAACAGTGAAATAAGCAAATTGATCAGGAAATTAAAAATAGTACAATGTAATATTTCTAAGGAGAGAAAAAAATCTTGCAGTGCATGTTAACATATTTAACTTTTAATGATAGCAAATAAATAAAATGCTCATTATTAAGCCAATTTTATTAAAATAAATATCAAAACCATTAAACCTTTATAACCTACAGAATTTTCTTTAGGCGTACACATTTGTATCTGCATTATATAATGCCCGGCAGACTAATATGCACATAGTACAGTAAGTATTCAATTTAAAAAAAAAATTTACACATATCACTAATAAATATCAGACTTGTTATTTATAATGAAGAATTAGAATAAATAAAAACTAATCAAAATAATAGTAATTATCACAGCTCACAAATAGTATTTAAAGGTTCATAAAATAATTTTCTCACAAAAATCCTGTTAGAGAGCAGTGAAGAATTTCTATCCCTATTATTTATTTATTATAATCGCTATTTATTTAACAGGTTAAGCAACTTGTCTAGGGTCACATAACTAAATGTTAGAATCAAAAATCAAAGGTCATCTGATTCCACGTATTAAGCTTTCTCAACTATATCACACTGTCTCTAATGTAAGTCTTTCAGAAAATAGTTTGCATATTTGCAAATCATTAATCCTTAGGGTTTGCCTGATCTTCCCGATTCCATCATCCTCCAGACACTAACTTCAGTCACCTAAAACTCCACATAGCCTGGTGGCTTTCTCTATCATATTCTGCTCAGAGTACCTATCTCTGGCCACAAGGCTTGCTTTGCCCCTGTCTGCGGAACCTGAGCCTGTTCCTTCAACCTCTCCTACTTTCCAGACACAAACAGTTGCTGACACACTCAGACAACACCTAGAGATGAACTTCTGTGGACAATGAAAATCTACGTGGACTCAATCTTCAATGATTAATATACTCACTCTCAGTTCACCCTGTATATATCTTGTTTATATATGGTTGTTTACATGTTGTCTCTCCCATTAGAATGAGAGCTCCTTAAGAACAGAGCGTTTTTTTGGCCTTTCTTTATTTTCCCAGTGCTTACGTAGTAGCTTGGACATAAAAGGTGCTTAATAAATGCTAGCTGACTTGACTTAAATATTTGCAAGGTATGTTACACGTATGTATACATTTAGAGAGAAAGCAAGGTGCTGGAGTGGATTGTATGACGAGGTTGAAGTCAGGTAGATGAGTTCAACTCTTGCTTCAGATACAAGCTGTGTAATTCTGGGCCAGTCATTCTCGTTCTCAGTCTCTTCATCTGCAAAATGGGTATAATAATGATATCTATCTTTTTTCTTCATGTGTCAGCATTTAAGATCAACAACAGGTTATGAAGGGGATGGGGGGGCCTAGGGAAGAGGGAAGAAGGCAGAAGACAGGGAAACGAGAGCCTCTCATCTGTGTCTGCTCTAGACGGGGTTGATCCTGATTTCTGAGCCTTGGTCCAGGGTAGGCAACGAAGCAGATGGTAAGATAGGGTTCCAGGGGGTCCAGGTTAAGGAAAACCTTGGGAGTGGCCAGTTACACATCCAACCAGAGGTGGGGGCTGGGATTCTCCTTGGATCAGCAGCACTGCTTCCTTTTAGGAACTGAAGCATAGGGATGTTCCATCTCACTTATTTCAGTTCTTATAAAATATTCTTGTAGTTAAAGTCTTCACGCTAAAGAAGTCTTTCATTGTCTTTCTAACTTGTACTGTGCTTCTACTTTCTTTGAATATGCATCCAACTTGTAGGCTGCCTGCTCAAGAGCTGCAGCTTGCTCCTAGATTAAAGTGATCTGATCCAGAGAAGGCTGAAGTGCTGCATATTTCTGGCTAATGGCCTTTAGCTATCTACTTATGTTTACTGCAATATTTTTTATTTCTAGATACTTCAAGATAGTCAGTTTGTTCATATTTTCCAGAAATTTACAGTCTTCCCTGGTGGCTGTCAGCTCACCTGTCAGGTATGTGGTCATTTTGGAGAATATATCCTGGCACAACCCCGTGATGTCTGCCTCGGCAGGCTCTATGGCCTCCTTGGCTGTCTCCACCACAGCACTGTCAAGGCCGGGGAAGGGAGGAAGGAGAAAGGATGGAGAGAAGGATGGGGATGAAGGAAGAGAGGGGAGGGAAGGGAACAAGGATAAGGAGAAAAAAGGAAGGATGAAGAGTCTCAGGAGATAAGGGGAGGAGGTGAGGAGTGATAACATCTATCTTACAGGGCTATTTGAGGACCAAATGATATAACACATATAAAGCATTTTTGTTCACCTTAAAATGCTAAAGAAATTCTATTATTATTACTAAATACTAGCTAATAATATTTGCATCAAGGAAGATGAAAGAGAGATGAAACAAGGGATAGAGCACAGGAATTGGAATCAAAAAGGCCTGAGATCAAATCTGACTTCCAGAATGTATTAGCTGTGCGATCCTGGGTAAGTCATTTAATTGTTGTGCGCCTTAGATTCTTCACCTGTAAAATGGGATAACAGCACTTACCCCATAGGGTTGTTGTGAGGGCTAAATGAGATATTTGTAAGCACTATGTAAACCTAACAGTACTACATAAAAGCTATTTATTACAATTATGTTACTATTAAGAATAACAATTAGTATATACATGATTGTTTCTATTTACAATGGTATTATCTAAACTATTTACCTACTTAAACCAAATTCAGCCACATTACCAATAATAGCAAAAGAAAGTTTTGCTTTCACAAATATATTTTAAATTTCATATAGTTTGCACATGGCTACAGGCAACCAATCTCAGACAATATTTTATGTAACATTGCTAATAAAGTCATAAAGTCTTACTCAAGCAAAATCTACTAATTCTAAGAAAACTAGAGGTTATGATTTAGTCATTTATTTTTCATTTACAGGGATTGCTAATTTTAAACATGCTTTATCCTCTGCCTAGTTCATAAAAGGACTTTAATAATCCTAATTAGTCTCATTTTAAACTAATTCACAAACTATTAAAATAATAAGCATTTGTGAATTACTTGTGGGCTAAGTAAGCACAGGGCATATAGAAGCATAAGTGAAACAGTGCCTGCTTATACTTTTATTGTTCCTTCTAGTCTTCTGTTTGTTCAAGTCGCTTCTCATTTACTCACACAAGAAGCTCCATCTCCTAACTCTGTATCTTTGTATCAGCTACCCTCAGTGCCTGGAAGGCTCTTCCTGCTAACCTCCTGACTTCTTTTAAGGCTCAGTTCCAATTCTACCTTCCATAAGAGGCCTTTCTCTATCACCCAGTTGCTATTATCTTCCCCCTCCAAGGCTATCTTCCACCTATTCTGTATTTATCTTCTATCTACTGACTTACATATATGTTGTCTCCCCATTAGAATGTAAGCTCCCTGAGAACTGGGATTTTTCTTTGGATTTCCAGTTTCACAGTCCCTAGCAAATAGAAAGTATGTCATAAAAGCTTGTTGACCGACTGATCACTATTTTTACATACTGGCACTTCTAATTATGGTACAGGGCTTTCTTTAGGTCACATTCCGTAACAATTAGTATCAACAAAATCCTAATTAATGAATCTGCTTGTTGTTCTAAATACAGACCATGTAGACACATACATAAATGTAATAATAATAAAAAAAGATATACATAAATGTAACAATAATTTTAAAAAACCTCATAGACTACATCAATCACCATAAGTAATAAAATGTGCTAAGGAAATTATTGTGATCTGGTCAGATTCCAGATAGGAATTCAAGGCTCCACATTTTAACAAGAACATTGACAAAGTGGAGTATATCCATCATGTCATAGCCTTGATGATAAGAGGACTTTGAAATTATGCCATATAAACATCAGCTGAAGGAATGTGAATATTGAGTCTATAAAAAAGACTATTAGATATTTATCTATAATAATAAGAAGCACTGACGTTTGCATAGTGCTTTATAGTTCATGAAGCACTTTTACGGACATTGTATCGATTTTTCAATAGAACTTCATGAGGTAGGCAGTGTAGAAATTATTATTCCCATTTGGAAAAAAAAAGGCAAAAAGGGCAAACTGACCTAAGATCATGGAACACTACTGTTCTGGTTCCAAACCTGTGTTCTTTTCACAAAACCATTTACTGTTCAGTTGTTAGGCATGTTTGACTTTTTGTGACCCTGTGGACCCTAGTCCTCCACTATCTTCCAAACTCTGTCCAAGCTCATGTTTGTCATTTCCATGACACTATCTATCCATCTCATTCTCTTCCATCTCCTTCTCCTTTTGCCTTTAATCTTTCCCAGCATCAGAGTATTTTTCAATGAGTCATGTGTCCTCATTATACGGACAAAGCATTTAAGCTTCAGCTTCAGTATTTGTCCTTCCAATGAATAATCAAGGTTAATTTTTTTAAAGTACTAATTTGAGAGTCCAAGAAATTCTCAAAAGTCTTCTCCAGCATCACAATTCAAAAGCATCAGTTCTACTCACAGGAACACATTACTACCAGAAAACTACAGCTCTGTCCATATAGACCTTTGTTGGCAAAGTGATGTCTCTGCTTTTTACAATGCTATCCAAATTTGCCATAGCTTTCCTTCCAAGAAGAAAGTGTCTTTTAATTTCCTGACTGCAGCTATCATATGCAGTGACCTTTGATCCCCAAGATATAAAACCTGATACTGCTTCCATTTCTTCTCCCTCTATTTGCCAGGAAGTAATAGGAGCAGATGCCATCATCATTAAACCATAACTACCTTTAAGTATTTTAAGGGCTATCATGTAGGAGAAGAATAAAGACTATTCTAGGTACCTGATCCCCTTTCATGCTACTACCTTCCCACTAAGATATCTCTGGTTAATCCTATATAAATTTTGCTAGCACATAGTTGTTTGCATGCTAATTCACCTTTCTAACTATAAGCTCCTTGAAATCAAGGCCTGTTTTTGCCTTTCTTCGAATCCACAGCACTTAGAACAGAATTTGGTACAAGGTAAGTGCTTAATAAATACCTGTTGACTTGACTTGTTCCAGAGGACAGAACTAAAACTAATGGATAGGCATTACAGGAAGACAGATTTCAATCAAATATAATGAAACTTCCTAAGAATTGGAGATGTCCAAAACTAGATTTTGTTGCCTTAGAACAAGGGTTCTTAATCATTTTTGTATCATGGATTCCTTTGGCATTCTGGTGAAGATTTTAAATCTTTTCTCAGACTAATGTTTTTAAAAGCATAACATAAAATATTAAGATTACAAAGGAAATCAATTTTACTGAAATAAAGTTATCAAAATATATTTTTTAAAAACCAAGGTCATAGATCCCAGGTTAGGAACCCCTGCCTTAGAATGCAGTAAATCTTTCTTCCTCCTACAACCAAGGAATGTGTTCAAGCACAAACTAAATGACTGCCTGTCCAGACAGACAGCCTAAGAGTTCTTTCCAGTTCTTCAATTCTCTGATTATGCTTTTATGTAAGTAAATTATACTTAACACTTTCCTCAGTCAAGAGATAAATTAACATTTTGAAACTGGGGGAAAATATGCCAGTTATACAGATTAATTGTAACTGTTAAAGTTGATTCTGTACTAAAACAATTTATATAGATTCCAAATATACAATTTTCTACCAGAAGAAGTGGAGTAAGATACCTTTTAGCAGGCCAATAGGCAGTTTAGCATCTCCTATTATCATCTACCTGAAATGACTGGAGAAAGTGAGATTTGTCTTCTATGGACAGATAGATTAAGTATCCTAAATTAGAGGCCCAACTTAATATCACTGTTTGTACAAGAAGCATACAAAATTTTTCCAATATATAAAATTCCAATATGTTAAAAGAAAAAAAAAAGAAAATTACAGACTTTTTCAGGAGTAACTTTCAATAACAGAAAGCCCTAATGGAGACTCAAGCATAACCATAACAATGACAAGAATGTCAATAGTTTTACTTCTTGCTTAATCCCTTAACATTCCAGTTCTAAATCACACTCCACTATCACTGTCAGATACATAGAATCTTCACAACAACAAAATACTGATTGAAAGGTAAAAAAAAAAATTTAATCAAAGCAATCAGTTATCATAGAAATATAAAAGCTCAGTTACCTTAAAAATCATTCAATATGGTATCTTGTCAAAGTATCATTCAATTTTAACAATTTATATGAACATGATTGTGTTGAAATCTACTCAAAAGTTAAAAACAAAAACATTACCAACTGAAAACTAAAATTATGAAAAGGTCAAATACAGCATTCATTTCACTTTGTCATCTAAATACTTTTATATTCATCATTACAAGGGAATTTTAATAAAATTCCAGCAGTGAGGAACATGAATGACTAAATTTGCCTTTGCTAATGTTGTCTTATAAGTTCTGCTCCTAAGTTGGATCGCAAACTGTTCCGGACAGGCACCCCTCTCTTCTGCTTTTTTATACCAATAACAGAAATTTAAATGCACATTGTCAACTCAATATATAAATATAAATTATACATATAAATATACAAAAATGCTTGATTGTGGATTATTTCCTCTCGAGTACTCAATAAAGTATCCTTATCTATTGTTAGCAGAAAAATCCAAAATCATTTAAAAGCTGTTGTTACCAAGGACCGTCGGCCAACCCTTTGCCAGAGCTTCTATTACAGATGGAAGTGAGCTAGTTTTCCTCAGTAATGTAGCCAGGAAGTTGAATATGTCAATCCATGACTGATAAAATGCATGTCTTAATTCAGTATCTGTAAAATCAAATTCAGAAATTTCAATTAAGTAGTATTCTAAATATGCCACATGACCACAAAAGCTTCATTAAATTTTAAATAAAAGATTAGGCACTTGTCAACTGCAGAAAAATGTTAAAGCAGCTCAGCTCCAAATGCATTTCAATTAACTTTTCTTTTGTATTTCTGCTTTGAAAAAGAATGCTTTTTATCAGGAATTTTCAAAGCACTTTAAAAATTAATAACTATATTGTTGCGAGACGTAAGTTACTGAAAATATGATCAGCATAAAAATACAAATAATACAAATGTGCCTTAACTATAATGGAGAAAAGATGTAACAAGCTAAAATTAAACAGCAATTCAGAATTACCTCTGTATAATATATTACAAGTTCTTTAGTTATTTGATATACGTGTGCTAATGTGCTGAAAAATATCTAACTCATGAAAAATATGAAGACAGATCAAGCAGGCTAAAAAAGAGACCTGGCTCTTTCCTTACCCCTCAGGTCCTTCTAGTGCTAATTCTGATATGTGGTGGCAGTAATCCTTAGGTCTTATCAGCAAATTGGGAATGGCCTTAATTAAAGTATGCAGAGTCTGGCTGAACAGTGCCTTGTTTCACTATTAGCAATGGTTATATCCCTGGTAAGGAGAAGAGGAAATTATGTCCTCTTGCTGTTTTTCTCCAAATGTTTTTATTTATTTTTAAATTTATTTTTGATCCCACCAAAATCTGGGATTTCATTGGTATAGGCAATTCCAGGGGAGAAAACTCCCTCTCTCAACTACTCTTGAGATATCAGCTACTTTTCTACAATTTATGGTCTTCCAGAATTTCCTCAGGCACCAGGATGCCAGCATGTGTCTTAGGTCTTCCTGACTCAGTCACTGGCTCTCTCTTTCCCAGAAGACTTCCTTTAAAATTCAGCATGCACATAAATTCCAAAGAAACACAGACAGAATCAACACAAAGGCTTTATTTGTACAATATTACAACCAACTATCTTTACCAAATAAATATTTTATTTGTTACTTAGCATAATGTTTAATTTTTAAAAAATCATGCCTTTTTTAACATAGAAAAACATAGATGTTGCCAATAAAGGGTCATGAACAACTTCAATTAGATCACTTTTCTCCAGTGTACCCAAAGTTTCTTTAGCTGGTGATAGTCTCAGGCCCTAACTGAGAAAACATATTCCTAGGACTGTAGAAATCATGATACAATCTAGGAGTCAACAGTACCTAAAGGCTACTTGTTCCTCTTGACACCATGTACACGTCCTTTCTTCAACTGTAAAATTACATTGACTTCCCTTGAACTCTCACTTTCCTAGATCCACTTAAATTCATCTAGATGACTAAGCAAATTAAAAAAAAAAACCAAACTTTCTAAATATTAGCAGGGAATAAAACAAATAAACAAATCTATAGAGAACTATCTAGCAGAAAATAAGCCTGAACTAATCTTCCTGGATCAATACTACCCTCTCTCTCCAGACTAAAAACCAAAAACTGACAGATTACCAAAGTCGTCTTTAGTGCACATGGTAAGGACTGTGAAGATCTTTTCCAACAGAGGTTTTAGTAGCTCATCCTGGTTTACAAGGCTGGGATCTATCAATAAACATGACATGAAAAGTCTAGACAGAGAACAGAAATACTCCAGTAGAAATGAAACCTGTTGAATGAAAACAAGCAAGAAACAGAATGAATCATAGGACTGAGCTGGAAAGAACATAAGAGTTGATCTACCTCAACTCTTTTTTTTACAGTTGAAAAAACTGGAATTAAAATTAGTTAAGTGACTTTTCATATATACAATACATAAGAAAGCCAGAAACCAAGCTCCTTTGATTCAAACTCCAACGTTCCTCCCCAAAATAGTACACTTTAAAACACATTTAAATGAAAATTGTCATTTCCCCTGCCCCAAGCAAGATAATATCGTCCCTTAGTAAAATCAGAATATATGGAACCATCCAAAATTATAAAAATAAACCTAGGCAAGCATCAAGCTTGAGTACATGGAAGGCAGAAACACTTCAGACTTGACATATTACTAGGATGACATTAATAGCAATATTAACATAATGGCTAATTCGTGAGAGCAAGCACTCAAGTCTGTTTTCAATGCTACAGTTTAATGAAAACACATGTGTGTATATACAGACACTTCTGAGATATCAGCACTTGAACAAAAAAGGAAATATAAATTATAGGGCTTGAGGGTAGAGTGTTATGGACTCTTCTGGGGAAATTCAAATCTATTAACATTATCAATTAATGAGCTCACATTCTTCCAATACCATAAATTACATGAATAACATATATTATGACATCGTCACAGTTTGGCTTACTGTTAGGTATAGCAATTCATAACCTTTATAGTTCGTTTTTCCTTCCTCATGAATTGATTTACAGTATCATTCATATATTCTATTTATATTTCATAAGATTCATATTCTGAAGCCTCATTATGCTATGTGGGCTGTTACTCGGAGGGTGGTATTCAGTTCAAAGTTACATATGGAATGTAAGCTATGTGTCTTATTAAGCTGGAATGGCTTTGGGTACAGGCCTAGCAGTGGAATAGATGTATAATGTCCTAGGATGAGTCTAAGTTTGGACAGGCTCATCACCAGAGAACTGCCCATAAGATGTTGAACTTTTAAAGTTGATGAAACTCATGAAGATCAGTTCTACTAAGCTGCAGAAGGGGAGCCTTGTGATCTGCACTGGGAAGCATCTATGCTAATGAAATAAAAGATCCCTGAAATGCTGAAATAAGTAATACTTATCCAAAGATCAGATTTCTGACAACTTCAACCATCTACAACACAGACATAAACATGGAAGTGAAAAAAGTACCTCAAGGAAAATTGTTTTCACCAAATTCAGAACTTTTATTTCTTAGAAGGAACATTAAATAACATTCAAATACTTGATCAGACAACTGTGGTAAGACAATACATGAATTATACAGAAGATCTTAAAAAAAATCCTACAAATGAAACATAAAAATGTAGCAAGAACAGAAAGGGCACTGCGCTAAGTCATCAGACAATAGTGCCTTCCACAACTAAGATTTTAAAACTATCACAAATTATAAAAGAAAAAGAATCTGTGCCATTTCCTACAGGGGCAAACAACCTCATATATACATGAATGTCAAAAAGGTATGAGGATCTCCCTCTATATGTAGCAGAGTACCCTTCAGCAAAGTCCTGCTCTGATACATAGAGGCCACAAATTTAGAGCTGGAAGAGACCCAGTGGTCATCTATCCCAACTTCCTCATTTTGTAGATAAGGAATCTGAGACCAGAAAGACCATAACTCACACTGCAATAAGTAGCAGATTTGAATCAGGTCTTTGACTCCAAATCCAACACTCTTTCTATTGTCCTGTACTTCCATTCCTAGTACTTCCATTCCTACAAGCTCTATCAAAGGAGCATGAGATTTACTGGTTACACCTAACTAGAAATAAAGACTGGGTTTTGGGCCTCATTTGAGGCTTGATCTAGTTAAGTTTGGGTGACCAGTGGGCTGGCCATCAGATCATTTACTCTGGCCAGCAAGCTTTGAAACTCTCTAAGATGTATGAGAAGGGATTACATTCTTATTTATGGGTATAATAACTGAAGTTCATAATGATGATCCTTAATTATCAAGAAAAGGATATATTATATTCAGAATGTTCTATAACTTCTTAATGAATATCTTAAATATATTTTTTACAAGATTGCCATAAAAAGCTAAATTAAAAAAAAAAGTATTGGGCTTGAAGGTAGGAGCTTCAGTTTGGAAAATGTGCTTGTTTGGATCATCTAATCTCCTATGAATTATCTATAGATGAAGAATCACTACATTATTATTTCTTGTTCAAAGCAACACCAAAGAGATAATTTTTACTTTCCTTTCCAGTCAACATTTATTGATTCCAATAAGCACAAAGTAATATATCAGATATACATATACTGGATACTTTAAATAAGAAAATATGCCATAGTGAAAGAAGAGTTATAGGCATAAAAACATAACACACTTATCTTAAATTAGTACCAATGACTGAGTCATTTATTCCAGATCAGTTTAATTTTAGCTGACCACTTTGAAATATTTTGTGTTCCCTAGCCCCCACCTTAAACATGTTTCCCAACCTCCAATTTGTAGCTGTTCACATATGTCATGTCTTATGAGTGCCTTTTAGAAAAGGATATTGATTCTACAGTTTAACTACTTGTGAAATATAAAGATTTTTATTAAATGATAATGAAGTTTGGCACCAAAAATAGACCACTACACTTGCTATTTCCCCCTCCAAAAAAGTATAAATAATATTAATGTTGCCATTAAGATCATTCAAATGATATTTCAAAATATTACTCTGTCCATTAAGTATTACAGTATGATAATCAGAGCTGTTTGGCTTATTTTTTAGAATCCTTTATGAAGTACCTCAGTGAAATTATAAAATGGAATTAGATATATATATATAACTATTTCCTATGTCGTCATTATTGTTCTTTTGAAGCTCCACATTTCTTTGTATATAATTAAAGCAGCTTTGGAACAACATTCGAACAATTTATTAGCTACTAACATATTCACCAGCACTTCCTATATTGCTAAGCCAATGTATTATGCTTTAAAGGTCTGTAATTTAGTGTTATAATGTTAATTTTAGACGATGTCAGAGAGTATTAGGAGCACAAATCGTAACAGTACCAACTGTGGTGAAAACTTTTAGAAACATTCTTGGGATTCTTTGACTATTTTTTTTTAAGCTAGAGTGTATGTAGTAAGTTCATAATAACTGCCAATAGCCTGGACATAACAAACCTAATGCTCAGTAGGTCCGTGGGAAAACAGACAAGCAAACTGCATTAAATGTACATGCTGTAAGTTGTAAAGTAGTAAAAAAAAAAAAATCCTCATTTTTATGGTTTTTCTTATTGGGTCTTATCTGGGGCCATTTATGAAATAAATACTTATTAAATAGTAATTAAGTAATTGAATAAAAAGTCAATTATTAAGCACAGTTCAATGTCAAACTATTGATACAAATACAAAAAACAGACTTTTCCCTATGTGGTGAGGTGTTGGAGGAACTAGGATATGTGAAGGTACTATTGAGACATCCAGGGAACAGGGAGTAAAATAAAGCATGATTGGGGACTGAGTGAAACAGTGGATCAAGTAAGACACACAGTTATCAGGCCCCAAAACCAAACTTCCAGTGTTGAAATTACTAAAATCTATACTTTAACTTACTTGTAGATATTAACTTCAGAAATTTAAAAGACACACAAAGAGAAAATGAGATAAAGTAAAATTTTTAAAAACATACTTAAAAGCATGCACCTATTAACTTTTGAAAATGAACACAATTCAGAGTCAAAATTTTAATACACTCCATTTACGTGAACACATACATAAAACCCACAGAGATGACATAGTCCAAACAACTTATTTTTAGGTAAGGAAACAGTGTTCTAAAAAATTAGGTGACTTTGGCTAAGATCATATACAGCTAAGTAGAGCTGGACTAGAATCCAGGTCTCTAAATAAGTTGTTTTTGATCAGGTCTGACTCAGAACAGCTCAGAACAGGGTCAGTGTTAGAACAAAATGAGACTCTTGTAGACATATCACTTTTAACAAAATAAAGTTTGCACAAAAAAGGTACTCAGAAAAGATCTAGCATTGGTTCAGTCCCCAACAGCTCTTCTCACCTTCCCAATTGCCACAATGGAACAACTGGACAGAACATCGTATTGACTCATGCTACAGTGGAAAGTCTATCAAGCCCAAGGAGTCTTGTCTATTGCAGTATTAGCCATTTATACCTTAGGACACTGTGAAGCTAGGTCAATGGGCTGAGCCTTAACTAGCACCCTAACCAATTAAATACTGAGGATTGTTTCATTGCCTTCTTAGAGAAAAACTAGCCTAGGTATCAGGGACCTTCCAGTCTTCTCAGGTCATGTATATTTTATTTCTAGCTGTGCAAAGTAAACTACTGCCATATGTCCCAACCATAGTTGTAGATATTATTCCTACTACACTATTCCATTACTATTTTCATTAAAATAACCATGCTGCCTCATATTTAAGGTAAACCTCTATAAGTCCAAAATTCCATGAAGATTTTATGTAAGGATAATGTTACTAGGTTCCAAATGAAAAACACTGTTACCCACCTTCAAACCATCAAATTAAGTAGTAACCATTTGTGCTACTTAAGTAAGCAAAAGACAACTCACCTGAGCTTTAACATGTACAACAGGAGTTGAGTAAGACAGGCTGAGCTCTTGAATGCATTTCTCCAACAAAGAAACATTAAAAGCCCTAAATAAAATAGAAAAAAGAAAAGCAATTTAGATAGTTGGTGCAGTTTTTCAAAACAGCAATAATTCACAATTTAAAAGTGTAAAGTAACGAGGGAACAAGAACAAAAATTAGTATTAAATAGTTCAAGAAAGACTAGAAACTTAGAAAATAGACAAAATTAGCACCTGTACAATATGAAAAGGGATTATATGAATACTAGGGAAAGAAACCATGAGATTAATATATAAGAAAAAGTAGTCCAGAAATGTCCTATGTCCCTTAAAAAAACATTAAAGGCAGGCAGAAATCTAAGCCTCCTTACAGGAAGGAAAAGAAAGGAAAGAGAAAATCTAGAGTCTCCTAAAATAAGAATCACATGGATCAAATCAGTCAATCAATCAGCATTCACTAAATTTATAGGCACTGTAAGACAAACTGAGAACATAGCAAGAAAATAGGATACATACTGGGAGTGGGAGTAGGGGTAGTAAAAAACATTCACAGATAGTAAATAAAGACTATATACAAAATAAACACTCAATAGTAAGAATGCACTGAAAATGAGAGAAATCAGGATGTGATCAGGGTGTTTTTAAAGGATTGTGGCATGCATGAGCTATGCCTCAAAGGTAACAAGAAGTTCTAAGAGGCAGAAATAAGGGGTATAAGGGAGTAAGGCAAAACCTGAGTAGAATGAAGGGTAGCTCTACTCTTTTTACAATTCTCCATTCCCCCTTACAAGTACTATCTTATTCCATCAGCATATAAATTGCTAAAAGTGAAGGGTTAAGGTGACTCAGATCACAAACCTGGATGACTAGAAGAATGATGGTGCCACTAGCAGAAATAAGGAAATGATAGAATAGGTGCATTTTGGGGTAAATATAGAGTTCTGTTTTGGAACTAATGAATTTAAGATACATATGGTACATCCATGTGACAGCGTACATGAGAATCTATTCTTAAAAAAAGGTAAGCTCTAAAAAAATAGGAGCTAAATCAAATCACCTAGGAAAGGTATTAAACTAATTAGGAAATTTAGATGAGAAAGCTAAAAATAGGAAATAAAATATAACTTACAATGTACATGGAAGAAAATATTCCCTAAACATTTGCAAGACTTCCAGAAAAACAAAAAAATATAGAGTGCTGCTCTTAGAAAGTCTCTAATGATTGCCTTTTCACTGGACTACAAACTCTTAACTGGTCCCTCATCACTTCTTTCTCAATTTATCCTACATATAGCAGTGAGAATGTTCTTGAAAAGTCATTTTCAGGTATCTACAAGAATTTCCAACTGTCTGGCAAATCCATTGGGCAACCATCCTGCCATCAACATTACCTGAATACCATAACAGGTACCATGAAGAAATGAGAATGACCCACTCTTTAGAAGTTTACAGATTAAAAAAAGAGGATATATGGAAAAAGTACTTGAGACTAAGCAACATATAAGTACACAAAGACTAATAAAATATGGCAAATATTAATCCATTTAACAGCAGTGGCCCTTTTCCCCATGCCTTGACCAGATTGGGGAAATGATTCTTCAAGGATA
Source organism: Potorous gilbertii (assembly GCA_028658325.1). NCBI lineage: Eukaryota > Metazoa > Chordata > Mammalia > Diprotodontia > Potoroidae > Potorous > Potorous gilbertii. Next base: position 75,175,140 of record CM053773.1, read on the forward strand.
TTTAAAAAGTTATTAGTATTGTTTGTTTGATGAAACAGCAACTGTTACTCAAAAACTGTTTCCCTTGTTTAACCTTGACTCTGGAATTTTGTCTTTATTTCTGAATACCATGAATTTAATGAAAACCTTTTCTGAGGAGGGAAATTCCAACTGGGAGGGATAACTTCTGTTTTAAGTGTCATTTTAAGCAGGCTTGCTGACTTGACTAAAACTGATGAAAAATGTTCTGAAAGCTGGTTAATAACTTCAAATGAGTCCTGACTAGAAGAAGCATGAGTAAGGTAAAAATTAACCTAGTTCCTTTATACCATCAAATCTCTTCATTAATAACATTTTAGTCTCATACCCACAGAAAGCCTTTAGGATGCTGGTCTTATGGAATGCAGATATAGTGTTCTTTGGAACAACTATCAGTAGGTTGTCCAAAAGGCTGCACATTGCTGAAAGAAGAGGAGGAGTTACAATACACTGCTTTGACAAAGGAGCAGAACGGGGAGAATCTTGATGACTTGAAGGTGATGTTGTTGTGGTATCACTTTGACCTATCATAAAAAAAAAAAACACAAAAATAAGGTTAAATTTATTTTCACATATGATCATTTAAAACTTCTCATTTTTAGAGATGGTGCAGCAAAGAGAATGCTGGACTTGGAGTGTGAAAGCCCCCAAGTTCAAATCACACCTCACATATGAACTGAGTAACCCTGGATAAGTCACTTAATCTCTCTCTGCTTAAGTTTCCTCATCTATAAAATGGAGATAATAAGAACATCAGCCTCACAGGGTTGTTGTAATGATACACTAAGATAATATTTGTAAAGCCCTTTGAAAACCTCAGAGCTATGTGATGCTATCTACTATTAGTAGTGGTAGTGACCATTCTTATAACATGTAACTAATTACAATGTATAATTTCTTTATGAAGTAGGAGAGTGACAAATCATTTGTTCACATTTCCAAAAATATGGAAAATGAATTGATTTACTCAAGTTAGCAAAATTAAGCCATGTCAGTGGTCAAAATGATACCATATATAATTTGTTATTTGTATTCTGAAGAAAACTCTTTCCCAACTTAAAATTATAAAGCTGGGAGAAAATTTAATATTCTGATTTTTTTAAAAAAAGAAAATACAATTCAAGAAATTTCAATGAATCAGAAAAATTTATCCCAGTGGAAAAATTAAAATATTTGCTGATTATGCAGCTTGGTATACTAAACAGAATTCTGGCTTTAAAGCTGAGAAGCATGGAATGAAATCATGTCTGTAACGTTTATATATATATATATATATATAATATGTATACACACATATTATATACAATATATTAAAGTAGAAACAAGAAATATAGGCACTACAATAGAAGATTTGACAATTCTAAATAAATTTAAGAAATATATTTTCTTGCTACTTTAATGGACTGGAATTATTCTACTTATTTATGAGGGTCCCAAATCTGACAGAAAATCAATCAACTACCTTGCATATTGACATATCATCAGCTTAAAAATTAGTCTTATGTGGGAGTTGACTGGAAATTATTGCTATCTATATATATTTTGGTTTGGTTTCAGTTTCTAAACTGGCATAAAGGATTCTAGCCACTATGAAAAATGATGCAGTGGTCTCTCAGTTTAAAAATATGCATATTATCTAACCAAACAAGGAAAAAAAGCTATTGTTAATTAGAAAGGTAATAACTTTTCTCTCCTATATAAAAAAAATCTCCTATATAAAAAAAAGCATTTTTACCTTTAGCTATTATTTTGAGAATATGCTTGCAAACAAATTCAAAATAATTATTTATTACAAGTTTCTAGGATAACTGCAAAACACTATTCTGATATTTAAAACACTATGGAAAGATTTTTTTTCTCTCAATAAAAGGAGAGCATGTTGTGGTTATTTGGTCAAGTTTAAACCCTAGTATAATTGATCATCTACTGTAAGAGTTCTTAGCCTGATTTTTTTAATATTCTGATAATTAGATTTCAATATAATTAGTTTCCTTTGTAATCCTATATATTTTATTTTAGAATTTAAAAACATCATTCTAAGAAGGGGTTCAGAGACTTAACTAGCACTTAGCACACTGTGTGGCACATAATAAGCACTTAATAAATGTATATTAACCTATCTTGGCCAGAGTGCCAAAGAAGTCCATGTAGCAAAAAAAAAAAAAAAAAAGGTTGATAACACCTCAACTCCTCTAAATGTTGAATGTATGCAAACTCTAAGCACCACAAACAACAAAAGAACAATTATATGAAATGATGAGCTTGTAAAGATGCTATATTTCTGCAATTATTGTATTAATTCCACTTTATATACTTGGCTTTTTTGCATGTACTACTCTCTATAAAACTCAAGCAATTATATTTCTACAATTTGATCATGATATTTATCATATCAATACAACTCAAAATGGGAAATTGATTACTAAGCTGAAAGTCAGGAATCCAATGAAAATTCATGAAGAATTAAAAACATTATAATTTTTTTTAAAGTTTATTTTTAGGGGCGGAGCCAAGATGGCGGAGTAGAAAGACTCACATTTGCTAGCTCCGAACCCACAGCCCATGGATTCCCTCTAAAAAGAACTCCTGACAAATTCTGGAACAGTGGAATCTGCGCAGAAACACAGTGAAGGAGATTTCCATTGCAGAGAGCCCTGAAAAACCCACCACAAAGGTACCCCGGACGGGAGCGGAGTTCTCCCCTCCCCACCCCGGCCACGCGGCACTGAGAGGAGCGAGCAGACCCAAGCAGGCGTCAGGAACCTGAATCTCCGGCAGCAGCGAAGGTCCCTCCACCCACAGACGCACAGGTCAGTGAGAGAGACGGGCTGAGAGGGAAGTGGGGGATCTCCGGGACGGGCCCGGCAGAGGCGAGGCGGGGCAGGCAGGGGCTCCATGGCGTCTCCATTGCAAGAGATCTCTACATAAACCCCCTGAGGGAACTGAACCTGAGAGGCGTCCCTGCCCCCACCTGAGAACCAGCAAATAAGCTCCCATTGAAGAGCAGTCAGGCCTGCTGCCAAAAGCCCGGAGGCTGGGGAGCAGCATTTGAATCTCAGACCCCAAGCACTAGTTTGGGCAGACCTAGGCTGGGGTGGAGAGGACTCTCATAAGTCAAGTAACTGGCTGGGAAAATGCCAAGAAAAGAGAAAAAAACTAAGACCATAGAAGGTTATTTTCTTGGTGACCAGAGGATTGCGCCATTCCTCTCTGAGGACGAAGAGATATGCTTACCATCAGGTAAAGACATAGGAGTCAAGGCCTCTG
>CM053773.1:75178924-75243375 GCA_028658325.1 Potorous gilbertii
CGTGCACATGTGTACATGTGCGTGCATGTCTGTATGTGTGTGTGTAATCCCACCAACTACCCAGATACTGAAAAATTTCAGGAGTTACAAATATTGTCTTTCCATATAGGAATGTAAACAGTTCAACTTTGGTAAGTCCCTTGTGACTTCTTCTTGCTGTTTACTTTTTCATACTTCTTCTTATTCTTGTGTTTGAAAGTCAAATTTTCTTTTCAGCTCTGGTCTTTTCATCAAGAATGCTTGAAAGTCCTCTATTTCATTGAAAGACCAGTTTTTCACCTGAAGTATTATACTCAGTTTTGCTGGGTAAGTGATTCTTGGTTTTAGTTCTAGTTCCTTTGACTTCTGAAATATCCTATTCCACGCCCTTTCCTCCCTTAATGTAGAAGCTGCTAGACCTTGTGTTATCCTGACTGTATTTCCACAAATACTGGAATTGTTTCTTTCTAGCTGCTTAGAATATTTTCTCCTTGACCTGGGAACTCTGGAATTTGGCCACAATGTTCCTAGGAGTTTCTCTTTTTGGATCTCTTTCAGGCGGTGATCAGTGGATTCCTTGAATACTTACTTCGCCCTCTGGTTCTAGAATATCAGGGCAATTTTCCTTGATAATTTCACGAAGGATGTTGTCTAGGCTCTTTTTTTGATCATGGCTTTCAGGTAGTCCCATAATTTTTAAATTGTCTCTCCTGGATCTATTTTCCAGGTCAGTTGTTTTTCCAATGAGATATTTCACATTCTCTTCCATTTTGTCATTCTTTTGGTTTTGTTTTGTGATTTCTTGGTTTCTCATAAAGTCATTAGCCTCCATCTGTTCCATTCTAATTTTTAAAGAACTATTTTCTTTAGTGAGCTTTTGCACCTCTTTTCCATTTGGCTAATTGTGCTTTTGAAAGCATTCTTCTCCTCATTGGCTTTTTGAACCTCTTTTGCCAACTGAGTTAGCCTATTTTTAAAAATGTTATTTTCTTCAGCATTTTTTTGGATCTCCTTTAGCAAGGTGTTGACCTGCTTTTCATGCTTTTCTTGCATCTCTCTCATTTCTCTTCCCAGTTTTTCCTGCACCACTCTAACTTGATTTTCAAAATACTTTTTGAGCTCTTCCATGGCCTGAATCCATTGAATATTTATTTTGGATGTTTGGAATACAGAAGTCTTGACTTTTATGTCTTTCCCTGATGGTAAGCATCGTTCTTCCTCAACTGAAAGGATGGGAGGAGATATCTGTTCACCAAGAAAGTAACCTTCTATAATCTTATTTTTTTTTTCCCTTTTTTGGGCATTTTCCCAATGAGTTACTTGAAAAGGATTTTTGTGCCCAGAATCTTAGCAGCATTTCCTCTCCACAGGCACCTGACCTCCAGTTCCGCCAAGCTAGTACTGGGGGGGTGGGACTCAGTCAAGCTGCAGGGGCAGGGCCTCCTTTCAATGCGAGACAAAGACCAGCTACCTCACGGTATCTATACAGGGCTGAGGTAAGACTAAGCTCTTCAGTGCCCCCAGGAGTTTTTATGATCCAGCTATGGTCTCAGGTTGCTGTAAAGGCTGGCCTGAGAACTCCTGCTGCCTGCCCAATGTGATGGTCCCTTCCTAGCCAGCTGAATAAAATCCTTCACTGATCTTTGGTGCCTGTGGATTGAGGGATCTGCGGACCCTCTGCTGCTGGGACTAGGGATTCTGTGACTGGAGATTCTGCCCAGGAGGGCTGTTCATCAAGAGTGCGCTAGCGCAGCCAATGCTGGCCTCCATGCTCCGAGCTCCACTCCGCGTCCGGTGCAACTGACATTTCCTGTGGGTCTTTCAGGTCACCCTGGGCTGGAAATCTCCTCCATTGTTGTTCTCCACTTCTGCTCCTCCAAAATTTGTTGAGAGTCCCTCTCTACAGGTGTTTTATGGGCTATGTGGGGGCAGCTTCCATATGTGTGTCTTTCTACTCCACCATCTTGGCTCTGCCCCCCAAATGACTTCTATTCTTACAAATTTGATGCAATTCTCTATAATTGAGGCCTTTATCAGAGATATTTACTATAAAATTTCTCCCCAATTTTCTGCTTTCCTTCTAAATTTGGTTGCATTCATTTTGTTTGTGCAAAACTTTTAATTTAATATAATCAAAATTATCAATTTTATATTTCATAATCCTCTCTTATTTTTCCCTTATCCATATATCTGAAACGTATACTATCACATGTTCCTGTAACTTACTCAATGTATCACCCCTATGTCTAAATCATGTACCTATTTTGACTGTCTTATGTTTGTGTGCTAAATGCAAAATTCTTATCCAATAACCAAGCAAACTTATTACTAGAGAAACTGAACCCTATCAATTTTGTCATTGACAACAGACTGCCACCATGGCCCAAAAAGGCTGTTATTTAAAAGAACGATGACTCACAGGTTTTCTTTGGTGAAATCACTGGCTCCCATGGGTTTAGTTATTATCTCCAAGAAGATGACTAACATTTATTCCTCTCTCCTCCAACAAACCGTCTCCCATATGTACATCAAATCATATAAGATTCCTTGAAAGGTACAATAGACACTGGAGAATGCTCTAGAACTAAAAGGGACCTCAGAGAACATGTAGTACAATTTTTTTTTACAATTCTGTTATTATTCATATCAAGCAGAGCATCTGGGCAAGAACAACCACCAGCAGGAGCCCCCTTCCTCTAATTTATACTTCCTAGACCTCATCCAATGTGCTCAGCAGAAATGGTCACCAAAGGGGACATCTTTTCCCCTAGTCTTCCTGTAAATATCTACCATTCTCTGGATTCCTTTTTAATTGGAAAAAGAGGTGAAAGAATTCACTGGAAAAACAACTGACCTGGAAAATAGATCCAGGAGAAATAATTTAAAAATTATTGGACTACCTTAAGCCATGATCAAAAAGACAGCCTAGACATTATCTTCCATGAAATTATTGAGGAAAACTGCCCTGGTGTTACAGAATCAGAAGGCAAAATGGATATTTAAAGAATTCATCAATAACTTTATGAAAGAAATCTGAACAGAGAAACTCCTAGGAATATTGTGGCCAAATTTCAGAGTTCCCAGATCAAGGAGAAAATACTGCAAGCAGCTAGAAAGAAACAATTTGAATACTGTGGAAATACAATCAGGATAACACAGGATCTGGCAGCTTCAACATTAAGGGATCGAAGGACCTGGAGTAGGATATTTCAGAAGTCAAAGGAACTGGGATTGAAGCCAAAAATCATGTACCCAGCAAATCTAAATATAACACTTCGAGGGAAAAAAATGGTCATTCAGTAATATAGTCAAATTTGAAAATTTCATGTTGAGGAAAAGACCAGATCTGTATTTAAAAATTTGACTTCCCAAGACAAGAACCAAGAAAAGCATGAAAAGGTAAACAGAAAAGAAAAATCATAAAAGACTTTCTAAAGCTGAACTGTTTACATTACTACATGGAAAGAAAATATTTTTAACACTTGAATCTTTTATCAGAGAGTACAGGGTGTGTTACATCAGAAGAGATGATATCCACATCCACACACACACACACACACACACACACACACACACACAATAAATAAATAAAATAAAATAAAAATTAAGGGGTGAAGGAGGAAAATCCCGGGAAGAGAAAGGGAGTAATGGAATGGGGCAGGCTATAACTCATGAAAGGGATAAGAAAAATCTTATTCAATGGAGGAGACAAAGGAGAAGGAGTGTAGGGGAAATAAAGCTACTCTCCCCACGTGTGGCTGAAGGAGGGAATAACAGGCTCACTAAATTTGATATGAAAATTTATATACACCATAGGAAAGTAGGAGAGGAGGCAACAAGTGGAGCAAGGGGAATGTTAGAAGGGAGGGCAAATGGGAGAAGGGAGTCATTAGAAATAAACACTTTGGAGAAGGGACAAGGTCAATTGTAGGGGGAAAATATGGGGGAATAGGGTAGGTCAGAGTGCAATATAATTAGTATTACACATGATTACTATGGAAGTCTATTGCGAAACAACACATATTTAGTCTGTATTGAATTGCTTCCCTTCTCAGTGGGGCTGAGGAGCGGGGGGAGGGAGAGAAGTTGGAATTCAAAGTATTAGCAACTCATGTTGAGAATTTTTATTGCATATAATTGGGAAATAAGAACTACAGGGATAGGGGTATGGAAATTCATCTTGTCTTGTAAGAAAAGAGAGAAGATGGGGATAGGAGAGGGGTAGGGTGGGGTACACTGAAGGAAGGAGTAATCAGAATGCAAGGTATTAGGAAGCAGGGGGCGAGAGGAGTGATGGGGAGAAAAATTGGACATGTTACAAAGTGAGGTAAAAGCAATTAGTATTAAAACAATAGATTGAATTAATTACTGAGAATAAATCAATGACATCTTTATGTTTGGAGAAAAGAATTTCAGTCTGAATTTCCAAGAGGAAGGTAACCTCAGGTAAAATTTGGCATTGATGGAAAAGTCAAGGTTTCAATGGTAAATTAGATTTTATGATTGCTATTTAATCAGGAACTAGAACATGTATAGAAAGACATGTAAGCCACTTAAGACTTGCCTCAAAAGATGTTCCTCAGCCAAAGTGAAACTATAATAATATTTGAAACCTGGTTATTGGAACTTGCCATTTTTAGATGTTATGGGACTATTAAGTGGCTGTTCTTCTGAGTCTAACTTCAGGTATGGGAAGAAAGAAAGGCAATCTGAGCCTCCAATCCATGATGCCAGTAAGCTGATGAGATGCTAATATGAACTGTATAGGTGATCTCAAGAGAAGGGTGGGAGAGTGGCTGTTCAGCATGGGCTGAGGTGGGATTCTCCTGACTCAATTTCCCCACTGACACCTGGCAGACTTTAAGCCTGACTGAATGCCAGTGGATAATCTAACCCTGCCTGGAATTGACATGAAGTTGGGGAGATACTGTATCCCTGCAACGTCCTTACTATTGGTGGCAATTTCCTACAGTCAAAAAGTTTGTAAGCTTAATACCAGATCTATTCAATTACAGATTATGGGTAGGGAAACATCCGAGGTTGTCTAAAATTAAGCTATTAGACCAACAACATTAAGTTAAGGGCTCTTTAATTCTTAGTAACACTGTGAAGACAATTAGGTCAAGAGCTTGTGAAGTTAGCAACATAAATATTATCTGTGTCTCAGCTGGTTAATGTTTAAAAAAAAATTTTTTTTTTTGTGGTCCATATTGTAAATGCTTTAAAAAGATGTATCACCTGACCAAAAGTTTGAATTGCTTTATCTGTTATAAACCATGTTAAAAATAAATAAATAAAAATAGATAAATGGAAGTAAGACATGACCAAGGAACAATATAAATATTCCGGTGTCCATGCAAAGTCAATAAAGATCCAGCTAGAGGACGATCCCACTCTACTGAGAAGACTCATTGTGGACGATTTATAGAAAGGTACTGTTCAAAGTCACACATAAGTAAAAATGAGAGCCACTAAATCATGCATAAAGATCCCTACAGGCCATATACTGATTCTGAAAAATATATATTAACATTATCTATGTTTTATTGTATCTTTGCTTATTTTGCTAAGTAATTCCCAATTATATTTTAATCTGGTTCAGATCACACTACGGCACACAGGCAGCATGTTTAACACTTCTGATATAGAGAATAAATTGGAAAGGAGAGAGAGGGACTAAAGGCAGTGATACCAGTGAGAAGACTACTGCAACAGTCTGGACATGAGGTAAAGAGAGCCTAAACTGGATGTTTAAGATGTAAAAAAGGATAAATGTCAAAGATAATGCAGAAGTAGAACTGGCAGGACAGATACTGATTATACATAAATGGTTCTGTCAATCTCTTTTGAATGATTGTGGATTTTGTGGAGGAGCAGGATTCTGGGGCTTGCTTCAGTTAGCACAAATGTAATATCAATGTCAGTGAAAGTAAATCCTTGTTGAATAGAACCTGAAAAAAAATGAGAATCTGTAAAACTTAGCCATCAGCAAAATATTTCTTCACTTCTCCAAATAATTTGCTTCCTGTACTGAATCATAAAACTAATTATTTAAGTTACATAGTAATTTCTTAAACAATAAAGTATTCAATATTTTTAAAAAGGTATTTTCAAATTATTAGCATCTAGTAAACAGAAGTGATATTTTAACTAAACTAGATTTCAGTAGGTGAATATGGAGTAGAAGGAAATTCCAGGCAGAAGGGACAATGTTCTTTTTAAAAGATAGACAGTGAACTACAGGTACAGAATCTTGTATACTCTTTCAGATACAATTGCTGTATCCACTTGCTTTGTTTAACTACTATTTTTTCATTATAAGAGAAGGATCTATATAATGGTTGGGGATGATAAAGTAATGGGCCATGGCAGTAATACCAAAAAGCAAAAAAATATAACTTTTTATACTAGTTTTTTTAAATGACAGTAAACAGCTTTTGATCATTAAACTTAGGATAGAGAAGAGAAAATTCAGGCCACGCAGATTGTTGGAAAGCAGTTTTCAAAACATTCAGAGAAAGACTGGTAGGATCTCAGGGAATAAAAATTCTACAGGGAAAGTCAACCTAGGAGAGATGGGAAGCTTTCAAACATGAAACACTAAATAAACAAAGAGAAACAATTCCAACGAAAAGAGGGAATTTTCTGAAGCCAACAGATGTGGACCCACAAAATTCATCAATCAGCACACTGTAAAAAGAAATACAGAGAAGACAGAAGCAATCACAGACATAACCAAGAATGGCTACAAAAGCACAGCACCATAGTTTCAAAAGTGCTTAAGATCAGAATGAGTTGTAACCAGCAATGAAAACTAAGCTTTAAAAAGTTGTTTGTTTTTTGAAACCAACGATAGAGAAAAGAAGAATCAATCAATAAGAATTTACTTTTATCTTGCTTTAGGGACTGTGCTAGGAGGCGGGTATAAAAAGACAAAAGAGAAACAATTCTCAGCTCAAGGAGTTTATACTCTTATACAAAAAGTACAAAGCAGATATGGAAAGCTTAGAAAAAAATGACATCAGAGGCTGATGAGACCAAGATGCTGAAGGTGATACTCAAGCTGAATCTTGAAGGAACTCAGGCATTCCAAAAGTGGGGGGTGAGGAGGGTAAGCATTGCATGAGCAGGCAACAGTCAGGGCAAAGTCATAAAAATCCAAGATGGTGTATAACTCGTGAGGAACACAAGAAAGTCGATATGGCTAGACCAATGAGTGCACAAAAGAGAGCTGTGTAATGAGGTTGGAAAGATAGCATGGGTTTAGGTTGTAAAGAGTTTTAAATAGAAAATCAAAGAAGGTAAATGGGGACAATGAAAACTGGCAGAGAGATCTAGTTAGCAATTCAATACTCTTATTTTTCCCTCTGCTTTCTCAGAAAAGAATGATCTTTGGATTAGAAATGATGGACTAAAGAAGAATAGTAAAGAATTAATACCTATGATTAAAATGGATAGAGAAGAGAACACTTAGCGGCCCTTGCTAAGATCAAGGCACTAAATCCAGATGAAATACATTTCAGGTTATTGAAAAAGTTAGTACACATGATTGCTGAGCCACTGACTAGGATTTCTGTCACCTCATTCTTTTAAACAAATACATTTTTAGTGCCATCTTTTATTTTACATCTGTCCCTTTTCTCCAGAGTCCACCCTGTTGTATAACAGGTGAAACTGCGGGGGTGGAGAAACCCTGCTAAATAAAACTAACCAACATATCAAAAAAGTCTAATAATTTTATGCAAAATTTCATACCCATATTTCCCCATTATCACTTCATTCTTTGGAGAACTGGAAAGACATTTCAGGATTTGAGATGTGCAAATATTGTTCTAATTTTCACAAAAGGGAAGAAAAGAGAATCTACAATTGATATATCACTAAGCCTGACTTATATTGCTTATATTAAAAGTCACAAAAGCTAAGAACAGAGAGCCAGGGAATCTCACTTACAGTAATTTGGATTTGAAAGAGGAACAATTCTGTGATCTGCATAGGGATATGATATTTAGCTTTCTAGAAAGAGAGAATGTTAAAGCGCTAGAGAACATCTCTCCACTCTCCAAATTATCAGAGAGAAAATGTTCCTAAAAAAGGGTTTCAAGGTTTAAAAAAGAAGAAAAAGAATATGATGAGGCATGAAAGAATGCTGCCCAATGTCTGGATAGTGGAGGGTAGAAGAATTCAATTCTATTCATCAAACTTTTATTAAATTCGTTCTATAGCTTATATATACCATTTTGTTCTCATTTTGCTTTTACTTCTGTTTGTCTAAGTACCCCAAGACAGAATGACCAAGTATACTATGAAATCATATTTATTTTTGTTCAATAAAATCAGTTCCTTTTATTCTGCTCCCAATATTCTATTCTTTTCATTTAGCTGCCATGTTTAAAATACCTTCTAGTTTTATTTATAGAGAAAACATCAGTCTTTATGTGGTTCATCTTGTAGAGTATCAGTCTCACAAAGTACAACAACTGATTTATGCTTATAAATTCTGTAAAAACTTTGTGATGCTTAGCATCTTTTCACACTTTACATTCCCCCCCCCCACACACACACACACATTCTTTTGCTGTTCCTTGAACAAGATATTCCATCTTCCAGCTCTTACCATTTTCACTGGCTGTCCTCCCTTCCCTAGAATGCTCTCTCTCCTCAGCTCCACCTCCTGGCTTCTCTGATTCACTTCAAATCCTAGATAAAACCTCATCTTCTATAGGAAGCCTTTTCTTATCTCAGGAAATAAAAGGAAAAGTCTCAAGTCTAAGGTGGCACTTGAGCTAGGCTTTAAAGAAGCGTAGGGGCAGCTAGGTGGTGCAGTGGATAGAGTGTCAGACCTGAAGTCAGGAAGACTCATCACCTTCCTGAGTTCAAACTGGGCTCAGACACTTACTAGCTGTGTGACCCTTCACACTTAACACTGCTTACATTCCTCTTCTATAAAATGAATAGGAGAAGGAAATGGCAAACCACTTCAATACCTTGGCCAAGAAAACCCCAAATGGGATCATGAAGAGTCAGAAACTGAAACAACTGAACAAACAACAGAACAAAGGGATTATAAGAAAAAGAGATGAAGAGGATGAGCACTTCCAGTACCCAGGGTGGTGGTAGAGAAGTATGCAATATTATGTATAGGCAGCTAGATAGTACAGTAGATAAAGCACTGGACTTGAAATTAGGAAACAAGTTAGAATCTTACCTTACACGCTTATTTATTTATTTATTTATATATTTATTATATGACTCTGAGCAAGTTACTTAACCAACCTCAGTTTTCTCCTAGGTATAAGAATAGCACCTACTTCCCTGAGTTGGTGTGGTATATATACACATACATACATGCACACATATTATTATTTTGCAATCAGCCTAGAAAGGCAGGGAGGAGAAAAATTGCAAAAGGCCTTAAATGCTTTTTAAGCATTTACATAACATAAACAGAGGAATGTATATTTTAGGTTTGAAGTAATAAGAAGCCATTGATACTTCTTATGTAGCACAGTGACATAGTCAGATTTTAGGAATATCAATTTGGTGGCTACATGCAGAAGGAAATGAAAAGCAGAGAAGCTGGGTAAGGGAGTTCAAAAAGAGTACAATCAAGAGTTGATGAGAGAACAAACTTAGAGTGCTTGTGGTCTATGTGGAGAGAAAGGGATGTATGCAAGAGCCAAAGAAAAGGTAGAATTGATAAGACTTGTTACGTGATTAGATATGGGGGAAAGATGAGAACAGAGTCAAGGATGAATTATAGGTTGTGAGGCTATGTGACTAGAAGAATGGTGGTGTACTTGATCAAAAGAGAGAAGTTAGGGACAGACTTCGTGTTCCATTGGTATCTTTACAAAATCAGAACTTAAGGAAGCTTCCAAGCATGTTAAGTAAATCTCCTATGGGAGGACATAAATAAGAGCCACACAGGATGGAAAGGCACTGAGAAGTTGTGATCTGTGTCACTGGTGGGAATGTACATACTATGTACTAACTATTAGGGTTAGGGTCAGAGAATCCACTAAAAAACACCACAAAAATAGGTTTTCTTGTGTTATAGTAAATAGTCATTGGTCTTCTTAACCATGATAGCTTCAAATATTAAAGTTAGTTAAACAACGAAGTAAAATAAACATGGAGAAATATAAATCTGCTGATTTAAGACTAAACATAACATTCTGATGCAAAATTACCCTTTATTCTTCTTTGATCTTTGTCACTTATTTTAAGTGTAATGCTTTTGGATAAGTTTTATGATTTAATTGGCAAAAGGAACTCATGATGAGGAAACTCATTCTACCAGTACAGATCAGCACCTGCTTACAACTTCGAGTCTTAGAGAGTGGCCCAGGACATCAAGAGGTTAAGTATTTTGCCAAGAATTGTAATGCCAGTATATATAAGAAAAAAGACTTGAACTGGGTCTTCCTGACTCAAAGCCTGCTTATTAGAGACATACTAGAACATGGTAGTGACTCTCATGTTAAATACTATTTGGTATCTACTTCTTGCCCTGTAGGTTTTGAAATGGCCTTTGAATAAAAGCAACAAAAAAAAATGTGACTTCCTTTGTCTTGATAAGCTTAATAATAATGGCACACTTTCCCTTTAATCAAAATGCAGTACATCACTTTAAAGACAGCTCATTAGTGGTGAAGACAAAGCACCACTATTTAAAGCATTTGCCCAACAAAGCTTCTAATTCTAATATGAAAATGAATGAAAAGTTTATAAGGTTTTTAGTACAGTAACATAGAAATTCAACAGTTTCAAAGGTTTCCTTTAAACTTTTCTGTATAGTCAACAGCTTGAATCAAAAAAAGAATTTGGATAAGTAAAAATAAGAAATAATTTAAATTAGATGTAAAAATATACAGTTGAAATCTCTTAGGAATAATGGTCAACAGCAAAGCTGTCTACAGTTTCTCAGAGAGACTTGAGTTAAAACAGAAGTTTTCTGCTATTGAGACAAAATGCCCACGATAGCAAAAAAAACAACTTTTTCACAGTATTTTGCCTTCTTACAGGGAACAAAGAGATCTCATTAGATATGTGATATTCCCGGTTGGGGGAGTAATGATGGATATTTCTATGACAAAGTGACACTATTCATCCTCCCTAGCAAAAGAAGATTTGGTGTCCTGATGAATTATAAAACAACAGAATGTGAGATGTGGTAAATAGAAGATATAGAAAGTGTTCATATTTGACAGTAAAAAACATAGGGTAGGAAGAAACTCTACAGTTTCTTTGAGCTTCAAATATTAATATTTACAAATGAATTGTCTTTCTCTGAATCTCAGGGAGTTGTGACATTTCTTCTAAACAAATTTAGAATTATGAATTCAAGTTAGTTATATAATTATATTATATACCACTTATATCATTATATCATGTTATCACTTCACATATGGTACTATACTACATGGATCCACAGGAAAAAAAATGGATGTTGAAGCTTTTTAAATGAGATCTTTTCTAGAAGAAAGTCATCATGGCATACTACAATTTGGAGAGAAGGTTTGGGCATACTTTGTCTATTCATCAAAATGCATTTTAAACTCATAGGCTAGAAACACTTTAGACATGGAAGGAACCTCAGCAAACTCTTGGTCCAACTCAATAATTTTACAGATGAGTAAATTGAATGTCAGAAAGAAAATATGACTTGTCCAGAATCACAAAGAATTAGTAAACCAGATTAAAGGGCAGATCTCTTAGCTTCTAGATTTCTACTACATTACTGTCTCCGACTTGAATGACTCAAGAATATACCACTATAAAGGAGAGAAGATGATAATTAAAACAAGGTAAATTTTTATTTTCCTCTTCTACTAAATGACAAGTCAGATCTAGGATAGAAGTAAGATTCCTACAAAGTCAGGATGACTTTGTAAAGAACAGGACAGGACAGATTAACTTAAAGTTTCATTAGAATGGTTGACTGAGGAAATGCTGTAGATACAATTTGCCTAGCCTCAGAAAAATATTTGTTTCAAGTTTTTCTTGCTATTTTGGTGGACAATATGGATAGATGTATAGTAATCTAGCTAGTAATACAATTAGGAGGATTCAGAATTAGTTGAGTGGCTAAACTCAAAGAGGTGACATTAATGATTTGATGTTATTTTGGAAGGAGTTTGGTGGTGCGGTCCTGGGATCTGGTTTGGCTTTGTGAAACTGAACATTTTCATCAATGACTTGGATAAAGTCATATTTGGCAAATTTGGAGATGATCCAAAGCTGGGAGGGATTACAAGAATCAGGATTCAAAAAATCTTGACACACTACACAGGCCTAGTCTAAAAATAGGGAAAAAGAACTGTATCTGACATTTAACTGGTACAGGAGGATGGGAGGGAGAGAATAAGCATTTATCACATCCTGCCAATGCGCTAGTCACTGTACTAAGTGCTTTATGATTACTATCTCACTTGATCCTCACAACCCTGGGAGGTAGGTGCTATTATCCCCATTTTACAGCTGAAGAAACTGAGGCAGAGGTTAAGTACATGACCAAGGTCACATGGCTAGTAAGTGTCTGAAACCAGATTTAAATTAACTCTTCCTGACTCTAGGGCCAAACATTTATTTATCCACTGTGCCTCTCTACAATATAAGGAACTCCCATGTAAGAAAACTCCCCCTACCAATATGAATTGGTACCTTTTTTTAAATATATAATTTTATTTAGATTGGTACCTTTACTGCCTCAGACAGTTGCCCAAAACACTGAGAGATTGACTTGTCTGGATTAAAGAGCCAGTGTGTGTGTCAGAGGTGGGACTTCCACCTTTCTGTCTTCAAGTCTAACTTTCTACCTACTACATCATAGTACTTCCCATATGTTCTAATAATATATAATTGAATAGAGAGCAGTGTGAGTTTTACACTTAGATTTAAAGTCCTGCCTCTGGCATGTACTAGCTATATTTAACCTTTCAGTGCTCTAGGGTAACTCTTTAATAAGTTACAGATAAGCTATTGATGTACATCAAGGCAGTTTCCACATCTGGAGTTCCCATAGTCATGAAATTACAGGTCTGGATCACCTACACTATGGGTTTATTATAGTACAATACTACTTTTTAACTGTTATTTACAAAGAACAATGTAACAATATCAAAATGACAAAAAATACTAGCACACTAGGTTACTCAAAATTTTCTAAAATAACTGTAACCATATCATTAGAAATGAAAGTTTGTATTGGTTCTCATGGTGTCTTAATAGAACTAGTGCTGGTATGCCCTGAAACTTTTACCCAACAAAGAATATTCAGACCAACATTCCCTGGCAAAGTGGTGAAAGTACGACATCTAGTGGAGTGAAGGAAACCTACTTTTCTGAGTAAAGGTACACATCTTTTCAAAAATTCTATCTGAAATTATTAACTTTTAATCAATTTCAAGAAATACTTTTAAATGAAACTTTACCTTTGTAAAGAAACAATGAGAAAACCTAAGTTTACAGAGATGAATCAACAATGACTACTACAAATTAAATTGTTCTTTACCAACATAGTGAAATGCGTAACTATTATGATAATTTTCATTTTGACTAATTTCTGGTAAATGTTATTTTCAGTAGATAATTGAACTAAACTTCCATATATCAGTGTTCTTAGAAATAACTAAAAAATGATTACCATGTACTTTCTAAAGTTTGGTAACATGCTAACTCAATAAACTTTTCTAATGCTGGTTAATCTAGTCTAAAAAAAAGCATCAATTTACTTCTAGGCATAATTTGAAAATATGCTAATATATAAAATGTACATTTTAATTACAAAGAATCATTCTATAAAGAAATAGATACAAGAATATAACAAGACCTTTTATAGCAAGTTTTTTATTCCATGCTACTCAAAGCAACATGAAAGATGATATTTCATGAATGATTTTGAATAAAATATCCCTAAAAGAAATATGATCAAGGAACAAATTGTGTATTACGTGGGAGATACAATTTGTAAGACCAAGTTCCTACTCCTGAAAAATAGTTGTATGTGTATGTATTTAAGAGTAAATTAGTTAAATATGTCATCCAGGCTACCAGCATGGTGTCTTCTGAGTACAAGTATTACTTATGGGCTACAAAAACTCATTTACTGTCTTATTATTTGTTTTATGGATTTTTTTATCTTGACTAAATCAATTGTCAATTGTTTTCCAATTATATTTTAAGTTTTCGTCACCAATGCCTAGCTTCTCTGACTTCCTTCAAGTCTCAGATAAAATCACATCTTCTTCAAGAAACCTTTTTCAATCCCCCTTGATGCTATGATCCCTCTGAGATTATATTCAGTACACACTGTAAGTATATTATTTATACACGGTTGTTTGCTTATTGTCTTCTCCATTAGACTGGGAACTCTTTGAGAGAAGGGACTGTTTTTGCCTTTCTTCTTTGGCATATAGTGCCAGATACAATATGTGCTTAATAAATAAAATACTTCTATTTTTCTGGTATAATGCCGACAAAGTTACTACTACAATGTGGAGTGCATAATATTTTTTCAATAAATACTTGCTGAAATGAATATTTTTATCTTGAAGTTAATTTTTTAAAGCATAACATGCAATTTAATCTGTCTCCTTTACCCAATTATGAAAAATCAGAGTCATTGGCAATTTCTTTACAGGATGAAATGGGAACATTTATGAGTACTTTAGAACTTACCACTGTCTCTACTGTTGAAGGAGAACCTGGACTTTGACTCTGGTTGGTTGGACTGTACTTTCTCCTCCCAAAATGGACTGAGTCATCAAAATCTGTAGTAAATGTAAAATTATTATTGGTTCTATTCAGATTATTGTAACAATATTTTGAGAATACATACAATTAATTCTTTCCATGAGGAAAAAAATGTTTATGCGAGAATAACAACAAAAATGCCATCAGATTTATAGGAACAAATAGCTAATCAGGATGGTTATGTCAGCTAATATGTCAAGAGGAATTAACTAATTTTGTTTGCTTCAAGGTAGCTGGAAACAAATTATTGTGTTTGAGGATTAAATATAACATATACAAGGATGATTCATTCACCTTGTTTATTCATCCCTATTCAATGCAAATTATTTATGCAATGACCAAGCATCTTACACCTATAACTCATAAATTCTATGAATACGAGAGCATCTTAGTATACATATAAAATATACAAAGAATAAAGATTCAAAATTAAAGATTGCCAGGGCTACTAAATTAATTTGAGAAATTTATCTAAATGTAGGAAGGGCCTTGTTGTGTTTTGCTTTTAAATCATGAAAGAAATTCAGTAAAGTGGCAAGAAAGCAGCAGATGACGATAACCTGTACTAAATGATGGATTAAGGCACGCTTTACCTCAGAAACAATGCCAACTCACCGTCTGGGTGGGTGGACAATTATTATCATAACATATCAAACGCAAAGTAACAAATTCCACTGAGATCATATCACAAGTGACTGGTGAAAACTAAAGGCACAGAGCAGGCTAATTAATGAAAAGACTTCCTAATCTCCTTTCTAAAAGGTCACTTTGATACAGAATACAATTAAATTAATCTTTCATTTCAACACCAGCTTTTCTTCTTCCTCCTCCACCTCCATTTATGTCCCTCATGTTAGCTTTTTGAAAAAGCTCTAAGAAAAGTAATTTCTTTCAATTAATATCATAGTAAAAATAAAAGATCAGGAGTCAGAGGATCTTGTTTGTGATCTAGCTCTACTATTTACTACTACCTGTATGACCTTAGGTAAGTCATTTGACCTCTGAGTCTAAACTTACTCAGACGTAAAGTATCTGAAAATCAAATGAGATAATACATAGAAAAACATTCTGTAAATTGCAAAGTATAACTCTATCATTGAATTGATGTTTAAATTGTTTCTCTGAATCAATACTGATAGATAACATAGCTATAAAACAAATTTTTACATCTTTTGTGTTTCATCAAAATAATGTGCAATAGAACAGATGCCTCAGCGGTCATTCTCTTGTGCTGGCTTTGTGCTGTGTACATCAACTATCTCAGGACGTGAGCTGGCAACATGACCTTTCTCTGAATAATTTTTACATAGAAGCACATTAAAAGGTGGTAGGCATCTAAGTAAGCAGTAACTATTAGCTGTCTAGAATAAGAATCCATACAAGTCACACTGAAATTCTGTATCACAAACTGTTGGAATGAATACAACAATGGAAAAAACAGAATCACCAAATTTAAGAGCTGTAAGGTATCTCATAGGCTAAGTCTAATCTGTATGTGGCAGAGAATCCCCTCTTCACTATTTCGTGGTAAAGAGGTTTACCTCTCGCTAAAGACCTAAAATGAAGGGGGAACCCGCTACCTCCCAAGACAGCTCCGTTCCACTTTGGCAAAGCTCTAATTGTAAGACAAACTCGCCCCCCCTGGAAATATCACTCATTATTACTAATTTTGCCCTCTGGGGTCAAACAGAAGAAGTCTGTTCACTTCTTGGCAAGACGCTCCTACGAAAATTCAAAAGCAGCTTCCAGATTTCTGGTGCTTTAAGCTAAATATATCAACTTCCTTCAACCCAGGGAACATTCT
Source organism: Potorous gilbertii (assembly GCA_028658325.1). NCBI lineage: Eukaryota > Metazoa > Chordata > Mammalia > Diprotodontia > Potoroidae > Potorous > Potorous gilbertii. The sequence continues at coordinate 75,195,465 of CM053773.1, forward strand.
CTTACTCTACCAATCTAGTACCAATGTCAAAAAAGGAAAATGAGGTCAATGTCTGCGTGATAATTACTTCTCTGAAAATCACGGATTCCTTGGAACCACAGGATACAGGGTTCAATTACGAATCTTGTTGCTTACTATATGGGTAGTGAAAGAACCATTTATATATCCTAGAGAATTTCCTATCATTTCTGGCCTGTTTTGCCTTGTAGAACTTTAATTCATATAATCCTATTTTTCCTGTGAACCCACAGAAATTTGATCTCCCAATTAGACTATAATCAGCTTTCCACTCATTGTTAATCACTAAATTAATCACTAAAGTGGAGTAATTTCTCTTCTCTACAGTTTTCCTCCTTTCCATATCAGCAACTAGTTGCTGTTTGATGGTCAGACCTAACCCATGGATAGTTTCCCTCATTGCTTCTTTCACCTTTTGGAGGATAAAATTATTATTGAAAGAAGCCAAAAAATTATGAGCTGCTTTCTTTCTGACAGAGTAAGAGAACTTCAATAGATAACTGAATTTCTACCATATACTATACTGTATTATCCTTCTCTCTCAGGTGTATGATATGTTTTACAACCTCCTCATCTATTCCCTGTTTGGATGGCTTATAGGACATCCTATATGGCAGCTGTTTGTTTCTCCTTCTTTTGATCTTTATCCAAAAGTTCTCCACTTGCCTCTCCCCACTGGATCCTTTATTTCCTTATATGAGTATATCTTTTTCACAAATAATGCTACTTACTCTGCTTACCCTTTGTCTATTGTTTTTTTTAAACAATGTGTACCTTTTCAGAATCCTATAGATCGCATCCAAGTCTCAATGACACGTGAAAGGTTAAATTTGCCTTACTGAATCAGAATTTATACTTTACCTCACTTGTTATGCACATATATTGAACTCATGGGAGTTAATGAGGTCCCTTTTGTGTACAGACATTTGAAGCCAATAGTTTTAATGGCAGTACATTTCATGAATTTTGTGCTACGAATATCACCTGTACACCGAGAGCCTTCAATTTCATGTACATGACTTAATAATCCTTAGAAATGCTTTGCAGATTTCTTTTGGTTGCCTCTTAATTCTCAGAAGTGGATAGAGGTCATTATATTTGACAAGTCCTGAAAGGGTCCTAAGCAAATTTCAGGTAACTCTTCTCTGTAAAGTCAACAGATTTCTCTATTACTAGAGAATAAATATTCTCCTCATCACTTCTCTGCAGGAGGATTACTGCTTTGAACACAAGCAGTTACTTTGATCCTGAAAGTGTCCAACTCCTCTCTTCACATTATAAGCCTTATTATACCTACTACTTTTGTTCCAAGAGATCAGTTGTCCTTCCCTTGATCTCATGTCCTATTTTTCTACCCTTTAACTTTCTAATTTAGATGTCTTGAAGCTCTATCAAAGGCTGTCTTCTTTTCTCTATAGATACTCTCTCTCTCAGTAATCTTATCACCTCCCATAGATTTGATTAGGGATCCCAAATTTATACATTCGGTCCTAGTCTCCCCAAATGAACATTGGCAACAAACAGTTGTAAACGTAAACAACATTCCAAATGAATACTTCCAAAGCATCTCAAACCCAAGATGTCCAAAACAGAAATCATCACTTTTCCTCTTGAACCCACCCCTCTTCCTAGAGTCCTCATTTCATATTCAGCATCTTTACAAACATTCAAGCTTACAGTCTCCAAGTCATTCTTGACTATCTCCACCCTCTCATTCTACCACGCACAACTAATTGCTAAGTCTTGTCAGTTCTCCTTTCACATCTCTCAGATCTGTCCTTATTTCTCCACAACATATGTAATATTTATCTGGAACATGCAGTCCCTTTCCTTCTCCAGATAGAATGAATCTTGCTTCAGACTAAGGACAGGCCTTAATGAATGGATGACACAGATCAGACTTTCCTTTTGCCTTTTTAGATTCCCTTTCTTCTTTGGACTAATTTCAGACCTTTTTTTTCTTCATAATAACCTAGCTTGATTAGAATTCTCTGAGTTGTTTTGTCTTTGTTTCTGGAAGGGCTATTATCTTATACTCTGGGTTTGTGTTAGAACCAAGATCCTCAGTCATTTGTTACTGTGGTAGATTTTGTCACCTAGACATGATGAAATACTGCAGCAAACCCAAACAACAGAGGAATAACAGCTATTTGGAGATGGATTTATTAAGTGGGTGGAAGCACTAGAACTATAACTTTTCTAAGTAAGGTTAAATACTTAGAGTTACAAGGCACTTTATATTGAATCACTGTTTCCTCAGAAGGGAAGAAAAATAAATTAAAATACCTCAAAATAAGCTTTACAGCTCTACCACTTTAAAAAAAAAACTACATGAACACAGAAAACCTGTTCACTACAGGTATTTGCAAAATCTATTAGCAGAAAAAGGATTTGCAGCATTCAAATCTTGACTTAATAGACCCAGCGACTTCATTTAGCTACAAGATAGCAATGTCTATTCTGGAAGTTTTTTTCTAGCATATAAATAATTTATACTTTTTTTAAAGTATGCAAAGTAGAATATACCTTATAACAATGTTTAGCTATTCCTAAGAACTCCCTCTCTATTCTATTATTTATAATATGACAGGCTCTTAAAAATTTGCACTTATAAGCACCCTTCATGCTATTCAAAAAATGGTACATTTCACAAAGTTCTTTACCTCCAACACTTAAAATTTTTCAGAATCTTCTGAGGTATTATTTATTCCCTTGTTCAAAAAATATGCAACAAATATATTTGTTCTTTGTTATAAATCTAAAGACAGCTTTCAAATTTAGGAAGATGAATTTTATTCAACAGCTGAGAACAAGATTCAAAAAGAAGTTTATGTGTTAATTAAAAGTACTCACAAACAGGATAGAAACAATTCATTCTTATGAAAGGTGAGAAAAATATGTACTCTAATTTAAGGCAAAGAGATATATGGCCATACTTTCTGATAAGTCAATATTATGGTTAGATCTCTCTGGTTTTAAAAATTTCAATATGCTTAAGTATAATAAAATCAAATGTTTTGAGGATGTATACTTAAAACAATAACCCCAAGGAGGATGAGTTATTGGCTTAATACCATCCCATTAAAATTGGATAAAAGATTCTTACCATTTACATTCTTTCTTGCTGTGATGTTGTCAGCTCCATAACAATTCAAGTCAAACACACATCGCCCCAGGTAACAATGTTTCACCATCCAATTCATATGTTCATAAAAGTTGCTGTGATATAAAAGGGCCTGAAGGGCAGGTTTACCTATCAGAGACAGGCCATACTCCACATCATGTACAGAGGGACCCTAAGGCAATAGGTCAGAATAAATTATTTCCCACCAGTACTATATTCTATTACATTATAAATCAGAATGCATAGTTCAATAAGTCCACAACTTCCTCCCATTATAAAAAGAAATCAGGGAAATTATTCAGGACAACACTATAATTCACCTATTAACCTTGAGCGAATCACTTAACTTTTCATATAACTCATTTGCCTCACCTGTAAAATAAGAATGGCATCTTAGCTGCCTGAAGGCATTCAGTGAGAGGCATTCCAGTCTTAATATCTCTGATAAAATTCTGTGTTCTAGAATAAATTCCAATAAGTAGTATTTATATTTTTACAAATGGGGGAAATTATCTGATTACTTACTAATACTCACTGTCCCCCCCATTATCATCTAATGGCAAACTGTAAGAAAAAATTACCAGCAAGCACATAGTCAATAAAAGAGATGTTCAAGCCCACAAATAAATCTAGAGTTTGATTATATTAATTTCCAGTTTAGGGAAAATTCATAAGTTGAACATGTCTGCAATTGAGCAAGGGACCTTCATGTGCAAAAAAAAATGGAATTGGAATTGAAAAGTGGTATTGGAAAGGCTCTCCGAGAGTCATCTAATCCAATTACACATGAACATAAATAAAAATGATCCACACAGCATACACAACAAGTGGTCATTCAGTCTTTGCTTGAAGGCTTTCAGTACAGGGGAACTCATCTCAAAAAATTGCCCTTTTCACTTTTGGATAGCAAGAATTTTTAGAAATTTTTTTTTTGCTAACATCATGCCAAAATCTGACTCTTTGCAGGTTCTATTCATTATTTCTACTTTTGCCCTCTGAGATCCAGCATAACAAGTCTAACTCATCTCTCTTCCATAAGAGAGCTTTAAAATATTTGTAGATGTTATTATATAGGTAGGCCATGTGGAAAACAGATTTTGGAGTCAGAACTATGATTTAAATATGAACTCTTCTACTTACTAACAACACTCTATGTCCCAATTCCCCAGAAAATAAGATGAGATGACCTATAAGGTCCTTACTAGCTCTAAATATGAGGCAACTAAGTGTCTCAGTGGAGACTTACTGGAGACTCAGTGCTGGGCCTGGAGTCAGGAAGACCTGAGTTCAAATTCAGCTTCAGATACTTCCTAGCTATAGGCAACTCACTTAACCTCTGTTTACCTTAATCCACTGAAGGACATGGCAAACCATTCCAGTATCACTAAGAAGAAAACCCCATGGATGGTATGGTCCACAGAGTCATGAAGAGTCACACACAACTGAACAACAACAGCTCTGCATGTGACCCTATGCTCCTCTTAAATCATCCTTATTTCCTTCAACTGATCTTCATATGGCAAGATCTCATGGTCCTTTATTATAAGCTAAATCAATTTTTTAAATGCCATGTACCACTTTTCCAGTTTGATAAAACCTACTTAGAATAATTTTTAAATGATAAAACCAAAATACAACAGATTATAAAAGAAAAATAATTGTTAAAATAATTATGAAAACATAAAACACACACCCACACATACACAAATTCATAAAGCCAGGTTAAGAATTCAGTCTAGATGCCCTCTAGCTTATCAATGAATTTCCTCAAACGTGGCAGCCAGAACTGAATACTTTAGGTGTCTTCTGACCAGGGCAGAGTACAATGAAACTATTTTTTCCCTGTTCCTTTACATTATGTTTCCCTTCATGAAGCTAAAGAACACATTAGTTGGTTATTCTACCGTATTATTACTGCTTACTCAAATTGTGCTCACAGCCCACTAAAGTGTCCTATCTTTCTTTGCAGATGAATTGCTCTGCAGCCACATCCCCCCCGCCCCAGCTTGAAACTCAACGTAAACAAAAGTATATACAAGAAATGATAACCTTCCTACTTTGGCTGGTGTATGCATGTTAAGGAAGGGAAGACATAAGACTCCGTTCAGGCTATGCAAGGACTAGAAAGTGGGCCCCAAAAAGAAAGGGAGCCACTAGCTTGCCTACAGAGGTGCAAAGTAGCCCTGGAAAAACAGATGGAAAACAAATCAGTTGAAAGTTTGCAGTTTCTCATCTATGCAGAGCAGAGGCTATTGTACTGCAGCAACTGCTTCACAGATTTCCCTCATCAAATAGTGCAAGATACAGTGATCACTGCAGCAAAAAACTGAGTCTTGATGGTAGAAAGACAAAGAAGTGCCATTTTTCTTTTGTGGAGAATGTATAACCTAGGGGTAGGAAACTTGCAGCCTTACTTCACAAAACAAATCCCCTTAATAAAAAGATTTGTTCTGTAAAACTTAGACTCAGTCAAAAGGCCACACTCAAGGACCTAGAAGGATGCATATGATCTCAGGGCCACAGGGTACAGCACATAATTCTTAAATGTACTAAAATCTTTAACAATATTTAACTGTTTTTAATAAATGTATGTATGTATACTTATGGTACTAAATGACAAAAATAGATTAAATATATATACTATTTATGATTTATAAATTTCTCTTTTAGCTTTCTTTACATATGCACAATACCTGCAATTTTTCTCAGTATACTGCACATTTCCAAAAAATTAATTACCGTGGCCAAACCACAAATAACAAAAACCTCAAATGTAAAACCTGCAAATATTGAAGGATGACTATATTTGTTTCTCACCAAAATCAATTAATGGAATAATTAGAAAATATTCTGAGAAATTCAGTTTCCTGAATTCAGGCCCTCTATCAAACACAAGTTGAAATCTCAGGAAATAAAGAAATCAAAATAAGTTATACTAAGAAGGAACAAAAAGTTTATGACAAAAAAGAAGACAAATTTTAGAATCAGATTGTGTATGAGCTTAAATCATACCAACAATTAAAAGCATTTGAGACTCAGAAAGTAACACTGAGGAAAATGTAGAATAAAAAGCTCTCTCTTTCAACTACTATCACAACATTTTTTCCAACTTTATTTTTCCTAGCTAACAAACCTAGACAATGAAAACACAGGTATCATTATCCTAAAGTAAAAAATAGAATCAATTTAATTATTTCTGTTTAGATTATCAAAAAGAATGTCTTTCTTTTAACTAACACACTTCTGCAACATCTCTCCATAATAACTTCCTTGGAGAATGTCAACTAGTTTCCCATTTCCATATATTTTACTTATTTCATTAAATATTTCTTAATTAGATGAAAAAAAAAATTTGAGATCCAAATTTTCTCTCTCCCACTCCTCTCCCCTCCATGAGAAGGTAAGAAATTGAAGTCAAACAAAATATATTTCCATATCAATCACGTTGAAAAAGAAAACACACATATACACACACACACACACACACACACACACACACATACAAAGGAAAAGAAAGTAAAAAAAAGTATGCTTCGATCTACCTTCAGAACCCATCAGTTCTTAATCCAGAGGTGGATGGCATTTTTCAACATAAATCCTTTGGAAAGTCTCAGATCACTGTTTTGATCAGAATATCCAAGTCATTCTCATTTGATCCTCCTTACAATATTGCTATTACTATATACAATGTTTTCCTGGTTTTTGCTCACTTTGCATTAGTTCATATAATTCTTCCCTGGTTTTTCTGAAAGCACCGTGCTTGTCATTTCTTATGTAACACAACCTTGTGTCATTACAATCATTTACTACAACTTGGTTCAATCATTCCCCAATTAATGATGATCCCTTCAATTTTCCATGTTTTCCATCCCAAAAAGACCTCCCATCAATATCTTTGTACATACATATAGTCCACTTCCTTTTTCTTTGATCTCTTTGCAATACAGACAGAATTGTTGGGTCAAAGGGAATGGGCATAGTTCCAAATTGCTCTCCAGAATATTTGGGGTCAATTAGTTTTGATTCTAGTCTAAGGCAAAATTTAATTTCATGGCAAATCTTCACGGGGAAGATATAGTAAAAATTCAGTCATTTAGACTAGACAGGCAGAAAGGGAAACCAATCTAATTTACTTCTGAATTGCGTAGTCCAGCCATAATTTAGAAATATCATAATAGCATCTATTTCTAAGAAGTAATTTTCACAGGTTAATAGTGAGTTGACACTACTATTTGTTTGCTTCAGACACAACAAATTGTGAATGAATCCTAACATATGCTTAAAAGTCCATATTTAATTATTAGTCTGTCTAATTAACAAAGGTTTTGTCATTTTAGTATATTCACGTATAGTACTTGTTCAAAAATAAATGTACTTACTAAACTTTAAATGTCTTTGAAAATGTTAATTGGAGGGGAGGTGAGAAGCACTAAGTAACCTCTAAGTTAAATTAAGTCATGGCGCTTGAGCCAAGTTTTTACATAGCAAGATCTCAGATCTTCATGCTGTGCTGATTACTGTCTATCATTTTACAGCCTTCCAAAAACTTCAAAAACCATCTAACAATTAATTATTGAAATGGGAAATTTTATTTACAAAATTTAAAAATCAACAAAAAATATTAAAAAGTTTATCATATGCTTACTAATACAGAAGCATGGAAATTACCATACTGATTGAGTATCAGAGACCATCTAATACAGTATATTTTATTGCCAAAAGGAACTGTGTAGAATTTCCAGGACAAGTCCTGATTATATTACCTGCTACTGATCCTAAGGGTTAAATATATATATGATTTCCTTACTAATGATTCATGATAAAAACGAATTGTTAGAGTTAAAATAATATTATTTTTATAGTGATATATTACTTTTGATGATGATATTATTTATAATGACAGGATAATAAGAATGTATACACAATAAAAGAAAGAGAAGTAATACTGGAAAGTATATTTATGGAAAATATGACATCAAAACCTGAGATTTAAAATATATGAGAAACTTAAAATTTTTAAAAAGACAATTTCTAGGTCATAAAATAAATGGGCAAAGAACATAGACAATTTTCAAAAGAAGTAATGCAAATTGCTAATTTCTTTTCAAAAAGACCAATCAGTATTCAATAATCAATGAATATTTATTATAATCCAAGAGATACAAACAACTACCACTTCACATGTAACATGCTTGCAAAAATAATTAGAAGCAAAGAAGTTCAATTTAGTTATGACTAGAGAACAATAGTAAACTCATTAACAATGAAGATACTGTTTGTAATCTGGTAGTATACAAAAAATTTTAAAATAATTATATCCGTTATACCAATCATTCCATAGTTGAGAATATTTTTGAGTCTTATTAAAAAGAAAACCCCACAAAATATGTTGAAAGATTTTTATAACAGTATTATTTGCTGTTATTCAATTGCTTCAGTCATGATGTTCTCTTCGAGAGCCCATTTTTGGTTTTCCATTTCTTTCTCCAATTCATTTTACAGAGGAGGAAACTGAGGAAAACAGGGTTAGGTGACTTGCCCAGGGTCACACAGCTAGTAAAATGTATGAGGCTGGATTTAAACTTAGGTCTTCCTGACTCCAGGTCTGATGCTCTATCCACAGCTCCCCAATTACAAAAAAACAGGAAGTCACCTAATTGTGCCACAATACGTAAATGTTAAATAAATTTTGGTACACTAATATAATAGGATCCCGTAATACAATCAACATGGACATACATGAGGATTATAAATATAAAAAGACATCATTAGGATTTCTTTAAAATTTGCAAAAAGCTTTATAAACATTATCTCTTTCAGCAATGAAGTATTATAGGTAGTACTTATCCTGAGGGGATTTAACAGCCCCAATGAAGTCCTCTGGAGACTTAATTAGTCCTTGCAATCAGCCCACTCTCTCACTCTACAATTATTCCATGACATCTTTTACCCTTGTTGTTCAGTTTCTCATTGCTTCTATTGTAGTCTATCAATACCTAGCATTACCCTGTACAAAACACTCATTTTTAAATCTTTGGAAACTGTTACAGTCAATGTCTTACTGACATCTATACAATAATATTGGTAGAATGGTGATATTAAAAAGATGGGTCACTGCTCTGATGAGAATCTTGGAGTCAATAAAAAAAAAAACCAAAGACAACCCTTTTATTCAACAATTGGTCCAATTCTTCTGTGTGTACCTTTTGCTTCAGATATTAATACTAATGGAAAAGCTATCTAGGTTTTCAATCCAAATGCAATCTATAATTTGGGCAATAAACATTCTTTATCTCATTGATCTTTATTGTACTGGTGGTCAGCTAAACTCCAAGTGATGACAAACCTTTCCAAGAAGGTTCTGCAAAGTTACAGCACTTGATGTGATCTGCTCAATCCACAAGCAATCCCTTTGTACCTCATGGAGGTAAATATAATAGGGCAGCATGCACCCTTTTTTATGCCTCTCCTGATGTTTGTATTCAGAGTCAATAAACAAGGTTACTTCTGTTATTATATCTTTCAAGGAATCTTGAACGATTTTGACATATAGATGAATGGGAATCACCGCAGTAGTAACAACCTCTATTTTATGTAGATTTCCTTGGTCCTTTAGGGGAAAGGGAGATCACTTAGCTTCCTTCTTGGCTCCAGCACTTGGGGAATTGATATTGGAGGTTTTAACAGAAGTTTAATCATAAGTTTTGCCATTCACTGGCTTGCAGGGACACTTCTGACCAATTACTACTGTTTGTAACTCACTGAAGTGCAGAGGAACAGTGTTTTAATTGCTCTTACTTAGGCTTTGTATATTTTTTAATATTATTAGTAAAGGTGTTTATGGCATTTTATGGTTGAGAAGTATCTCATCACTTTCTTAAACCTAACATTCAACTGGCCAGCGTTACACTGGACCCAGAATTTTTGGTATGGTTGGCAGAGGTTTTTTATAATGTCATCATGATCAATTAATTTTTAGAAGTGATTTTAACATCTTTGTTGGAAAAAGGGAAGTGAGTAAGAAAGAGGGCCTTGAGGTGACTGGATGGCTATATGAAGGAACCTGGTATATCCTGTAGCTAGTAGAGGTATAGGAGGAGCTCTTTCAGTCAGCTAGGGAGAATTTTGCCTAACCCCCTTCCCCAACCTGGATGAGAAATGAATAAAATGGATGTGAAAAGAAGCTTAAGAAAGTAGATATACAGTAAAATATTCCTTGGACCTTATTAATGGTTTTTGAAAAGCTATTATGAGGAAAATCAAGGCAAGTTATCCTTGCATATTCAGCAATTTGGGGCAGAAATGAAGAAGCTTTTGGTTTTTAAGGCTCTTGCCTCAATGGCAGGAGTAACATAAATCTAATAACATTATGTGGGGGGAAAGGACAATGATAACAGAGGCAGCCAGGTGACATAGTGAACAGAATATCAGACCTGACTTCAAATCTGGCCTCAGAAACCTCCCAGCTGTGTGACCCTGGAGAAGTTACTTAACCTTGATTGCCTCCGTTTTCTCATCTGTAAAATGAGGCGGAAAAGACAGTGGCAAAGCCCTCCAGTATCTTTGCCAGGAAAACCCCAAATGGGGTTACACAGAGTCAGACATTACTGGAAAACAACCCAACAACATAAAACATATTAGATATTCCAAAAGTCTTAGTGCAGTTTTTAGCTTCAAAAACTTAAAACTGTCTCAAGTTTCAAATACTTAAAATTGCACTAAGACTTTTGAGGTACCCAATATATTCTGTTTGTCCACTACAAACTTTATTCTCCTTATTTCCATTTGGTTTGTCTAAAACTTGTCTTTTTTTTAAAGAAGTATAGCTTCTATTCAGATCAACATGGTATATATTTATTTTCTAAATTAGTTTTATTACTTTTAAGTAACATGTGCAGACAATAGTTTTACTAAATGAAAATAGGTTAAATAGAAAGCAGCAGTACTCATAATAGTAATAGCTAACATTTATGCATCACTTTAAGGTTTGCAAAGTACTTTACAAATATTAACTCATTTTATCCTGACAACTACCATGGAAAGTATATTAATATCTCCATTGTACAGATGAGGAAAACAAGGCAGACAACAGTTAAGTGACTTGCCCAGGGTCATACAGTTACTAAGTGTTTGAGGTGAACTCAGGCAAAGCTAAGTGGCACAGTGAATAACGTGTCTGCAGTCAGGAAGACCCGAGTTCAATCTGGCCTCAGACAATTGCTAGTTGTGTGACCCTGGGCAAGTCACTTAACTTTGCCTCAGTTTCCTCATCTGCAAAATGAGCTGAAGAAGGAAATAGCCAACCACTCCAGTATCTTTGCCATGAAACCCCCAAAAAGGGATCATGAAGAGTTAGTCACAACTAAAAGCTACTACACAACAAAGTATATTTGCTGAATTCATCACAATATTCACATAAACCAGTAAAGCATGGCTGGAATGAACCTTCCTCATCTCCATATCTAAATTTCTTATCTTCCTTCAAGACTCAGCTGAGGTTCTATATTCTCAATGAAGACTTCCTTGATCACCCTAGCTATTATCTCTCTCAGTTCTCCCTGTGCTGTCACTTGGGTTCATGTTACATCCCCACTGTAGAAGTAAGCTTGCTGAATACAGGAGTTGTTTCATTTGTGTCTCTGTGTCCCTAGTAGTCAGCAAAAAGTGAACATAAAAAGATGAAGCCAAGACTGAGATGGACATTGAAAGATAAGTACCATTTGGATAGGTAAAAGGACAGAAATATAGTTTGCTTTCTACCAGTGAGGCTATAGGGAGCAAGGTCTTTACATTATTTTTGGTTTTTATCCCTAAAATTATCTAGCAGTGTTAGGAGCTACATTAATGCTGAATTAAAATCTAGACCACACACTAAGCTATCTAATGGGAACCCAGCATCAAACTATTATATTTCAAAAAAGTTACACAAGCAAGTTTATTAACAATACACATTGCATAGTTATTTTTGAATTTTTCCTTTTGGTTGCAAAGTACTTTGGAGAGAAAAGAATATTTTAAAATCTTGCTTATTTAAAAGCTAGAATAGTATCTGCAGCATCTAAAAGAATGTTTGGCTCATTATCACCTCATCTAAATCTGTTTTTGAAAGTCTTCATAATAATCAACATCTTAAATTTATTTCATAATGTAACAAATACCACTGAAAATTTTTCATTTATCAGGACCACATTAATATGTTTTTAATAGTTACTCACATGCCAAGAATAATCATGGTTGTCATCTGTAGGCAATGGAATCACTAACAGGTTCTGAAGAATAAATGCAGCCTAAAAAAAATGAAGAGAACATCAACACTGCCATCTTGCTGTCATATCAGAAGTCATCAATGTGTATTAAATTTGTTAACCAAGTATATCACAGATCAATTGCAAATGAAATTTACAACTTAAGGCTCATGGCTATCAAGAATATAATTTTATAGATAATAACCTAAAAAACCACAATCATTTTGCTCAGCCAATTTCCTTTTCCTCTTTTAATATCTAGTGTTTTCCAAACAAAAATAAAAAAATATTATCTCTACTATGAATCATTTAGTTACATGTCAATTTTCTAAAATCAAAATACTATGTATGCATAAAAATGTCCTCTCAACAAATACTTTACTTCAATATGAAAATGAAATAAAAATTAATATAATACACATTAAAACTTACTCAGTGAAAGCAGCCAAAATTAATATATCATGTTTTCACTTTCAATTAGTGAATGCATGGCTCAAAAGATGTCAACTAACTTCAATATTTATCCCAGAAAAAAAAATTAAGACAGTAATTCTGAAGCTAATATATATGTATATACATGTATATCTACGTATATATAGCTCCAAAATATAACAAAAATCTCTGTAACATCAAATAATTCTTAAATAAAAGAACATATAAGCACCTTTAGATACATATTGAATTCATTTTCGAATGAATGAGTACATTCACCACTTTAAGAATAACATGCATTACACACAGGCTAGGCAAGTTTTTCACTAAAAGACAAGAAAATTGTCCCTGAGACTTACTTGGTTCAAAAGACTAAAGCTCAACCAGTTGACATAGCTTCCTGGTTGCCTAAGTAAAAAATACCAAAATATAAGAAATTGAGGCTCCTCAGGCTTGACATATTTTTCTATGTCACCATGGCAAATGAGGAAACGTGAGAACTTGTACCATCTGGATCAACGCTGAAGTACTGCTAAATATCTTAGTATACATAAGCCAAATCTCCTATAGTTAAAAGCTAAAAGATCTATTAGTGTCCCATTTCATTCTAACTCCATGTCTGGCCCAGAACAACTATAAAAATGTGGACAGACAGATAGATGATGGATGGATGGACAGACAGACAGATAGGCAGACAGACAAGCAGACAAATATCTCACAACTTTAACTTTCCAGAATGGATGAAATTTCTAAAAAATCAGCCAGATCTGTAAGAGGAAAAAAACTCTTTAATGGAATGTACTGAAGTATATGCCTAGTTTGAATGGAATATCTGCTAGGCTTAAAATCAGAAAAAAAATGGACTTGAATATGAACTAACACTTCCTACCTAGGGAAGCAGAATGGTGTTGTGGAAAGAGTGTTGGATTTGGGGTCAGAGGACTTGGATTCAAATACCAACTCCAATGTGACCTTGAACAAACCAATTAACTTTTCAGGATCTGAGTGTTGACAATTACATAAAGAGATGGTTGAACTAGTCAGTCAGTCAATTATCTAGTACTTACTAAGCTCCTACTATGTTTCAGACAGAGACAACTATGCAGTTAGGTGACTCAATAGATACAGCTCTGGACCTGGCCTAGGAAGGCTTGGGTCCAAATCCAGCCTCAGACACTCACTAGCTGTGTGATCCTGGACAAGTCACTTAACATCTGTTGGCCCTAATCCACTGGAAAAGGAAATGGAAAACCATTCCAGGATCTTTACCAAGAAAACCTCCTTCTGTTACCTTCTGAACAGTATTGCAAAGCTTTATTCATAGATCTTCTGGCTCCCAATCTACCAGATCTAATCCCTTAAATCTATTCATCACTTTCACTTCATATTCATAAAGGATGCTCTCATATCTATATGATCTGATGGTTTCCCTACTTTCTTCAATTTAAGTCTGAATTTTGCAATAAGAAGCTGAGCCATATTTAGCTCCAGAATGTGTTATCCACCTTTGGCTGAAAAGTATACAATCAGTCTCTCATATTGACCATATGGTGATGTTGATGTGTAGAGTCATCTTTGGGTTTATTGAAAGAGTTTTTGCTATGACTAGATAACTATCTTGACAAAATTCTATTAGTCCCTGCCGTGCTTTATTTTGTACTCCAAGGCCAAACCTGCTTGTTATTCCAATTATCTTCTGATTTCCTATTTTGGCATTCTGATCCCCTAAGATGAATGTGACTTTGTGTGTGTGTGTGTGATTTCTTGAAGATCTTCTCATAGGTATTGTGATGTTGAACAGTTTGCCTTGGATTAAAATAGATAGCATTCTGTCATGTCTGAGATTATACTTCAGTACTTACTATGAGGGCTACTCCATTTCTTCTAAGTAATTATTGCCTACAACAGTATATGTAATAATCCACCTGAATTAAATTCACCCACTCTCATCCATTGAAATTCACTGACACCTAAGATGCTGATGTTTAATCTTTTAATCTCCTGTCTGACCACATTCATCTACCTTAGTTCACAGATCTTACATTTTGGTTCCTATGCAATATTGATCTTTATAGTATCAGATCTTCCTTTCATCACAAGAAGCATCCACAGCTGAGTTTCCTTTGGGCTTTGGATAAACCACTTTATTAGTACCATAACTACTTGGAGTTAACCTCCATCTTTCCCCATTAGCGTATTGAACACACTCTGACCTGAGAGGCTCAACTTCTGATGTCATCTCTTTAATCACTTTAATACTCTCTGTGGAGTTTGCTTAGCAAAGATATTTGAGTGGTTTACCATTTCCTTCTCTAGTGGATCCCCTTTTGTCAGGACTCTCCACTCTGACTTGTCCATCTTGGGTAACCAAGTTATGGTGTAGCTTACAGTTCATTAAGCTACACAAGCCCCTCCACCACAAGAAGGATAAGTAGTCTCTAATGTGTATTAAATAGCAGTATTAAAGCATCAGAAAATATTACTTCAATCATGAATTATATAAAGTACAAAGCACCAAGAATTATACCACCTACGATAAAATTTTAAATGATGTTTCAAAGAGAAAAAGCCAAAAATTTCCATTTTTGTGGGTTGTCAATGAGATTAAATTACTGAATTAATAAACTTTCAAATGAAATAAATGAACAGAATAGGTGACATACCTCTCTGCGAACCATACTACATTCTGAATGATCCAGAAGAATGTTCACCACCATGGCCCAAAGTCCACCAGAGATGTTTTGACAACTGTTGGCTAAGGCAATACATCCATGTTTATCAGAAGTCAGAGTTGCTCCTATTGCTAGGGAAGTGAACCTGACCTATTTAATAAAATAAAAATGTGTTAAACTAAACATCTTACCTTGTTATCAATTTCTACAGGTTTTAGGATATTTCAAACAGAACAACTATGATCCTAAGTCAAATAGTCTAACACAATCAGCCGTTCTGGTTTGGAATTCTCCACCATGCCTTCAGGAACCTCCTCATTCTGCAAGATCACATTAGTCTTGGTATTTACACACCATCAGTACCGTTTGCTCTTGGAACCCCTCTAAGCAGAGGGCAAAGGGAAGAGTTCCTCTAAAAACCTCCATTTAAGGTGGGAACACAGAGTAGGCACTCTTTTGGATTTCTCCATAATGTCTGCAGGCAGGTTACTCCTTCCCTTTCAGCTTCCTTTTGTGTGCTGTCTTCCTGCATTAGACTGTAAGCTCCTTGAAGACTGAGATTGCTTTTTTTTTTTCTGGTAATTATATCCCCAGAGCTAAGCACAGTGCTAGGCAGATAGTAAGCACTTAATAAATATTTCCTGACTAACTAACTGAAAATAGAACATGTAAATTAAATCATTATTTAAGTTAAATAACTACTAGACTGCTTGCTACCTAAACAAAAATAAATAACTAAAAACAATTTTCACAAGCTAACGCATTGTATTTTTCCAAGATCATTAAGGAATCTATTATTGTTTATTAAGGTATCTACATGGACAGTGGGCAATATGTGTTTTTAATCTTCTTAGTGGGTATGAGTTAGTCTTTCTACCATTTCCATACATGTCATACAGAATAGCACCTAAGACAATGAAGCAAGGAAAAATAGTTAGACTAAACAAATATGCAGAAAAGAAATTCATGTTACAAGTCACAATTTTAAGGGCACTCTGGTATTGATTTTTAAGAGTGCTTCAACTGCCTTAAAATAATTAACATAATTCATAATCATTTTGAAAACCCAAACTATCTGACTATATTAATAGATATAGAAAAATCATTTGACAAAGTACAACAGTAATTTACACCGGAAACTCTACAAAGCATGGTCACTGAAGAACTTTTAAAAGTATATATCTAAAACTAAAAGCTAGCATTATTAGCAATGGATGAATATTAGAACTTTCCAATTAAAAAAAAAGCAATAAAAGGAGAAAAGCAAAGTTGTACTGTCTTTTACCATCGTTATGTGACAAAATTGTTTTGGAAATGCTATGAAAGCAAAAGAAATTAAAATCACAAATATAAATAAGGAGAGAAAACTTTCCAATCTGGACAGACATAAGGGTTTACACAAAGATGACCCAAGTGAGATGATTAATATTGATTCTGTATTTTTTTTATTGATTCTATTTAGAACTAATTAATTTGACCAGTAATTGCTCAAGTAGTGGTTCTTTGTCTCTGATTCTGCTGGTCTGTAATGAGTTAAGTTTAAAAATCCAGCTTTCCTGACAATCACTGATCTAACTCTTGCCTCAATGAATTTAACTGACCAAAGGGGACATATGTGAAAATAAGGGGAGTTAGATCTAATATCTTTACACCAAATAATGAGCACTTCTTAATCTTGTAACAGAACAGGATATAGGGGGTAAGCTCATGGTTAGCCCCCATTATCAAACTTCCAACTAATCATGCTGTTCCCTGTGCCTCAGCTTTGTAACCAATCATGCTGTCCCCAATCCCCTGAGGTCCTCTATCCTGTCCTGCTCTTTGTTCTAGAATGTCCAAAACCTATCAAAGTGAAGCTGCCATCTGCTTAGGGTCTTTGGCAAGCCACTGACCTCTTTACTGACAAGCAGCAAGCTTCTATTAATACATGTTATCTTTCTGGAAGAATTGCCTCAGTTTACCCTTTCATTAAATTACAATCAGGACCCTAGTAAATGAACAAAGAATCAAACAGAAACAACTAAAAGCTTTAGTAAAATAAAAAGACATAAAAATCAACCCAAAAAAATTAAGAGCATTTCTTCAGAGCAATAACAAAAACAAAGAAGAAATAATAGAAAAGAAAAATACCATTCAAAATTACTATAAAATGCATTCAATATTTAGGATTTAATCTTACCACAACATACTCAAGGCTTATGTGATTAGAATTTGGAAAACTTAAATAACTAGAAGAAGAGTTTTTGTTCACAATTAGGCTATGCCAATAAAATAAATGCACTACAGTACTTAAACTACCGATTACAAAATTAATTTCAAGCAAGAAGATAGCGCTTGAATCTCAAAGGAAATAATAAAAACAAGATAAGTATGATGGAGAAATAATACTTAATGACTACAAACTTCAATATAAAGCAATAATCATCAAGAAACTGTTAGATAATGGTCAACATATTGAAAAGTAAAGCAGCGAAATAGAACAGAAAAGCAACAATAAGAAATAAGTGAATTCAATGGCCTGCTGTTGGAAAACCAAAAAATATAAACTACTTGGGGGAAAGACTATCTATTTGAAAAAAAGTAATGGGGAAAAACAGAAAGTAATTTGACAAAAAAATAGCTTTAGACCAGCATCTTACACCTTATACTACAATAATTACAAATGGATATATGACCCAAAAATAAAAATACATATCATAAAAAAGTAGGAAAATGGATAGAGATGTCTTTCACAGTGGGGTTGGGTGGAATTCTTAACCAAACAAAGAACATAGGAGGCTGAAAAAGATAAAACAGAAAATATCAATTAAAGGAAATTGAAAAAGCTTTTGCACAAATAAGAAGGAATACCAATTTCCAATGAATGAAGGAATAAGTTTTCACATTGAAATAATGTAAAAAATGATAAATTCTGCTATAATGTAAAATGTTATAAATGATAAATATCATATCCCCAGATAATGTTGAAAGATTAAAACATTATCTATAGAAAGCTTTTTAAAATGAGAATTTATAAACACAATTTAGAGGCTTTGATTTTTAAAGCTGGGTATTATTTTTTCTTCTAAAATTAAAAAAAAGTTTACTTATTCCTCTATTTTTGTAATACATTAAAATCTGATTATATCTCATCTCCCCTAATAAATGAGTCTTCCCTTGTGACAGACTTTTTCTTTAAGAAAAAAAATAAAATTCAATAAAACCAGCTATCAATAAAACCTGTGTTAAACAGTACATGCAACATTCTACATTCCTCTAGTAGGAGTCTTCTGGGGTGAAGGTTTTTTTCTTTTTGAATATACAATTTTACAGCCATTCTGTTTTACTGTTCTTTTTCATTTATATTGTTGTCATTGTATTTGCTGCTTTCCTTGCTTTGCTTTTTTACATCAAATCATATAAGTTTTCTTATGTTTCTTGGATTTCCTTTTATAAGGTGCAAAAATATTTCTTTACATTCATTTACCACAATTTATCAATTTCCTCTTTAGTTAGCACTTCTTTGCCACCACAAAAAGTGCTGCTATGAACACCCTAATATTTATGGAAACTTTCTATCTTTGACTTTCTTGGGGTAGATGCTTAGAACTGATATCTCCAGATCAAACTGAGATTTTAGTCACTTTTTTCTGACAATTCCCCACTGTTTTTCAGAAAGACTTGGATAATTCACAGCTTCATCAACAGAGGATTGGTGTACCAGTCTTCCTATCTCCCAGCCAACATTGAAGAGGACTCCTACTCAAATCACAGCAGCAGGAACAGACATCTTAGTAAGTAGAAGGTAGCAGGAAGAAATATTTTGAGAAAGGGACTAGAAAGGAAAATAGTCCCATAGAATAGTAACAGCTGAGAAGAGGCAGTCCCGGAAGCAGTAGTATGATATAGTTAACTTGAGTATGAAGATGAGTCTCCAAATGGAGAAAATGTTTATTAACAAAGAATGCTATAAATTAGGTTGCATATTAGGGTTTCCTGTAGGAATGTGTAATACCTTTAGTTTAATATATATGTAATAAGGGTATATATATGTGTGTGTATATGTATGTGTCTGTGTGTATATATATGTGTGTGTGTATAGGGTATATATACTACATATATGTGCGTATATATGTATGTGTGTATACATATATATTTTTTATACAATGTTTATATGTATAAATGTGTATATGTAAGTATATGTTGTCTGTCCTTTGGTCCAGAAGAGGACCATGACATCAGGAAGTTGATGGTATGACATGCAAATGAATTGGATTTAAGTGAGGCATGGCTGTGCAAAGTCACCAGCCTCATTTTCTCCTCTGGAGTCATCTGGGTCCAATGGCAAAATATGCATCAGGACAACTGGAGACAACCCTGGATGCAATGGGAGACTTTGGCCTTTTTAAGTTTAGGTCTTTCCCAGGTCTCAATCTGAGTGAGGCAATATCCATTCAGTGATTAAGACTAGGTGAAAAATGAGGCAAAGAATGGTCTCTTTTAATTAATCAAAAAACAAAAAAATCAGTTTGGAAGGGGAAGACCCTCAGGGTTTCTGGCTAAAGCATAAACAATTGCTATTTACACTCACTCTGAGCCATCATAACCAAAACAACACCCAAGTAAGGCTTGGGCTGAGATATGTGTGTGAGTTCCCCTGAGAACACGTGTATGTGTGTGTGTGCGTATATGTGCATGTGTGTATATATTTACATTTAGGTACAGTCACTGATATATTTCTGCATTTGAAATGTTTTTTTATTTTTATACCTTCACACATGATAAACAAAAAAACCCCCAAAAAGTTGAGACCCTAGTTTTATACTAACCTCTGGATCCCTATCAACCCATAATGGAATCAACCAAGCCAGTCCCTGTTGGGTAAGATTTTGCTCCTCATTGTTACCCTCATAAGGCAAGGACCACATTGAAATCCAATCCTATATTTAAAAAAAAAAAAGAAAAATAAGCTTTAATAAATCTTAATTTTCAAAGTGTCCAACAATGAAGACAATGTAGAATAATTCTACTTTTAAAAATAACAAAAAGGTAATAAACAATATTCATCACTGCTTTTAAAAAAAGTCATTTCAGTCAAACATTTTTAAAAACCAGGTACTCAGATTTATAATTAAAATTACAAGTATATTTTTCCAAATATGATCATTTAAAACTAAATTATTCTATTGAATGCAGTTATTACTTTTAAAAAATAAAATTTAAATTAAACACATTTATTTAAGCATTTCCAAATTCGAAATATTATCTTAACTGAAAATCACTGTTTTATAAAAGTGAAACGAATAGAGAGATGTTTCATGTAAGATGCAACTACCAGAAGTCTTACAGCATTTCTGTTTTCTAAACAACCTATACAGATGACAAGCTAAGGGCAGTTTTGAGGGCTCTCACCAAGATATTGGCCTGACTCATCATCTCATGGGACAAATGTAACAAGCAAAGAACCGTGCTCTTTGTGACACCCTTTCCCATAAAGGACATGGCAGTTCCTCCCCGTTCCACATAGAAGGAAGAAATGACCTGAAAATCAAATATAAAACAATCTCATGGTAGCTTTACTGTGAGTAGTATAAAAGAAAAGAAAACAAAATTATACTGAGGTCAGTGAATTAAACCCTGATTACATAAAGAGAGAATACTCTTTTGAAATGTACTTTTCCTTTAGAATTTGGGTAAAAGATTCATGGTTCCCTCCTCTCACAGACTCTTGGGACAATTAATGATATCGTGACTTAAAATATACTTGTCACATTGCTTAAGTCTCACACCCTCAACCTGATTCTTACTTAAGTTAAAATCATGAAACATCAACTAGGTATTTAAACAAATACTATTTAACTGGAACTATATTAAATGTCATTTAGATATCAGAAAAAGTGAACCACAGTTGACTGAAAGAATACTAGACTTAAGTCAGGAGATAGAGGTTCAAATGTTGGCTTCTCCACTTACTGACCATAAGATCTTGAGTAAACGACTTCATTTCTCTAGCAGTCTCCTCACCTGATAAAATAATACTACCCACATCACAAAGTTGTTGGGAGGAAAGTGTTTTGCACAATGTAAAATAATATAAAAACATATTCCATCATGATAATTTTTAATAAGATGAAGAAACAAAGAACACTAGACTGGGAATAAAGAGATATACATTTAAAAACAAGCTACATCAATTCCTAGTTCTTTGACCCTGGGCACATCATAAAGATACAGATTTTAGAGTTTGAGGTGATACTGGAGATCATCTCATAATAATATTAGCTGGCAATTATATAAATCTTTAATGTTTTCACCGTGCTTTTCAAATATTATCTCATTTTATCCTCGTGAAAATCCTGGGAGGTTATTATTGCTATTATTTACATTTTATAAATGAAGAAACTGAGACATGGAGAAGTGACTTGCCCAAGGTAACACAGCTAGTAAGTATCTGAGGCCGAATTTGAACTCAGATCTTCTTGATTCCAGGTACAGCAGTGTCCTCTGTGCCATCCACCACCGTAAAGTCTATTCAACTTTTTCATTTTGCTGACTAATGACTAAGGACTAGAAAAATCAAAGTAAAATGTGCAAAGTCACAAAGGAAACAAGGCTGATCCCCAGATAAGGAGGCTAAACCCAACTCTCCATATAACTGATGTGTCAATACCTATAACTATGTATGATCTTTGGAAAAACATTTCACCTGTAACAAGACCAGCCTCCCCATCTCTAAAACCAGGATTATAACACTTACACTACATACTTTCAACATTTTTTATGAAGAAAGTCCTGTATAAACTTAAACTGCAACATAAATATGAATTGTTCTGTTTTAAAGAGATGGAAAGGATCTTTTCATTGTAACTAATCCCACTAGATTTCTCAAAGTTCAGTCACAATCACTTTTAATTTGGAATGCCATACTGAATTGTCCTGTTATCACAGCATACAACATGTGTGACCTTAACAAGATTACATTTTTTTCCCTCTACTTGGATACTTATCAATTTGATTATCTCCTATTTCTGTCAGAAATTATCCAAAGATTATTTATTCCAAAGATACTTGGAATAAATGTTACTAAGAAATATTGAACTTGAAATTGAACCCCAAAGTGATTTATTAATGTTCCTCCCTAAGTAAGCAAACAGAACAAATCTATAGTAGTTGAGCTATTTTAGGGACTATTTTTATTGATTAGCATAGGTTAACTAAGAGTTTGTTGGCTACTAAAAGAATTCTGGAAAAAATAGAACACTCTCGATGTACTGAAGAAGTAACAAAAACATTATTGGGTTTAAGAGCAAAATATTGCAGGTTAGACATTAAATGAAAGATTGTGAAACAATGCAATGAAATTATACAAACTTGAAACCAATCCAATGGTCAAAATCTTCTTTCTCCTTCACTTAAGTCATATTCTGTGAGTGTGTCTGTGTTTGTCCTTTGCCGCTAAAGACCACCATGCCATCAGAGAAATGACATGACTTGCACTTGACTTTGTTTTTGAGTGAGGGAGGGCTGTGCAGGTCACCAACCTCACTTCTCCGCCAGAGCCATCTGAATCCAGTGACCAGATATTCATCAGGATGACCCAGGATGAGGCAAGTGGGGTTAAGTGACTTGCCCAAGGTCACACAGTTAACGAGTGTAAAGGGTCTAAGGTGAGATTTGAACTCAGATCCTCTATGTTAAGTTAAAGACTGAATATCTGTTCAACTAAATTATCAATATTTACGCTATTAACTTATTTTAAAAGGCAACTAATTGTTCAGTAATACTACATTAAAGACAAACAAAAGAACTTAAAATTTAAGTTTTATAAATGGGGAAGATACAAAGTATCTCTATATATGACGATTAAAATGGGTTTCGTCTATTATCGTTTTGTGATCTCATTCTCATTTGCAACTAATTAATGTGCAATCCTGAATAAAAAAAAATTAAATTCCAAGTCCCAGTTCCCACATCTTTAAAAGTTATCACATGTAGCTATTGTGAAAGTTTTCAAAAATCAATAAACACCAAATACCCCAAATAGGAATAATGACACTAAACAACCATTACAAGAATAATCTACCTCAAGAAGGCCTGACAGGTATTTTGTACAAATGGAGAATGGCTCAGTTACAGCAGAATGAGAACTCCACCCTGGGACCGCTGTGATGTGAACCATTCCTTGTAATGTTCTCTCCAGGGAAGGTAGTCCATAAAAATGAGGCACATCTGTTACTCTCAGGCATTGTAGCAGCTTCAGAGCCAGCTGTGTCTTGAAAACGTAAATAAGTTCCAAGGACTTCCTATGGATACAGGAGGGGAAAAAATCAACTACAACACGGGTGTAAGTCAGTTTAATGGGTCACTTTATTAGCTGTACAGAGCTACTTGTTACTCATTGTTATCATAAAAGTAAAAAGAAGATGTCAGTAAATATTCCTTTCATAAAACAAATATCCTTAAGTAAACCAGTAGACTATAATCAGAGGGGAGGACATATAATAAAAAAAAAAAAAGTAAAAAGGAATGATATTGGGAAAAAATACTAAATCATTATCATCACCAAATATAAGGACAGAAAGTGAGAGTGAAACAGTAAATATTATGCCTTGGACTTTAAAAACTTGAACTCTTGAGAATTAAAAAAAAGCCCCCTCCAATCGTGTTATTCACTTAAAAAGTATCTCTACTTAGCTGAAAAAAGGACATATGGTGATGTCCTCTTAGAATTTTTTAAAATAGTATCTTTAATAAAGGAACACCATTATCAGCAATATACTATTAAAAACAATTGTAAAAAAAACTACAGATGACAGAGTAAGTAAAAGGTAACCTAGAGTGAAGCTCTTCCTCAACTACCCCAAACACCAAGAACACTGAAAGTCAACAGTTCAGGAAGTGGAAAACTGAAAGAGTTTGCTACGGAAATTTTACAGAAAAAAAAACCCCCAAAAACTAAATACTAACTCATCAGCCTACCACTCCTATTGTTCCCACCCTCATCTCAACCCCCTCTTTGACAGCTTATGACTGCACTAGATGATAGCGCTTAATGCGATTTTAGGCACAAAATTTTTGAGTTAATTTTGGAGTCCTTGAGGCTTGTGACCAAAGTGTCATACTCAACTCCTCAGTCTCTCTCACTCTGCTCCCACCCCAACCTCCACATACCCAATCTGTTGCCAGCGCCTGTTCACTTTACATTCGCAACATCTCTCTAATACTGCCACCACCCATGCAGGTCCTCATGCCTAAATTATTGCAATAGCCGGCATGATTCTTCTTTCAAGTCCTTCTTCACTCTAGGCCATCCTCCAGTCACCAAAGTGATTTTCTTAAAGCACAGGCCTCACCATATCAACACACACACGCACACACACTCACTCAATGAACTTCAGTAACTCCCTATTACTTCCAGGATCAATTACAAAATTATAATTCCTCGGTTTAGCATTCAAAGTACTTCATAACCTACCCCTATTACTAACCTTTTCTTTGTTTTTACACCTTACCCTCCCTCCCTCTAAGCTCCCAAATCTCCTCAATCCAGTGACACTGGGGCTGTTCCCCACACAAGACATTCTCTCTCAACTTCAGGCATTTTTCACTGGCTATCTCCAAGCCTAGGGTGCTCTACTTTCTTATCTCACTCTCCTGGATTCCTGGACTTATCAAGTCTCACTTAAGTCAGTTCTTCAGGAAGCCTTTCCCAACACCTCTTGATTCTAGCACCTTCATTCTGTTTCTTATTTCCTATTTATTCTGTATGTAGTTTATTTGTAAATTGTTTCTCCCATTGGATTGTGAATTCCTCAAAGGAAGCATCTATTTCTTTTTGTATCCCCAGTGCTTAGCACAGTGCCTGGCAGATAACAGATGCTTACTAAAGACTCTGGGCAAATCACTTTACTTATAGCTGGCCTCAAAGGTTTCTTTCAGAACTAAATCGATGCTACTATGATTATGCGATAACCTGTTGTTTATAGTGGGGAAGGGGAAAAGAAAGAAATTCAAGAACAAAATTTATATTTCCAAGAGAGATTTATTATAGGATATTCTTTAGGACCAATCTGAGATGTGTGGAACAGGCTAGAATGGCATGCTTCAGATCTCCAAATCTGCATCCAAACTGAGGGAAGATAGCAAAGTTCTCCAGATTCTTCTTCTTCCTCCTTTTCCCCTTTACTTCTCCTTCTGCTTTTGGGAGAGCCTTCCCAACTCTCTCTTTTTTATAAGAAAAACATTCCATCTCTGGTGATGCTCTCCTTTTAGGAAGGTGCCAGGATGATGACTGTTAGGTAACAGAATGCTATCTATTATTTCCACCTCCAAATCTACACTTTGGAATCTTTGAGTATAACAAATGATCAAGGAGCACGAGAATATGAGATTGGAATGGTTTTTAATTTACCCAACGTCAGCTAACAAGGTGGTTATAGAAGGTTTTATCTATGACACCAGGAGCTATGAGGTGATTTGGCACTAGACAAACACTGAACTATGAAGTTGAGGAAAAAAGGAAGAGATTTTTCTCAACTCCTTTTAGAGGCAAAAGTAAAAGAAAGCAATAAAGAATTAACATTTATAGGATACCATCACTCAATTAACATGGGCAGGAATCTTCCAAGGGAGTTCTGCTTTTTAAATTGCCAGTGAGCACCTCCTGTTAAATGACCCTGGGTTGTTCACTTGGAATGATGATCCAAAGCCTTATGAAATCTACGTAAGGTTTTTTCTCTTGGGTTTATAGATAGAAATGTTACCTCACATTCTGTAAGGGAAGGGGCATAATCTTCTAATAAACAAAGATCCTAACAAGTGGAGGGAAAGGGGTCTTAATTATTAAAATAAATGTGTGTACACATTTATATACTCCACAGCAAGCCATATCAATTCATTTACAGTCCCAGAGGGAAGAACAACATTTGCAGGTAGAGAATTTGAAGAGGCACAGGAGTTCTAGGCTTAACAAAAAAAAGAACTTTCATTTAAAGCAAGGATATCATGGGGGGAAAAAAATCAACCCAGTGACTTACAAATAAAATTTGACTGAGGAGAAATGAACTAACACTGAGAAAAAGGAGGGATCAAAATGAATAAATACTTCCTAATAAGAGAAACTGAGTCAAAATCCCCAGAGAAAGGAGATATTTCAACAAATACTACAAGGGCTCTTAACACAACAATGGAGCAGAAAATGTAAGAACTGAGGGGGTGGAACAAAATATGTATGCTTCAGATGACTCTAAATAAAGCAGAAGTTGCAACTGTCTCTAAGAATAATATGAGAAAAACTGCACAATGTTTTGCTAAAATGTCCTGTTGGACCACTCTAGTTATTCCTGTTGAAAAGTGCAATGTGGTTAGTTTGTCATCACTTGCTCCTGAAGAAGCTATGGTGGCTTTTATTTCTTCCTGTTTCCCTAAGTTTTCACACATTCCTGTAATTATCTTTTAAAATTTTACCTAGAAACAAAGTCAAGACCACTGCACCAGTCTACAGCTTGTATAGCCTGCTCCCTGTTTTGAAAACTGGGACAATATTTGCCCTTGCCTAAGACATGAAACATGGTTCCTAGTCTAAAATCCTTTTACAAAGATTTCCAACAGGGACTCATGAATTGTACATTCTTTCAGCACTCCGGCCTGCAGTTCATCCAGATTTTGTGAGTTAAATTCACCAAGGGTGCTGACTGTTATCTTATTATCTCCAAACTTTAGTTTCAACTTCTCTTCTTTGTTCTCTTTTCTTCTCTTTCTTTGAAACAGCAGCTCAACCGTCTCACAATTATCTAGTATTATTAACCCAATTAACCTTAAGCAATAATCCTATCCTTTAATACTCCTTCTGCCCCTAACAAAACATAAAATCAGCTTTTATGGTTCAAACACTCATTATCAACATCAGCTCAGTTCGAGAATCTACTTCTGACACCATCATTATAAGGGAATGTTACTTTTTTGTATTCATCCTCAATCACTTGTGTTTTCTTCCACTTTTTTAAACAGGTCTTTTAAAAAAAAAATTAGAATTTCTCAAATCCCCTGTGCAACAACAACACAGGTCTCTTTAGGCAGTTCTTTACATCAAGATAATGTCAGCTTCCCTTTTCAGTATTTCATTCTTCTACACACACACACACACACACACACACACACACACACACTCTGTAAGGGGGCAGTGACTTGTCCTCCAACTTTTTTGTATTTTCTTCTTCAATAGCCTATTCTTGTTATTTACAATCAGATCCACAATAGCAGTTCCCTTTTCCCTCATAGCATGCTCCATTTGATGACAGATGTAATTACTATTAAGGCAACTCCCAAATTCATTAGTTATTCTGCTTCTGATCTTTCATCTGATTATACCTGTGAATTAACATCACTATTCCTTGGAGCATAAGAAGGTGCAGCTGGCACAGATGGTCCACATTCTGAATGGAAAGCCTCGTATATCAAATAGCTCCAAATGTTCAACAGGTCTTCTCCTACATCACATTTGTCCACCTTCATGACATAGGTAAGAACTCTCCTCAGTTACCACATCCTTTTTCTTGCTTCTTCCTTAAAGCACTTCTACCCTTTCAAGGAAAATTTCATTCTCCCAATTCATCTGGAGAAGAGAACTCAATCATGATAGCCCTTTCTTTTAATTTCTTCCTCTAAGTCAAAGAATTTTCTGAATTTTTTTTTTTACTTCCGACTAAGAGAAATACAAACATAATATATACTCAGCAGGTCACTAAAATTTTTTCTTTGGCCTGGATACTTCCTTGAAACACAGTCCATAGTCTTTTGTCTTCTTTAGAATAATGAAGTCCCTTGCCTTTCTCACATTCAACTTCCTTGGCTAATCCACATGATAGACTGCAGAGGCAAAATGCTTATTTGTGAAACAGAAGATGTCAACCTAATGATATCTATGAATATTTTAAATGGCCATAAATCTCCAGATATCTACGCCTTCTACTTCCATAGAAGCTAGGTTCTATAGGGACAAGATTTAATTTATTTAACATTCAAGACACAAGGACACAGATGAAATGCAATTTATTAAATAATATCTATTAATCTCATTTCACCTTGTCATTGATCTTTGTATATTACTTCTGTTCTTCTCAGAAGGCTATTGCTCTCACAAAAACTACTCTACACATTACCATTTCTTTCTGTCTATAAAAAATAAAATCTCCCAACAACTGTCAAGAGTTAAATCTGGGAAAGAAAACAAGGACTGTAATTGTTGTTATTTAAACATCTGATAATGCTAACATTATACTGCTGGTTGAACAAACAAAACAGAAGTTCATGACAGGAAATATACAGGTTCATTCATTTTGCTACCACTATGTAACAATTTATGATAACTATTTGTGAAATCAAATGGTTGGTTTTTGTCCTTTGTTCTTTTAATGGGCCAAAATGGCATCACTATGTTGGGGTTAAGGTAGAATGCCCAATTGTGACTAACCTGACTAATATGAGCTTGGAAGGTCCCACCTCAGCTCAGGTACAAATAGCATATAGCATATAAATGATATGAATGAAGTCTTTTGATTCAGGAATAAATTAGATTTAAGTAGAACTGCTCAGTCATTGGCCTTGTTCTCTCTTCGGGAGTCATCAGATTCCAGGGGCAAGACGAAAGTCAAAGTGACTAATGATAGCTCAGGATGCAAGAGACGACCTTAGCATCTTCAATGTCTAACCAAGCTCTAAGCATTCCACATCACATGCTTCAGCTGCCTTCATGGCCACTGGAATAAATTATTCTGATCTGCCCATTCTGCCAGAGGAAGTCTTCATATGCTTGGGGTAGACATCATTCTAATTCAACAATGAGTTTGAGACCCCTCAGTTACCCTCAACCTGGTTTAGCCCATCTGAGGAGATAGTGAAGCCAAGTATATATTGAGTGAAGACAAAGAATATTTACATTAATGAATGCCTCTTAGTGGCACTGCTAATTGCTCAAGACAACTGGAAAATATTCAGAATCATAGATTCTAAAGTATAAAAAGAGATTTCAGCATTTTTGGAAAATCTAAATCTTCTAAAAGGAAGATATTAGACTGACGATTTAGAAGTTTTTGTCTAGCCTTAGTCTATATTACAATCTTTTTATATATATGCCTCCTCTTTGGCACATATGACCAAAATAACCACACCAATGGAACAGAAGGCTATGCCACAAACTTTTTCCCTCAGTTTGAAAGACTGCAATGTCTTAAATGAAAAGTCTTATTACTAAAGCTCTAACAATATGAATGCATCTTTAAATACAGACATACTGGTCTGTTACATTCATGAATATGAATACCTACCTGTCTGTTACTCCCATGAATATGAATAGTAAATTATTAAAGAAAGTCATCAGTTCCTTTCGTAGTCGTTGTTTGACAGTGTTCTGAGTGTCAGCTGCTTCTTCTTGCTCTTGAGTTTCTGACTGCCCAAGGAGCTCTAAAAGTGGATTCGGATTCTAAAGGTAAAATTTTTGAAAAGAACATTTAAAATAATAATTGGTCTGTGATATTACCTACTCAACAAGCTACATTTCATGTTTGTAAAAACAACTAAGTTTCACACATACAAAGACTCTAATTGCATAACAGCTTAGAGTTTTACGTCAAAAGTCTTTTTAATTTTAAATGTTGCTTAAAAATTTCCTTTCCTATGATACTAAAAAAGATACTAAATATGCCTAAACAATTTCATAGAATTACTAATAATTTGGTATTTTGAAGTACTATTAATTATACTATTGTTGTAAAAAAAATATTAAACATGCTATGAAGTCTCAATATGTTACGTCATGATCTGAATAAATGAATAAAATATCATATATCTTAGTAGCCAAAACAGAGAAACAGAAGTATGCACAGAGCTATTCAGTGGTTTTTCAAACATGTCTGCCTCTGTCACACCATTTGCAGTTTTCTTGACAAAGATACTGGAATGGTTTGCTATTTCCTTCTCCAGCTCATTTTATAGATAAGGAAACATAGGCAAACAAGGTTAAGTGACTTGCCCAGGGTTACATGGCTAGTAAATGCCTGAGGCCAGATTTGAACTCAGAAAGATTAATCTTCTTGATTCCAGGCCTGGTATTCTATCCACTGTGCCACCTAGGTCTCCACGTACATTGTTAAAAAGGCAATATGCGGACTATAAATGTGGCACAGTGTAAAAAACCACTGGTCTGAATGTTATAAGACCTTAGTTTGCTCCCAGCTCTCCTACTAAACTGGTACAACTCTGGGCAAATCATTTACCCTCTTTGGGCACCAGTATCGTTTGTTTAAAAAAATGGCTTGGACTAGATAAACTCTAAGGTTCCATTCACTTCTAAAATTTCAAAATTTTGTGTATGTATGAAATCTTATTTGTAATGAGATGCATTCTTGAGGGTTTCCTTTAAGAAAAAAAAGGAGGAGAAGAAGAGGGAAAAGCTCCATCTTTCTTCTAAATGTACTGATCATTGGCATAGAGAATTCCCTCTAGTGAGGAAACTTCCCATGCCAATGAATATCTGCACCTGTTCTGCAACTTATAGTCTAGGGCTCCGAGAAGCCAGTAACCTATCCACAGTCACTTAGCCAGTCTGTGTCAGAAGTAGGACTGAAAACTAGGTCTTCCTGACTCCAAATATGGCTCTGTATCTACTTAATATTAATAACATATAAAATATTTTAAGAGACAGATGACAGAAAGGCCATGTTCCCAAAAGAGATGGGAAAAGTATGGAATTAAGAACAAAAGTATAGGAGTTAGTCTTGATAAAGAGAAGAACCACCTTTTCTTCCAAGATAGAAATTAAATTGTAGGGAATGGAAACATGATGGATGATGCTTAGAGCATCTGAGGTATCTAACTGGAGAAAAATCAGAGCTCAAGCAAAGCTTTTATTTTCTTTAATATGAGGCAGTTTGTTCAAGAGGAGAAATGCATTATGTAGGTGGTTTGAGGAAAGAAGTGAAGTTTTAGAACAGACTGGGAAGTTCAACAGAGCATCAACAGGGAAAAGTAAAAACAATGCACAACTCAGGGACCATTTGAGAAGAGATGACATAAATTTGTAGTGGACTTAGTCAACACTATATTGTGACTCCCCCTACTGGTACCGAGCAGCATACAAATTGTAGAAGGCAGATGGTATGGGGTAACTGAGGGCTGGAGTTTTGAAAGGTATTTTCCTGTTGCAACATGAAAGGTGGTCCAGGGATTTGAAGACAGAGAACAGCGGAAAGTTTAACTCCAATATGAAAAATATGAAAGTTGATCACCAGTATGATCTTAGAATATAAGAGAAGCACAATGTCTAAAAGAGAAGTTCTAGCCCTTCTGTATTGTGCTCCAGGCAGACCACATCTGTGTTCTTATGTTCAATTTGGGGCCATATAAAAGCTAGTAAGTATCCACAAAAGAGAAACTAGCATGGTAAAAGGCCACAAAATCACTTTATCAGTACTTGTCGAAGTAAATAGCATTTACTTAGAGAAAAGAAGATATATGATGGGTATGATGGCTGTCGTTAAGTATTTAAAGGCTGTCAAATGGAAGAAGGATTATTCTTGTTCTGCTTGGTCTCAAAGAGCAGAAAAAATATCAGTGGGTAGAAGGTCTTTGTGTCTCCAACATCTCATACAGTGACTGGTAGGTAACAGATGTTTAATAAGGTTCGGTGATTAAATGAAAACACAAAGAAAGATTTCAGCACGTTAGGAAAATCATAATGAGAATTATTCAAAAGCAGAATAGATTGCCATGATAGGTAAACCGTCACTGCAAATATTTAAGCAATGACTATCTGACCACTTGTTAAGTACCACCTCATGTTTGGGCTGGCTTTAGATAGCATTTGATAGCCCGTTGAATTCCCGGATTTTCTTGACATGTATCCCAATTATTCTGATGGCAGAAAAGTGAAGAGGAATAAAGAAGTCTCTTGAAGAGGGCAAAAGACAACAACGTAAAAGCTGGCTTGAAGCTTAACATCAAAAAGAACCCCAAGAAATGAAGATCTTGGCAACTGGGCCCATCACTTCCTGGCAAATAGAGGGAGAAGTAATGAAAGCAGTAGCAGAGTTTATATTCTTGGGCTCACAGGTCACTGCAGATGGCAACTTCAGTAATGAAATTAAAATTACTTGCTCTTTGAAAGGAAAGCTATGGAACATCTGAAAAGAATACTTAAAAAACAAAGACATCATTTTGTTGACAAAGGTCTATATAATCAAAGCTATGGTTTTTCCAGTAGCAATGTGTGGCTGTGAGAGGGGGACTATATGGTAAGTTATGCCTCACAGAATCAATGCTGCTTTTGAACTGCGATGTTAGAGAAGACTTTTGTGGGTATCTTGGACAGCAAGGTGGTCAAATCAGTCAATACTTAACAAAATTAATTCAGGCTATACACTGGAAGACCAAACACTGAAACTAAAACTTAAATACTTTGGCCACATAAGGAAAACACAGGACTCACTAGAAAAGACTCTAATGTCAGGAAAGATTGAAGGCAAAAGGAAAAGGGGTTGTAAGAAGATGCAATGGATAGATCTCAGAGCGGCATACAGCCATTACTTTAAAATATATATTGCTTATGCTCTGTATCTAGAAAGGCTGCTTTTTAAAATGAGATTTTTTTTTTTTAGTTTTTAACATAACTAAAATTTATATGTCAAAATTCAGGTTAAATGAACCTTTAGGAATATTAGTTCTAAGAAAGCAGAATGAATTGCCTTTCCTCAAGTACAGTGCAAAGAAAGAAACAGACTGATCTAACTGGTGCCTAGTGATCTCAAGTGTCTACTCATTCCTGAAGTCTGTCTTTGGACATCAGTAGTCAATCTTAATTTAAACCATCTACTTGAGTCATTATTTTTTCACTGATGACCTCAAAAACACAGTGATTTCTATAATGACAGCTCATTTTCTTGTGCACACACTACTTTTCCTCTTCATATCCAATTTCACCCTCATCAGTGAACAAGAGGATTAGAATGTGCATTGTCCTCAGTAACTCAATAAAAATGAAGCCTAAAAAAGTCAGCCGAGAATTTTGCAATTCTATGAAATCCCAAAATAAAAAAAGCAACCTTTTTACAATTAAAATTTTTAGAACAATTTTGAACAGTCATTTAAGATGAAAATGATCTTCACCTAGATCATCTTCATCTAGAAGATTCAAAATGTTTAGCTATTGTTAAAAGCAATAAACATAATTTATTTTTATTTTTATTTTTTTGCTTTTGGCAGGGGGAAAGACAAGGCAACTGGGGTTAAGTGACTTGCCCAAGGTCACACCTGTAGTTAAGTGCCAAGTGATTGAGGATGGATTTGAACTCAGGTACTCCTGATTCCAGGGCCGGTGCTCTATTCAATGTGCCAACTAGCTGTCCCCTAAATATAATAAACAACTTAATACAAATAGTAATTTAAATAAGATGGGAAAATTCTGGATTTAATCCAGTAAACATGTGGTTTACAAATTCTAATGTCCCTACACAATATATGTATAGGAATTTCAAATTTAAGAGTTTATGTTATCCCTCCTCTCCTCCACCTTAATGATTTCTCTTCAAATTTTGTGAATTAAGCAGTAATTTTCTAATGTTTCTGCTAAGTATGCTTGAGGTTATCTTTTCCTACTCTAACATTTATAGTATTTTTTATATGTAGTATCATTGAAACAATCCTTCTGATGTACCACTTCTGTGATTTATTTAAATCTTTTCTTACTCATTTTGGTCTTTCCAAATAATTTAGAAAGATACAAAGATATTTTATTAAAATTTCTACAAGCGTTTCTCTTGCCACAGTATATTTTCTGGTTTCCTTCTGTTTAGGTCATCTTGCTCCACTTATTAACTTTAAATCCACTAGGTATTACTTAATTCTACCATACTGGTTCTCAAAATCATTGTTCTTAACATTCTAGTAGTTGCCTCGGGAATGAACTAAAAGAATATAGAAGAAGTTCTTGACATTATGGAAAGCTAAATAATTAACCAAAACATTATTTAATATTATTTTAAGAAGTTACAAATAAAAAAGCAAAAGAAATCTAAAGATTTTTGGGTAAATGCAATTGCGAAGAATGCCTTTAATAGACATGATTATATTTTGAAATCAAAACTTTGATTATGTACTACAGTACTTACAATTCATCATGTTACCAGTCCAGTGTGTATGCACACACACATACACACACAAACACACACACATTATAAAAAATGTTATCAAAGAAATATTAAAAGCAAAAATCTATATATGTATTTGCACATAAGCATATATATGTGTGTATATAACGTATACATTTTCTCTTAATATTTCTTTGCTAACACTCAGCTCTATTTCTCTTCAATAATTCCTTGCTTATAATTGGTTGAAATCTGCCTAAACTCACCATATCTCCTCATATTCTCTATGTTTTTCAATTTCAGTTTTTTGGAAACTTCAGTTATATGACTGACATCAATGTATTACAAAAATATGCTATTGTTTCAGGGAGAATCTTTAAATTATTACCCAGCCTGCTCTACTGTTTTATTTTGGGGCCAACTTATTTCTCATATATTAAAACTTGAAACTGTAATAAGACCTTTGGGATGCTATATGCATCTGCAGATATACACACATATATGTGTATACACACATATGCATATACAAATGTATGCAAATATGTACACAAACTGATGGGATAATTCGAGAAGCTTTCTAACCAAGGGCAAATAATATTCTGAACAATATATTATTCTGTCTACTTGGTTTTTCATTTGTGTCATTAGCACAAACATCAAAATGCATATGAGTCTCATTTAGAACAGTCTGCAATGTTATGAGGCTTGATAAATCAAGCTTGACATCACCTATAAATAGAAGCATATGAAGAATCTCACTTTCCCTTAGAACTCTAAATCTGTGATCCTACAATTTATATAGGAAGAACCTATTCAAAAAATACCCAGATCTCCTCCATGACAGTGAAAACATCTCTAGCAAGCATATTGTTTGATTTCTAACCAAATACTTATTAGTGAATAAAGAGTCAATCAATTATTCAATTAAGCCTCTATTAAGCACTACTTATATTAATATGAGGAAAAAAGGAAAAAAATAGGCTGGTCATGTGATAAGATCAAGAGAGAGAACCACTGGGTAGTTCATGTATTCTACAGGTAACCCTTCAAAAATCAAAAAAGTGCCACCATTCTGGGATGACTTCTTGTGGTAAATTTATGGGAGAACACAGGGAAGAGAACGACAGGATGGGCAGGCAAGGTAAGGTTCTTATCATTATTAGATGAAATATCCACATTAATGAGATTGTATGTCCATTTAGGTATTTATACTCTGGTCCTAAGGCTTCCTGGCATGCAGGCCAATTCCCCTAACTACTAATGCTAAGCTGCTCCTTCAACAATAGCTTGATTAAATGTATCAGGTTGGAACTGTTTTAAGGTACCATATATTTCCTTTTCATTTTTATCCTATCTTCCAATATGGTTTTGGTTTTTATTTTTCTAACAAGTTGATGATCTGACTATATAGTCAGCTGACTCAAGAATGACTTACATATTAGTAGCCAGTTGTTTCCTTTCTGTTAAATATTAAAAATATCATTTGTCTCTCCCCACTTTCTACTCAGATGACAAAGTTATTTTCCTGAAGCAGAGCTGGATCATGTCATCCCTTTATTAAATAAACTATAGTCATCTCTTATTAACTACAGGATCAAATATGAAATGTTCTGTTTGGTATTTAAAGTCCTTTACAATCTTAATCTTTCCTACTTTTTCCACTCTCCTTATACTTCA
The DNA here is from genome assembly GCA_028658325.1 of Potorous gilbertii. Classification (NCBI taxonomy): domain Eukaryota; kingdom Metazoa; phylum Chordata; class Mammalia; order Diprotodontia; family Potoroidae; genus Potorous; species Potorous gilbertii. The sequence continues at coordinate 75,231,751 of CM053773.1, forward strand.
CTCCGTCATCCACAGACTCTATTCTTCAGCTCCATAGGTCTACTTTACTGTTCCTTGTACTATATCTCCTGGGTCCTGCTTTTTAACTGGCTATCCTCCATGCATGGAATGATCCTGGGACTTAGACTGATTTTGCTTCTTGGATTCATCTTCCTTCAAGACTCAGCTCAAATCCAGTCTTCTTCCCATTCCTAGTGACTTCTTGTTAAGGATACCTTCCACTGCCATTAAATATAACTTGTAATGAATTATTTACATGTTGTTAAGTGTATTAGAATATGAGATCCTCAAGGGTGGGGGCTGTGATTTTGCCTTTCTTTGTAATTTTTTAGCACTTCACACAGTGTCTGGCACAAAAAATGTATGTTGACTCATTAATATTATTCATGGCTCGCTGTGTTATGTCCAGCAACTCCCAAATCTCTTCTTAAAAAAAAATTTATGATACATAGATGAAGCTTCTGACTCACATAAAGCCTTTTGGACTCTTTATTTGCTTAATTGTGAGTCATATTTTTCATTGTTTTTTACTATGCTGACCTTTGCACTGACATAACTGAATATTATGCTATAGGTTGAAATAATTTTAAGAGTCTTATTAAATTCTTCTTGGAATTTCTCTAGGTCATCCTGTGAAACAGACATTAATGGCATAAAACAGAATTATCATTACAGAAATCTTTTGTTTATGCTCCTCATAGGCAACAGAAGACAGTTATTACTAAAAGTAGTAGTAATAATACTAAAACAACTCAAGTTTTAAGGCTTATAAAGTGCTTTACAAGGATTGTTTCATTTTACCCTCCCAACCACACAGGAAGGTGCATTGATAATTTATTTTGCTTATGGTTAATGTAATTTTGCTTCTTAATTGGAAAGTCTTTCTCATCCATTAACAAGCACATGTGACCTGCCTGGGTCACAAAGAAGTCTGAATCACACAGAGCCTAAATGGGTGGCACAGGAAGGGTGGTACAGGAAGAGGCAGAGCTAGAACAGAGCTGAAGTTAGAGAGTAATCAGAGCTGGGAAGGATGCAGGCAAGCAAGCAGGAAGCTGGCTGTGGGTAAGAGAAGAGCATTTTGTGTAAGGGAGCCTGCTTGTGATTTGTTTAATAGAGATGGTTTGTGGGAAGCCTAACAGAGGGAAGGTTTGGGGCTGGTGTTGCCCTCTGCATTGTTATTGTGTACATCGTTCTTTGTTACTATGATGGATTTGGCTTCCTGGTGTTTGAATAAATGTTTTGATTCTGTCTTCCATGTGGAAAATTTGTGGGATTCTGTGATTCAGAATTACGTTGGCGTATTCATGACTGCTGTAGGCACTGTGAATATTGTATTGGCGCTACAGAAGGTAAGTGCTGCTATTACTCCCATTTTACAGGTAAGGAAACTAAGGTGGGCAGAGGTGAAGTGACTTGTCCAGGTTCACATAGCTAGTAAATATCTGAGGCTGGTTTTAAATTTAAATCATCCTGCCTCCAGATCCAGTTCTCTATACACTCTACCATCATAAAATTTCATACTGCCATTGAAACATGATAAAAAACCAAGCCACTCAGCATGTTCACTTTCCTTTACAAAGAAAACCTATAATCAATTCTTTCCATTTGACTGAAACATCTTCCGGCTGTATTTATAATGAAAATTCCAATACTGCTATGATTTAATTCCTCAAATAATAGGTGAATTGGGCTACTTTTGAACAAGGATCTTGTACCTAAGAATACCAATAGTTAAATTAATTTTTGTACAGTCTAAAAATTGGTCTTAGCACCTTCTATCATTTTTTACCTCTTCCTGTCACTAATACTGAAGAAAGGAAACTACAGATAAATAAAATCCATTTTGTTATTTCTGTTTGTTTCCTGGATTACTGTGTCTAAATAACTAATCAACCATTGGCTAAACTATTGGTGCTGAATATCTGTTTATTTAGCTAGGTTAATCCTCTGGCAGAAAATAAAGCCTACTGCCAGGACCACAGTCAAAGCATCAAACCACCAAAAGAAATAAGGTTATGTCAGGGTGGCTTTGAAGTAATTCAAAATAAATGTTAAATGGAATTGTATTTTAAAAATTAAAATATTGTGGTGAATAAAATTTAATTTTACTATGGCAAAAATTTCCTAAAAGTGAATTTTTATAATGTATTTTGTCTTCCAAATTGTGTATATATGGTCAAATTTGCTCAAAATTTCCTTACATTTCTATAATATACATATATGCGTAAAATTAACATTTTTATGTAGAAAAAATATATGTTTAAATATTTCATAAACTATCCAAATCACCTGACCAATTATATTTAAGTGGAAATCTTATCTCCTTCAGTAAATAAAAGGAGACTACAAGGAACAAAAAAGGCCATTATTTTCTTAAAATTGCATTTCTTCACACATAATATTTTGAAAGAATCATTAAGTCCTTAGGAATTGTTGTTCATCAGACTGGCAGGTTGTTTTTTTTGTTTGTTTGTAGGCTCTTTAGGATGTGGATCTTAAGGTTACAGGATCATAAATTTAGACCTGGAAGGAACCTTAAAGTATTTAAATTCAAAGTGTTTGTAAGGGTAAATGCTGTTATCTCTGTATTAATTTTATCTCCTATAGCAAGAACTGAAACCTATCCTAGTCTTCCTCTGCACTATTTTCCTAACCCTTTTATTCTTCTACACTTGCAGAGGTATATCTCTGCCCAATTCTATTTGCACTTCAGTAAGACATCAGCATATAAATACACTAAACAGCTTTATTGTTAATAACAGCTGATGACAGTTATATAGTACTCTAAGGCTTGCAAAGTTCTTGATATACATTACTGTACTCACGTGGCTCACAACAGGTCTACCAGGTAACTACAGATTTCATTATTTCCTTTTTCAAAGAGGACAAATTTGGCTTTGGACACTAGCTGTGACCCTGGACCAGTCAGCCAATTACCCTCTATCTGTGTCACTAGGCTCATCTGTAAAATGATGATTATTTTGCATTATTGGGTGCTTCCCAGGGTTGTTGAGGATAAAATGAGACAATATGTGTAAAGTGCTTTACAAAATTTAAAGCACTATAAAGATGTTGGCTATTATTATCAGAATTAGCAAGTCTGAGAGACGGGATGCAAACTTACGTTTCTCCTGACTGCAAACAATTCGTTACGCTTCTTCCTACTATTTTTATAGGTACATGGGCTAGTACCTAGAGAATCCTTAAGAACGAATTTTTTTCTAGAAAATGTTTCCAGGTGTAGTGGCAAAGAGAACAATGAATTCAGCAAACGGGGTTCTCATTCTATCCCTGACACTGACCAAACAAAGTTCCCTATTTGAACCTTAATTGATCATCTGTAAAATGGGGAAAGTAATACTTGTACTATCTATCCCACGGGGCTGTGGTGGACCCTAAAGCACCCGATAAATGGAAGCTATTGGTATTAAATATCATGCACACAGTTAGCGTCCACTCAACAAAGAACCGTTATCATGGGTCTATCATTAACCAGGCCGCAGGATAGAGATTCACTTAGCAAAATTCCATGAACTATTCAATTTCCAGTAATACTTTAGTTATGATTTTTAGAGATTACTTCAAACCTAAAAAAAGTTATTTCATACATGTAATCTTACATGTTTAAGAAGTATTTCCAGAATCCAATCAAGAAATTCTGTAACTGGACCATTCTTATGTTCCCTCAATAATTTATTAATAAAACACATGATATCAGCCAGAAGCTTCTCATCTTCAGGACAAGCAGGAAGTACTTGTAGAAACCTGTAATGCAAAACACAATACAGGATTAATTCGTTTTTTTAAAAATGTTACAAAAAGTATCAAATTACAAAATATAAAAATAGCAATTAATAATAAGATGTAGTTAATTCTATGATACAAAATACTAAAATAACTGGCTTATAAATGATTACCCATTCTGTGTACAAAATGTAATCTTATAATAGTGATACTTTTAAACTCAAAATGACAAACAATATATTTTAAAATCAAAAACTATCATTACATGCAACTAGGAAATATTAAATACAATAAATGATATAAATACATAAAAACTGCATAATATAAATAAATAAATCTCAATAAATACAGGAATAAAGCAAAGATTTCCCTTTTCCTTGTCACTATCTGACAGAGTTCTAGATGTTAACAATGGCAGTAAGAGTAATTTAAGGCACCTACAGCACCAGGAATGTATGGTAAGGGATAAGAGCCAATTCACCTGTTGGCTTCCTACCCTGGTATCACCCACCAACGTTTTACTTATTTGTTCCTAAAGTCTGATAACCCTTTATCGAATCATCATGTTTTATCATTCTATCTTTTCCTATGCTTTATAACCCCTAATCATGATCTCTATGTCCATGACCTCCATTCCCCTCATCATTCAATTTCTTCCCTGACTACCAACTTCACTGGCTATATGTGTCCCTTCTCTATTTAGGCCTTTCATAAAATCAACACTACTCCCCCTTGCACTACCTTCAATCATGGCTTGCCAAAACAAAATCCTGAATTACTGCCACCATCTACTACATTCCCTTCTATTCACCTGCTGAAGTAAACTGAAGGAAATCACAAAACATGCAGAATGAGACCATTACAAATTTATGTTATCTGATCTCAAGCAAGACCTGCTTGCAACAAAGTGAATATTCAATTCCACCCCTAAACAATTTGCCATGTGACTCTCCAAAGAAGCTGTTCCAAATGTTGTCTCTCCTCAAGCTTCCCAAAACCTTTTCTTCTTCCTCTTTTCCCTCAATTAAGGACATCACCTGATAATTCACTGAAAAAATTAAGACATTCACCAAGAGCTCCTTTTGCTCCCTCCTCATCCCTTCCACCATTCAGTCATCTTCCATTATTTGTTACACTTCTGCCTCACATTAAGTCAACCCCTGTTGCCCAGACAAACTTCTCTGTTATGAGCCCTTCATGCCAATGGCCTCCTGATTTCTCCCCTATCCTTCAGCCTCAAAATGTAACCATGTAACCTACAAATATGCAATATATATGCAAATCTCCATCCATTACAAAAATAAATTTTTTTTGATCCTATCATCCCTGTCATCTACCCTGCTATATTTCTCCTCCCTTTCCTGGCTAAACTCCTTGAGAACTTTATCTACACTCAGTAATTACACTTCTCTTATCACAGTCTTTTTAAAACTTCTGCAAGCTGGCTTATAAATGTCATCATTCAATTGAAACTGCCCTCTTTAAAGTCATCAAGGATCAGTCTTGAACTCACTCTTCTTCTCAATCTACGTTTATGTCAGCTCCCATGGGTTCAAATATAATCTCTATGCATATGATCCCGAAGTATATTTATGCATCCCTAGTCTCTCTCCTGAGCTATATTCATACATTACCAGTGGCTTCTTGGGCACTTTAATGTGGATGTCCTGTAGGCATCTCAAATTCAACATATCAAAACAGAACTCATTATCTTTTCTCAAAAACTCTCTTCTTCCCAGCTTTTCTACTAATTTTGAAGGTACCACTATCCTCCCAGTCACTCAAACCACAAACTTTATGTCATTCTACACTAAATATTGTCTTTCCCATTAGAATGTAGGCTTCTTGAGGGCAGAGATGGTGGTGTCTGTCTTTTTTATAACCCCAGCACTTTGTATAGTACGGAGCAAATAGTAAGTCATTAATAAATACTTGCTGACTAAAGATAAGAAAAAAGGACAAAACTATCCCAAATATTTGTGGATATTGCTAACTTAGAAAACACTAGAGAATAAGCAAAGAAATTAATTGTGACAATAGTATGAATAAATTATTATGACACATACACAGATATAAACTCACACACATACATATATTTGCACATATGAATATGTATGTATATACGTATATACATACATAACATATATATAATTGCATAATGCTCCACAAAGATAAACAATTGAAATTACCACAGCAGCCAATAGGATTTCAGAAGCCTGAAGACCTACCAATCAAAAGAGAGGTAATGGATGAAAGGAGCAAAATGGAAGGACTGAATTAGTAGGTAGTAATAGAAGTTCTTGAGTTTTTTTTCTTTTTAAAGGAGGATTAATAATTATTTTTAATGCATCTAAGCTGGGATGTTCTGGTAAAACAAGAGATTCTAAAAATGCATTTATGATATATTTTGAAATTTAATTTGCATGATTAACATTTTCTTCATCAATTTCTTAAGTCTAATTAATTACAAAACAAAAATTTGTAGCATTTGCTGATATCCCAAAGTGTAAATGCTCACACCAAAAATTTACCAGTTGAGTCAGTGTGACCCAACTCCATCACACACCTGCACATAAGAAAACCAAAAAAAAAACATCGAGCAAATTTGTTACTTTATTGTTAAATTATGTATATGTACATATGTGTATATAAATATACATCCCCAAATACCAATTATTCAATCAATAAACAAGCATATAGTAATTGCATACTATGTGTCAGATGCTGTACTAAGCACTAGAGGGATACAAAGGAAAAAAATACAAAAGCAAAATCAGTGCCTACCCTCAAGGGACTTAAATTCAAATTAGGTAGATCAGTATATACAAGAGAAATGTTGAGTCTTAAACAGAGTTCGCAATTTCTTATACAATCATTTTTCTTGTTTACATATTAAAATGTTTATATGTTGATGATTATTCAGTTCACAGTAAAAAAGAAAAAAAAAGAACTCAGATAATTGCAGTACTTAGTACACATGCCTGGGCAATACCAATATAAGAAAAACAATATTACAAAATTATTTCATTAGTGCTTTATTTATATTCATTTAGTGCTTTAGAATTAGTGCTTTACCAATCCAAACACCAAGGAGCTACTTTGTAGAGCTAAACAAAATAATAACAAAATCATGTGGAGGCAAAAAGATCTAGAACTGCAAGTAAAAGATTTTTTAAAAAATAGGAGGAAAGGAAATAGGACTTTTAGACCTAAAATTATGCTCTAAAGCAGTTACCAAAATTATTTAGTATTAGTTAAGAAATAAAAAAAGTAAATCAGTACAAAGATTTGATTAGGAAGAAATAGAATCAACTAAATTCAAGTGTTTGATCAACATGACAACATGAATTACTTGGTGAAAAACTTCCTACTAGACAAGAATTACCAGAAAATATTTTCACAGAAATTAAGCTTTGATAAACATCTTACACCATATATTATATTATATCCAAATGAGAATGACCTAAATATCAAAGACCAGAACATTTTTTAAAAATTAGATTCACAGCTATGGCTAGAAAAATATTTGACCAAGAACAGATAGAGACAATCACAGGGCATAAAATGGATAATTTTAGTCATATGACATTGAATATCTCTTGCACAAACAAAAGTAATACAACTAGGATGAGAGGAGAAATAATCAACTGGGGGAAAAAGAGCCTTTGTTTCAAGAATCCCTGCAAGGGTCTAGGAGGGAACTAACAAAAATATTTGAGACAAAGACATTTTACAATGGATAAATTATCAAAGGATACATAGTTGTCAAAAGAGGTGCAAAGTGTTAGTGGTTACATCAATATATGTCTCCAAATCAATTAGAAGGAAAATGAAAAAAAAAAACCCACAACTAAGGTTTCATCTTACAAGAATAGTTAGCATCAGAGGAGTTGTTGGAAGATAGGCATGTTAATATTCTACTGGTCGAACTGTTCATTGGTCCAACCATTCTGGAAAACAATTTGGAATTATGCTAAGAAAATTATTATTGTCTATCCTTTGATTCAGAAACTTTACTACAAGGCATATAGCGCAAAGACATAAAAAAGTCACATATATAAAAAAAAATTTCTTTTCAGCAGCACTTTTCATAGTAGCAAAGGACAAAGTGGATGCCCACTAATTAGTAAATGAATAATTAAATTGTGTACATGACTGTGGGAAGATAGAAAACAAAGCAAACAAAACTAAGAAAAAAGTAAACAAAACTACAACATGCAAGTAAACAATGCAAATGGAAAGAATAACAAAACAATCAAAACTGAAGGCTGTTAAATTATAATAACCAAGTTTAATAGCAAAGAAGAAATGTGGCAACTTTCTCCCCTCCCTTCTCTCTCCAAAATGGTGGGGAACTATAAGTGTGGCTCATCTAGTGAAAATAATTTCAGATTTAATGTGATTTTTTTAAAAATTTCTTCCCCGTATTATTTTTTGAGATAAGAGATGGCTCTCTGAGAGAATAAGAGAGAAAGATATATTAGGAAGTATGGGTGATAGAAAAACAAGATATCAATAATAGTTAACTATTTTTGAATTTTAAAAAATTGATTTGATTTTTAAAAGATTTACTAAGCTCCCAGAAAAACATTATTAAAAAATACCTATTCACAAAATTATAAAAGAAAACTGCCCAGAACTACTAGGACCAAAGGGAAAATTATAAAGACATAATCCACAGTTCACCCACTGAAATGAAATTCAAAACTTAACAACCCTATACATATAAATAAAAAAACTTTCTAGTACTTTAGGTAAAAGAAAAAAATACTGTAAGCTGAGAAGAAATGAATCAGTTAACAAGGATTTATTAAGCATATGTTATGTGACAGGTACTGACTGTATTAGATGCTGAGAATAGAAAAAAAAGAAGAAAAAGAAACAATTCTTGACTTAAGGAATTACACACTATCTCAGAAGGCTATATGTGAGGCCCCCTAAATCCAAATACAAAATTTTTTTATTTTTAATTTAACATACAAACTATTTAAAACCACATTTTACCACATACACTTGCAGAATAAGATAAACATTGAAAGTACATTACTTGACTTTTTAAATACAGACATAAGTGATCAGTTCAACTAATTAAAAATTACAACCTATGACATACCTTCTATATCCAAAGGGGGTGTCACATTCTAATCATTCCATAGAATTTAGACTAGTAAAAGAAACAAACTATTTTTATGAGTAACTTTATGAAAGACATATTAATGTAATACATACTTCTAATTGCTCATCCTATTTATATAATATTTGATCCATGTATCCCATATTGATAATAAATAAGTTTCTACGATTAGATGTTAGGTCCAACTAGAAGAAATTAACAAAATTATCAGAAGCTAATAAACAGCTTTTTAAAAAAAGTTCAACAATATCACAAAATTGCAAAACTTCCAAGTTGAAAGGAACTACAACAGCTATCTAATTCAATACTTAACTGACACAGAATGCCTATAAAGTTATCTAAGAAATAACTACCTAGTTTCTGTTTGAAAATCTATAGTGAAGAGAAGTTCACTGCTTCAGCCCATTCCTGTCTTGAATTGTGTTAATTGTAATAATATCTTCCTTTCATCATGCCTAAATTTACTTCTTTGTTCCTAGTTCTGCTTATGTTGTGCCAAGTCAAACAAATCTAATCCCTGTTCTACAGAATGCATCAAAAACTTTAAGGAATCTGTACATTAAGTTTTTCCTTCTCAATAATAAATATCCAGGACACTGAAACAATATTTATAAAATTCAAGTTCATGAATTTGAAATCTTTCATCACCTTGGGTGCCCTTCTCTGGACACTTCACGGATTACTGATGTCCTTCCTCAAATGAGATACTCAGAAATTAATTCAATACGGTAGATGGAATCTGACCAGGCAGAACACAACGAAAATGTCAGCTCTTTATTCCAGGATACATTACCCCTCTAAAGCAGCCCAAGATTATATTTACTTTTTGAAAGGTATCACAGCACACTGTTGAGTGATATGGTAGTGATACTGTAGTTTGTAGCCCACTAAAATTTCCAAATTATCTTTCAGATAAATTATTGTCTAACCAAGTCTCCCAAATCTTATCATAATAATAGCTATCATTTATATAGCACTAGGATTGCAAAGCACTTTACAACAACCTCATAAGATGACAACAACCTTGTAAAGTATTGCCATTTTACAGATGAGGAAACTGATTTATCTTACTTACAATGTTTATCTTGCTCCACATGCATATACGACAAAATATGGTGTTAATTTAACATTTTTGTATTTAATGTTGAGACGTAAATTCAAGTGCTCTTACACTTATCATAATTTTGGACAAATAATTTAACTTCTATGGACATAAGTTTCCTCAGCTGCAAAAAGCCAAGCTATTTGTTCAGGATCACAAAGCTATTAAGTGTTTTAAGTCATCCTGACTCTAAGTACAGTTCTCTATCCCTTCATCAGAGCTCTTTAAAATCTGCTGTCCCAAAATCTAAGGTACATGTCCAACTATTCCTAGCTTTCTTCTATTCCAAAGGCTGAATAGCCACTTCTCCACAAAATTCCTTTTTCCACATCAGCAGCCAGTTCCATCCTTGTTGCTGAAAATTAGATTTACCTTTATTGGTTCCTTCACATTCTGAAGAATGAAATTTTCATTAAAGCAAGTCAAGCAAGTATTTGCTCTGCTCTGGCAGAGATGACATTAGCAGACATCTAAATAACTGAAGTCTCTCATCTCTGCTACGGCTCATATATGAAAGAAATCTATAATATACCCCTTCTAAGTATTTCTTTCTCAAGTACCTGGCTTATGATCTGTTTCCTAGATTAATTTATTTCCTTTTGTTGTCTATATGGTCTATGGTGGTATCTAATAACAAGATCACTTCTGTTTCTAACTTCACCTACCTACACCTAAATGCTTTCCACAAAGCTTGCCCCTTTCTGGTTGCCAGATTTCCTCATGAGCTTATCTCCTTAAAGGGCAACTAAGTGGCCCAGTGGATTGAGTGCCAGGCCTGGAGTCAGGAAGACTCATCTTCTTGAGTTCAAATCTGGCCTCAGTCACTTACTGTGTGACCCTGAGCAAGTCTGTTTGCCTCAGTTTTCTCTTCTGTAAAATGAGGTGGAGAAGGACATGGCAAACAATTGCAGCATCTTTATCCAGAAAACCCCTAATGTGATCATGAGAAGTCAGACACAACTGAAGACTAAACAACAAAATATCTTAATATGCAACCTCACCCTCCTCTTTATCTACCACCCTATAGCCTCTGAATAAGGCATTCCACAGTCATGTTTGCATCACAGGTCTTATAACATCAAGTCTCAGTGACTTCTATGGGGTTACATTGCCAGACAACTTACATTAGGATCTCTAGTTTACCACTGCTTAATAAGAATTTTTATTTATTTATTTATTCATTTATTGTTTGTATATTAAAGAGCAGGTAGGATTTTTTTAATAACAATGAAAAAGATTCTCTTTATGAGATCTACACTGGGATCACATAATATTTTCTTCAAAGATTCAATGCTAAACACAAAAATAATCTGCTATTTTTTTATAACTAGAAGTCTTGACTTTAAACTGACCTGTTTAGTTCTTGGTGCCAAGCAGAAGTCTTTAAGACAGCACCACAAGGGCCACTAACACCCTTGAAAGAAAGTCTGTCATTTAGAAGGTATAAGTTCATTCTAGTGACAGCGGCCTTGACTCCCTCATGGCCTTCAGCTTGAATAATAGAAGAGCGACAATCTTCCAATCCACTATCTGTGTGCATAATCTTTAGAGTAAGGATGTCTTCTGTGGATAACTTCAGTGAGTCTAAAACTCTGAAAAAAGAAAAATCATACAGAAAATTAACAGACCATGTAAAGTATGT
>CM053773.1:75243875-75281856 GCA_028658325.1 Potorous gilbertii
ACACTGCCCTTTCTCATAACAGCATGATGAAATGATATCCCTTTGGTTGAATAATGCTTTTAGAAAAAAAAAATCTTTACTTTTACTAGGAAGATCTAGACATTAACCAAATTGCTTAATTTTAGATAATCTATGCATTTAAATATTTTTTATTTAAATCTGCAAGCATTCCAGGAAGGCCATCAATACATAAAAATCACATTTTAAAATAAACAGGAATATCTGATGCTTTTGAAACCAAGTGAAAATTAGGAAAACTGAAAGTACTCAACCTTGAATAAGCAAGTGGTAAAAAACCTACTTAACCTAGAAGGGAAAAGATAATCATAAGTCACTAAAATATGAATTGTGAATAGTGAACAAATGAACAGCTTACTCCTGGGTTTCATTTTCAGAGTTTATCTCTTTCAGCAGGTTATCAATTCCATGGCGCCGTGACAAGTTCCAAGCTATTCTCAGCATATCTGTCACAGGCTTTAAGGCCAAGCAATCAGTAGATAACGGCAAAACCACATAGTGAGGGCTGACAGCGTGGTGACCAGGGACATGGACTGGAAGATGGTACCTAGAGAAAATTTATGTACAAAAGTTAATCCATTTTCTACCACTTTCTTCACCGCCCCCCCCAACATTTTTAAAAAGGCACATTTCAGTTTCCACAGCACAGAAGAGGGAAGGGGGATTAGCAATGATTCAGTCCCAAAACACTCCTCATACCATGTAGTGCTGTAAGTACGTTTCAAAACAATAAGCCCCAAAACTTTAACTTTTGAACCCAGTTCAATCTCTGATCCAATGAGTTACTATTACTGAAAAAAGAGAAAAGCTACTAACTACTTCCCAATCCATATCTACAGAACAAACAAACAACAAGACTATTCACACATTTTCCAATTTTCAGATGTAATCATACACATATTAAATCTCACAATACAAATGTAAAAGTAAAAGGATAAATAATTTTACATTTTAGAGATTTTTTTTCAGGGACCTGTTAAACTACATAGCTTCTGAGATTCCAAAAACAGGTAGGAGGCTTAACTGGTTCTTATACTACCAAGAGGCTCCAAATCCCATCAGAGGAGAGGTCTCCCCTGTAGAAAATACATTCACCAGCTCAGAAAGCAGTCTATCCGGGATTTAGGGAAGTCCTAGGAAGTTGCCAAAAAGAAATGTAAGCAAAATGACTTGTTATTACAGTCATGTAATAATTCAGGTGCAGAATAAACCTGAGAACCTAAATTTTCTGAAATCTAGAGTAGTCATTTATTGTTTAGAGATAATTTTGAAAATTGATTATTTTGTTTGGAAACTACCCAAGCCTACTCTTCTGTTTCACTCCTATCACCTCCTTTTTTGGACTATATTTCATTGTCCATTAACATTTCTATCAGAAAATAAGCAATCAGTTTTGTGACTTTTTACATTTTCACAGATTTGGAATAAAAAGTGGATGGAAAGAAATTTTGAAATCATCTGTGAATTTTAATTTACATATGCTTTTGTTGCCTCTTAGAAGCATGAAAGAATTCACATTGCAACTCAATGTTAAGAAATAGTGTTGAAAGTATTTCTAATTCTCAAAAATTTCCTATATGACAGAAACTAAAACAAAAAACTGGAAAGCTATCTCAGAGAAATTAAATTTTGGTCTATTTCTTGTACCATGTACCACAATAAGCTCAAAACAGATATAGAATATGAGAGTTCTTGGGAAATTCTCAACCTGGGATCCTGGGAAGCCCAAGGAGAATCTCCCCAGTCAGGTAGATCTGCTGATTGGGAGTCAAATGACATTACTAGCTAAATAGAAAAGAAAAAAAAATTAGCACATTAATATGACTTCTTACTTTTAGCACCTTCAACTTTCCAGTATTCAGATTTGTTTTTTATACATATTCAGGCCCTCATAGAGTCCACATCCAATCTGAAACGTTCTACAGCAATTTTGGATAAATATATGTAATAATTCTCACATGAGGGTGGAGAGGAGAGGGTAAAGAAAGGGAAAATGAGGATAAAAGCATAAATAAGGATGCATGCAGTGTCAAAAGAAAGATGGAAGTGTACTTGAGAGATATAAACGACTGGACTGGACGTAACAATTAATTGGAGATGGAGAGTCAGTGACGAGGTGAGGGTGACAGGTTGAGAACTTGAATAATTAAGAACATGATTAGGAACAACTTTGACAATAATAAAGAAGTTAGGAAGAGGGGGATGGTTTTGGAGGAAAAAGAGGAAGTTCAGTTTTAGACACTGAACTTAAGATGTCTATAGGACATCTCTTTCTAGATGTCTAATGAGAGGAATAAATATTTGTATAGCACCTACTATGTGCCAGGCACTGTGCTAAGAGCTTTACAATATTATCTCAGGTGATCCTCACAACAACCTTGTGATATAAATATTTCTATCATCTTCATTTTAAAGTTGAGGAAACTAAGGCAAACAAGGGTTAAGTGACTTGCCTAGGGTCACACAGCTAGTAAGTGCCTGGGCTGGATTTGAACTGGAGTCTGGATCCAGACTCAGCACTCTATTAACTGTACCACCTACTTGAACTGAATGAAGATATAGCAAAGGAGACTAAAGGTACAGTTGGACAGGCAGGCAGAGAACCAGAAAAGTGTCAAGAAAAACTAGAGAAGACAATTTCAAGAAGCAAAGGGTAATCAGAAGTGTCAAAATGCTGCAGGGAGGTTAAGAAGGACGAGAATTAAGAAAAAGCCATTAGATTTGCCAATTAAGACATTGTTAGTGATTTAGGATAAAGAAGTTTTAGGTGAATGAAGCTGGGCAGTCAGAATGTGGAGATCTGAGTTAAGAAAAAAAGCACTATACTGATACTTAAAAGCTATGTTACCTGCGAAAGTCACTGCAACTCTCCAGGCCTCAGTTTCTACATCTACAAAATGAGAAGTTGGACTAGAATGCCTCTGAGGCCTATTAGGGTTCTAAGTCTAGGATTCTATTAGCACACTGCAGGCATGGATGAAAATTTGTTTAAAAAAAAAAAGCAGGGGAAAAGGGAGATGGAATGACTTGTATAAGGCAAGAAGAAGGCAAATGTGGCTGTACCAAAACATGTCTGCCTGATGGAGAGTAATGTATTGTGTATATAAGGCTGGAAATATAGGTTGGGTCCAGGTTGTGAAAGGCTTTAAATGCCAAGGAAAGAAGTTCATATTTGACTAATGGGGAGTCACTGGAGGTTACTGAGAAGGGTAGTGACATGGTCAAACTGGCACTTTGGGAAAATTATTTTGGTAATGGTCTAGAGAGGATGGAATGAAGAATCTGGAAGAGATTTGAGGCTGAGAAACCAAGTAAGAGTAAACTGCAATAGTCCAGGGAGAAGATAATGAGTGGAAGTTGTGTAAATGAGAGGAGATGGATGTGAGATATGCTGTGAAGGTAAATATTACCAAATATGCAACTGATTAGATATGTGGAATGAGAAAATAAGAAACTGAGGGTGAAGAATGTGGGTATCCTCAAGGAAAGAAGAGTGTTTGATTTTGGGTGGGGGAAGATAACTAATTTTGCTTTAGACATTTTTTGAAATTCCTCGTATACATACAGTTAAAAATGCCTAAAAGAGAACTTGTAATGTGGCCTGGACTCAAGAAAGACATTAAAACATGGAGAAATAATTCATTTCTCCTTCTCTTTGCCAACAGTGGAGATACCTCTCCCCAATTTCCTAACTGATGAACGCCTACCAACGCTACTATTTCAGGACAGGCCACAGCCATTTTCATTTCACTCAAGCTGTCAACTCTGGACTTCCCCTCTTCCCTGCCAATCACCTTCCCATCTACTCCTCTCTACTCTCTGTACATAGTACTTCTTAACTTCCCATTTTATGCTGTCTTCCTCCATTAGAATAAAGCTCCTTGAAAGCAGGAATTATCTTGCTTATTTGTATTTGTATTCCCAGAGACTAGCACACAGTGTCCATCACATAATAAGTGCTTAATAAATGTTTTATCTAAGTAACTATCTGTGTGTGTGTGTGTGTGTGTGTGTGTGTGTGTGTGTGTGTGCGCGCGCGTCTGGGAATGATAAGTTAAAAAATTTCACAAACTGGCTGCAGCCTATCTTTTCAAACTTATTATGCATTACTTTCTTTCATACACTCTATAGTCTAGTCAAATGGCTTTCTTCTTGTAAACCAAGCACAATGTTTCACCTCAGCACACATGGTCTCCCATGCAAGGAACTCTTCCCACTTTACCTCTTAGAATTCCTAGCTTCCTTCAAACCAAATATCAGGTTACACGAAGTCTCTCTTGATCCCCTAAGATGCTATCTTATCACCACCAAAATTACCTTTCATCTGAATATTTTTCAGAATTATCTTTTATCTTTTACCAGCTTCTCCCTGGTATCATCCTCACTCTGCTTTCCAGCAGGTCTGCTATCTTTCCCTCATTAAACTGTAAGTTCTTTGAGGGAACAGACTACCTTTCTTTCTCTTATTTGTATCCTTAGTGCTTTGCACAGTACCTAGCACATAGCAGGTTCTTAATAAATGTTTACTGAACTGAATAACCTATTTTGTATCTACCCATCTATGTACACGTTTTCTCCCAAGACAGAATATCAACCACAGAAACTTCGGTTTGTTCTTTCATGTGTAGCACAATGACTGGCACATAGTACTTAGTATATACTTTTGATTTTTTGATGTAGTACTTAAATAGGAATTCCCTTTAAAATATCCCCTATCAAACAGATATCTAGTCTTTGTTCTACTGAGGAGTCTATTACATTTCACTTCTGAACTTCTTAGAACTTAGAACTCCCTCCTGAAGCCTCCATTTTGTGGAGAGGTCCAAGTGAACCTTCATTTCCCTTCCAGATCTATTCCTGGCTTCCAGACTTCCATATCATGCTATCTCATCCTAGAACTTCCTTTAATGCCTGGGACCTCATCAATTTGTAACATCCAATCACCCTTGTGGCCTTTTCAACCTAGAACAGCACTCTAAGAGGCATACAACTTTCTCCCATTGGTGAGTTCCTCCTGGGACCTCCATTTTGTAGAATGACCCAGGTTAATCTTCCATCCCCTCCTAACCCTCCTACTTTCTTGCTTCAAAATTGTACCTAGACCCACTCTTGCCCCTGCTTTACTCTGCCTTTTTGCTCACTGACTTGCCCCAATAAAATATAAATCCCTTAAGGGACAGGGACTCTTTTTTTGGTCTGTATTTGTATCCCCAGAACTTAGAACATATAATGTGTGTTCATCCTTCGTTGCTGAAGAAGACCATGCCATCAGAGAAATAATGAAATGACTTGCACTTGATTTTTGTTTCGAGTGAGGAAGGGCTGTGCAGGACACTAGCCTCACTTCTCCTCCAGAGCCATCTGTATCCAGTGACCAGATATTCATCAGGATGACTGGAGATGACCCACAATGAGGCAATTGGGGTTAAGTGACTTGCCCAAGGTCACACAGCTAGTGAGTGTCAAGTGCCTGAGGTGACATTTGCACTCAGGTCCTCCTGATTCCTGCACTGGTGGTCTATCCACTGCACCACCTAGCTGCCCCTAGAACATACAGTAAGTACTTAATAAAAGCTTATTTCCTTCCTTAGGAAATTTTCCCTAAAGAAGCTTAAATCTACCTTCCTACAATTTACAATCAAAACTCCAAGTATTGTACTCTAAGACCAAGTTTAATACCTACTCTACAGGACAGCCTTTCAAATACTTAAATAAAGCTACTGTGTCTATCTCTAAATCTTTTTTAAACTAAATATCTCCAGTTCCTTCAACTAATCCTCATTTGCCATGAATTTCATTCTTCTTACTCTTCTGATTATCCTCTTGGCAAGTATCCACATTGTGGATATATAACCCAAATTTAAAATAAAACTAACCCCCCCTTCCCCCGCATTCTTTACCTCAGGTCAAAAATCAGTTGACCTAGTATCCCACACCAGAGAATAATCAACTATCACAAGCAGTATCTTGTCTTCCCCTGATCACTATTAGATAACCTCTTTGTTGAAAGCCCTCATAAATCCACATCATCATTCGTTAGGGCAACAAGGAGCCACTTTCTCCAGCAAGAATGCAGTTCTCCTCTTCATAGGTAAAATTGTCTTACTTATTCCCTAACATTCGGTGTTCTGTGGTCCTCCTTTCCTTCCTTCTCCACCACTAATCCTCCTAGAATATATTATGATTGGTCTTACCTCTTCAATCCTTTTCCTCAAAGAACTTATTTCATTCCTTCAGGAAACATGTCATTCTTCTTAGCTGTTAGTTTGCATTAGCAAAATCCAAATCATTGTGTACTCCTTGTAAGTTCCTGCAAAATTCCCTTGCCTTCTAAAGAACTACATACTATGGGAATGTCCATCACTCAGAGAATGGCTGAACAAATTACAGTATATGAATATGATGAAATACTATTACACTTAAGGAAATAATGCAAGGATTGGTTTCAGAAAAAAACTAGTTTGACATATATGAAAAAACAGAGTTGAGTCAAGAAAATAAGTAATACAATAACAACACTATGGTAAAGTCAGAAAAATCTGAGACTTAAGAACTTTGATCAATACCCCTACTACTATAACCAACCACTACTATAGAGAAACAAATATGAATAAAGCTATCCACTTCCAGACAGAGAGGTAAAGTCATGAATGATGATATTGCTAAAGGAAAAATCAATATAACCTGCAATTAACTGGATATATCTATGAAAGCAGGGGAAAAAGTCAAAGAAGACTCCAAGGTTATAAGCCTGATTACCTGGAAGACTATCAATATTTCTTTCCTTAACTGATCCCCAGGCTTAGACTATCCCCCTCCATTTTACAAAGAAAACTGATAATATGAAGGGAATCTATGGGTACATAACAAGAACAGTGAAGGGTCTAAAGGTCTTATGACATTAAGATTAGTTGAAGGAAATGGGCAAGCTTGTCCAGGAAAAGAGAAGAAATGATAGCTGTCTCCAAGTATCTGAAGAGCTGTTTATTGTAAAGATAAGAGATTAGCCTTTCTCCTCTTGATTCCAAAGAAAAGATCTAGGAGGAATGGACAGGAGCTATAGAGGTAGATTTTGACTCAATAGTTTGTTTATTTTTAATTTCTTAATAGAACTATCCAAAAATAGAATGGGCTGCCTCAGAAGGTATTGGACTTTTCCTCCTTAGGAGCCTTCAAGCAAAGACTGTAGGATCACTGCTTAGTAATGTTGTAAATTGAGTTTCTCTTTAGGAATTAATAGAACTACATGGCCACTGAGCTACCTACCTTTAGCCTCTGAGATTTTGTGATTTTTTTTGAAGTCCTTTCCATTTTTTGAGGCCTAAATTTAGTGCCATTTCCTCCACAAAACTTGTTTTGATGATGAAAGTGATCTCTCCCACACCAAATTTCTCAACAAAATAAAATTATAAAAAAAATTCCTATTCCATTTTTTCCTAATAAAATCATGTTTTACCATTAAAAACATCAAAGTAAAAGAAGTCCTTACCGCCTAATCACTGACACTGGCAAGATAAAGGCTGGAGTTGGAGTTGATTTACTGGATATATTATCAGACCTGTTTCACAACAGAGAAATGAAAAGTAAAAGAAAAATTAAATACATTGTTTTAGAACATATTTTCAATGCTTTATCAGCATATGTTATTAACAACTTGAATATTTTATAATTTAGGGAAATAGAACCCCACTATAACATGACTTAGAATTATAAAAGCTAAGACATATTAAAGGGTCACATTATGGTTTCCCTAAAATAAGTGCATATAGTAAAAGCCTGTTAAAACAAGGTCAGTCAGTATGACCCATCAATACCAGCTGACCACATTTAGTCACCACTGGCATATTACTATTAAAATAAACACCTTTCAAAACATTTTTAGTATGAACAATTAAATTTCAAAAATCACACATAAAAAAGAATATCCACCCCAAGAAGGAATGAATAAATG
Organism: Potorous gilbertii; assembly: GCA_028658325.1. Classification (NCBI taxonomy): domain Eukaryota; kingdom Metazoa; phylum Chordata; class Mammalia; order Diprotodontia; family Potoroidae; genus Potorous; species Potorous gilbertii. The sequence continues at coordinate 75,251,845 of CM053773.1, forward strand.
TATCAATTTTATTTTTTATAAATAAAAAGGAATTAACATTAATAATATTATTACTAAAACTATCTTAGATATGAGTAGTCCTTTTCAAAGTATTTTCACTTAAAATGATCCTATTTAATTGTCACAACAATCCTATGAAGCAGGCAGGGCGTAGTTCTCTGACAGATGACCAAACAAAGGCAGGTAAATGTTAAGTGACTTGCCTGGGACGAAGGAAAAAATCTAGGTCAAGAACTTAAGTCTTCTTAGACTAATGAATGTTCTCTTCATGATGCCACACTTCCCTTTCCAAGTTCTCTGTATTGCCAGTAAAATAATACCTTTTGTATCGTTCAGTAACACAAGGATTCAAACAAAGGCATCATTTTTTTCTTTATCCACCTGCATTATTCAAGCCTTCCTCTGATGACTAACCATAGTGAAAGTGAATCTGGATGTCTTGAGTCTAGAACAATGAACTATATAAGCTCTGAGAAGTTTCCTAAGGTATATTAACATTTTGAGACCAATTCCAGTGATGGATTAGAAGCTCATAATCAGATTGGCTGTGGGGTGATGCATTTTTTGACAATGATAATGACAAAAGAGGGGGTAAGATCTGTGTCAGTGAATGTGTCATTCATGTGTCAGTATTTGTACCAGAGATCATCAGGTCAGGCTAGATCTTGACTAGTCTATAAACTGTACACTATATGTGAGAAATCCATCATAAGAATTGACTATATTTTTAAAATATTATGTTCAAAAGCTAGAGTACAGTCGTTGACAATAAAATACTAATTACTACTGGTTGATAATAACGTTCACACTAGCAATGACTAATTAATTGCTCCTCGGTCACCGTAATGTTCTCTCCTAGTGGCTAATACTAGGTATTTCCCAGCATGATCACAACAATGATCTTTAATACCAACAACAGTACATTCAACAGCAACAAGCAATAAATATTAATAGAGAATCTACCATGTTCAAGCAGCTATGATCTAAACAAGATGAATATATGAGAATTTAATTCTGCTAATTAATCATTAGTCTAAGACTTAATAGCCTCAAGTAAAGTTTATTTTATTCATAAAAATACATTTAGAGGAAGAGGAGAAAACACAGAATCAATTTTAAAATTTTTAATGATTTTAAATAATCTCAGAACAACATTTTTTAAAAGGGGGTTAATTTATTGGTGATAATGGCTAATTATGCAATATCAAGCAAATGAAAAGACTAAATTAAACTTCAAATAAACAACAAACATCATTTGCAAAATTTAAATGGATTATTGATTAACACTTAATGAAAAGAACTGGTAGGGGAAGGCATATGAGGCAGATAGGAACCTTAACTTGTTGAGATCTACATTTTCTTTGCCTTCCAGTGGATTTTGGAGTATTACACTAGGAGTCAGAAGAACTGAATTTTAGTGTCTTACCACTACTGGTAATTAAATGTGTGACTTTGGGCAAGTCACTTAATTCTGGGCCTCAGTTTCTTCATCTTCAAAATGAAAGGTCTGACCTAAATAATCTCTAAAGTTCCTTCCAACTAACATTCTATGATCTAATTTCAAGATTCAATCATAGAAATTACAGGTCAACACAGTAATTCTGACATCCTTGCTGGTATGCATACTAGAGAGATAGAGGAATAAAAGATAGGTCATATAATCCCAAAATGATTAACAAATTATAATATTCTGGGCCAAGTATTCAATTGGGAAGATGCTTGCTTTCATCTGTTAAGTATGCTTCTTGGTGCTAATGTTTAACAATTCAAAAATTGATTTAATTCTCTATACAGGGGAAACTACTATCCTTTAAATGGTCCTACTTTATTTCCTCAGTGTTTATGAGAAAACACATTTACCTGTTTTCCTTATGAGGAAATTAAATAGAAACTTTCCCATTAAATAGAAACTTTCAGGTAAATGAAACTACCTAAAAAGCTACATTAGAATGAATTCTGCACTATTCTATAAGAAAAATCTACTACCTGTTAAGACTTAAAAAATAATACGTATATACAGCTGTACAGTTTGTAACTCTTTTCCTTCATAACAAGACTAAGGCATACATAGTGTTAGCATTCTTATTTCCATTTTACAGATAAATAAACTTAAGGGTGATTAAATGACTTGCCCTTTGGTCGAAAGGATAGTAAGTAGAAGAATTAAAGCTGAAACCAAAGCCTTCTGACAACAGGGCCAGTGTTACTCAATTTAATTCAACTCAATTCAATTAATATTATGTAAATATAGTGACACAGTAGATAGAGTTGGCCTTGGGATCAGGAAGGCTTAGCCTAAGTCCTTCATCTGACACATACTAGCTATTTGACTTTAGCAAAATACAACTTTTAAATGCCCCAGGTAACAGTCTAATATGAGTTGGTGATATACATTAGCAAGTGGAGGAAATCTACATACTGCAATTTCACTGAACTGATGAAATCACAGGTTTGCCTCAAAAAAATACTGCTAGCTGTAAAAATCAGTTAAGTCTAATTCTCTATTATTTTTTAGAAATATGCAAATAGAGGTAAATGGGGTTTTGTTTGTCAAATGGACCGTACAACACTTTAAGCAATATAACAGAGATCTGAAAATGTTCTTAATACTTCTTTCTGCCTTACAATTTGTATATCTGAGTTAGCCCACTCTTCAAAATAGGATCATATTAAGTACAGTAAGTATTAAATAATGCTAATTCATGCCCCATTCCCTGGGGTCTTGTTCTCTTAACATATGATAAATTAAAATATGACATCTATAGGTGCTATTGTTCAGTCATTCCAGTCATGTCCGACCTTTTGTGACCCCCTTTGGGGTTTTCTTGGCAAAGATACAGAAGTTTGCAATTTCTTTCTCCAGCTCATTTTAAAGATGAGGAAACTGAAGCAAATAGAGTTAAGTGACTTGCCCTGAGTCACCCAGCTAGAAAGTATCTGGGGTTAGATGTGAGTTCAGGAAAATGAGCCTTCATGATTCCAAGCACAACTCTCTATCCAGTGCACCGCCTCTACCTAGTAGCATAACTTACATATTAATCTGAGATCTTCTGGATATTAATTCAAAAGGATTGACTAACGATGGGAATTTCAGAAACTATGACAAGTTAACAGAGGAGAAAATTAAAGAGAAGTAAAGCCTTTCAGAGCCTCTGATGTGAAACAAAAATCACAACTGATTAAGTTGCCTATAAGGACTAACCCTATATGTATGAATTGCTTAAAGCACAAATATTGACATTCTTTGGCAATAAAGTTACAGAAAAAAATCGCAAGTAAGGAGTTGTTATTTAATTTTTATAACATACCACAAGTCCATTCTTGATACTTCATCAAACAAAAGAAGACAGAATAATGCTGCCACTTCAGTCATAATGGCAGAATCCTTTTGGAATATCAAGGCAACTGAAGAGTCAAAATGCAAAATTATCTTCTATCAGATATTTTTAGTTGTAATAGAACACTTTACAAATACATAAAGATCTTTAAATGTGAAATGATGATACACCAAAAAAGTTAATACAACCAATCAATTTTTGAAGGTCAGGAAATGTGCAAATAAAAAAAAAGTATCCCTATGGAACATACTAGTGTCTGAACTAATTTGACCACTCAAACTAGGCTACTTGCTATTTCACATATATGTCATCTCATCTCCTACTTCTCTACCTTTGTACAGGCACTCCTCCTATCCCGGAACATTTTCCTTCCTCATGAGTACCCCTTAGAATTCCTAATTCCTTCCAAGACTCAGTTGAAGGAACAATCCAAACAAAATGACTTTCTCCTCCCCAGAAGTAAGTACATTCCTTACCATTAAAACAAAAAAATATAGTATTTGCTTGGATTTTTTTTTTCTTAACTACATACATACCATGACTGCTTCATCTTTATATTTCTATCCCCAAGGCCTAGTATAGCACCTGGCACATAGTGGGTACTCTTTAAATGCCTGGCAAATGAACTGTAGGGACACAGGAACAGCCTGATGGAACCTTAAAGGTTATTCAGACCCATCCTCTTTTTCTATAGAGGAGAAAACAAAGTCTCTGAAAACCCAAGTAATTTGCCCAAGGTCACAATAATAGTAAGTGACAAAGGAGTTCCAGGCAAATAGGAGCAATTAACTTCAGTTTTTAATGACATAATTAATTACTCATCCATCATCAGAATTTGGCAACCAATTAAGTTCTAACTAAATTTTTTCTCTCTGAACAACTGCCTCATCTTCTCACTGAATACAAAGATTTAAACACACACATACACACACACACACACACACACACACACACACACACACACACACACACACACACACACCCACCCACCCCACAGATTTTGTTGATGGTATGGTAAACAATCGCCACAATACTGATAACCAGTTTGTTGTTTAGTAGCATCCAACACTTCCTTAAACTCATTTAGAGACACTAAAATGGTTTGCCACTGCCTCATCCAGCTCATTTTACAGATTAAGAATTAAGACAAACAGGGCAGAGCTAGCAAGTGTCTGAGGCCTGATCTGAACTCACAAAGATGAAACTTTCTGACTCCAAGCCCAGCACTCTACCCACTGGGGCACCTAGCTGATCCTCACTGATAACTAGAGGCAACAAAAAAGGAATGAACAGATGTGACCTACATAGGAACAGTTGGGATTATGTGCTAGGGAAGAGAGAAGGCTTCAAGATGAGAAAGACATCAATCAGTATTCCCATACTGAGAGAAAAATACACTATATTTGAAGTCATAAGGCCTAAATTAAAAATCTCAATTCTACTACTTACTACCCTTGTAACACTGGGCAAATCACTTCACGTCACTTACTCATTCATAAAATTAGAGGGCTGGACTAAATATTCTCAAAGGACCTTTCAAGTTCTAAATCTATGATGCTATTATTTATATCTCAAAATCAAAAAAATACAATACAATGCTAAAAAACCCCAAAGGTCTGCAGAATTACTTAAGTTTTGGGTTTTCCTTTTTACCCAGTTGAATCTGAACCCAGTCATACTAGAAATGATTCCAACAACAAGATATCACTAAGTGTCTAATACAGAAATATTAGGCCACATAAAAAGAAACTGAGATCAACCCAAACATCCAAATTAGCAAAGGGCCATAAACCTAGGGTTTAAAAGAAATTAAATCAGGCATAAAGTAAATCAGTTATGAATGACCTAAGAATAAGAAAAACTAAAACATCTACATAACATTGCCACTATAGTATTTCAGGTTATTGTCATTAAGTAATAATATAATATAATTCTGTAATATCTAACATACTCATCATTGTATAAAGGGCAACTAAAAATGTCACAATTTAGTCTTAATTTTAAGGAATGATTTACTTTTACCAAAAATATTTAGAAAGACCTAAGTCTTTTCTCCCTAAAAGAACAAAACATTATGACTAGAGATTAATAGTAAGAACTGAAACCACCTGCTTCAACTGAATTGTATTATCTTTATCAAATACTGAGAAACTGATAAGCCTATGAACATTAAGGTAACTGTCTAATCTGAATACTTCTTGTTCAGATAAGAAGAAAATAGAATATATTGATCCAATCCAGGAGAAAAAAAAAAGAATATTATAAAATGAAGGCTCATGAGGCAAATAAACTGCTAGCTAAAGATAATCAGGCTAACTATTCAAAGCCGACTGCGTAGATTTCCTTTTTATGATAAATGACAAAAGCAGACACTATGGGACTTGCCAACTACTTTATAAGGATGAATTAATCTCCACTGATGATTCTGAAAGGCATACAAGCTACCAATTTTACAGGTGGCGATATGTGATACTAATGCTTGTCTAATGAGATAATAAGCCACCAGAGGATGCAGGATTTTATGACAGAAACGAAACAAACAACAAATGGGGGTTATAGAAGAGACTGCAGTAACAGCAGCTGCAGTGGTGATTCTTTGTATGTGTGGACTCTACTTAAATGGCAAGACACCAGATGGTGCATGTACAAGGGGTACGAAGCATCCTCATGAGTTACAGCTTTTAGCAGATCAAAGGTCAAGACAATGCAAGTACTCTACTTAATAATGGAATTAGAAGGAAAAACATTCATAAAGTACATAGAACATGTCATTTCTAAAATGCACTGGTGTCTCTTAAGGCTTTTTAGAAAATCAGGCAATTCAAAGTTGCCCAAGTAGATGTCAGATTTTAACAATTATTTTTCTTTTTTAATATAAATATCCATATATACACACACATATATGTACATAAATAAGTAGAGAGTTTACATGTTAATGTATTTATGTGTATTATGCACACATACATATACATGAAGACATGTAAAAAGGAAAATAGTTGATAAACTCAAAATAATTAAATCTCTCTAACCAATAAACAATATTACATTATTGATAAGAGTTTTTAATCACCTCTGAAAAACAGGAAGAAGACAGAAGATTCCTGTGAAAGAGACAGACGTTTAACTGAATCAGCAGTCAGAAGTTTTCTTAAGATTGTAAGGCATGGCAATACCATACATTCCATTTCCTAATCAAGAATAAAAAGCAAAGTAATTTTATTTTCATATATTCTAGTAAGAGTAAATAAAATATTTTAATATTACATAACATAGGCTTTTTCATCAAAACTATGAGTTAAGAAAAATTTAAATAAACTTTACTTAAGAATTTTTTTTTAAATGAGGCCAACATAATTATTGATTTCTATGGAGATTTGCTCTCACATTCAAAGCTAAATAATGGAGAACATTCAGTTGCATTTAGTAGTAAATCTGATTAATAAAATAATCACTCTCTTAAAGAAATACAATTTTGCTATGCTTTTAATAGTTTGGAGTTTTAGGGGAAGAGGAATATAGTTTAGAAATAGTGGTAGAGGGAAACTTACCTCACCATCTTTTCTTACACATTTATTTAAAACAAAAAATACTTTATCAATTAAATCCATCTTGTTCACCACATTATGCATTTTGATATCTACAAAATAAGGAAAATTATAAAAATTCAACAAGCCATAAAAATGAAAGACTAAAACTGAATTTTATTCAGAATTTATTGTCATTAACTAATTTAACTTTAATTTAATGTTCTAAAAGTTTATTATAGCACTTGTCAAAGGAATAAAAGTTAAATTTTTCTTCTAAATATACTTTGCTTATTTGAGTTCTTCAGGGAAAGATATTCAAAGTTTTAATATTTTTGTTAAGGGCAACTAAAATATAAGGCTAGTGAATAATACGAAAATACATTTTGTAACTACTTAAAAATTAGGGTACAGTTTTAATATCTAATCTAAAAATAAGCTCCATATAGAACTGCCAAGTTCTTCAGATTTGCAAATGTTCCTCTCATCATAAATTATGTTTTTCAGAGAAAAGAAACAAATCTCAGTCTTGTCATTTTTCCAATATGTACTTTATTGTCTCTTTGTTCCTTATTTCTCATATATTTCATCTGTATGTGGGGATATTACTTAAATCTCTTTCACAGTGCTATTCACACTCGTGCTATTCCTAGAAATCTTTTTTTCAACTGAAGTCTCCTGTTTATCATCTCCAATTACTACTTAAGATGCAATTGTGCAATAAAGACAATGTGGCTGAATGTCACAAAGATGTATAAAATGTATGCTTTTATAGGGCCATGTAGTGGCCCAGTCTCACTCAATATTTTCACAGGATGACAACAGTCTTTGTTTTCTAATTTCTGGCTTCTTTTTACAAAACTAACCAAAAGTTGCCATAAGTTGCAATTTGTAATTGAGGTGTTCTGGGTTCTTACCCAAGAATTAAGCCAGTTTCAGAGTTTGGAATATGTCTAGAAGGCTCTTTACCTTTTTCATGTCACTTTCTTACAGACTCATGAAGCCTAAGGACCCCTTTTCAGTGGAATGTTTTTCAATGAATAAAAATATAGGATTATAAAGGAAACAATTATGCCTTAAGTACAGCTTTCAAAATATTAAAAATGAATAACTTCACAGACTCCAGGTGAAGAACACCTTATATAGATGAAATATAAACTAGTGCCATAATTTCAATTTACTTCTTAATACGCCAAATCAAGCTTTCCATGCATTGTATGGTACTGAGCTGTACCTCCCAAGAATATTCTAGATACTCCCCACAAACATATCCATGAATCTTTTAAAATTATTTTTACTTGTTTTGGTAAATACCTCCCAAGTACATGTGAAAAAAAGTTTTAACAATCATTTTTAAAAATTTTTAGTTCCAAATTCTGTCCCTCCCTTATCCCACATCTTCATGAGGAGGCAAGTAATTTGATTTTGATTACACATGTAAAGTCATGCAAAACATATTTTCATTTTAGCCATGTTTCACAAGAAAACACAAACAAAATAAAACAATAAAGATAATGAAATTTTTTTAACTATGCTTCAATCTGTATTTAGAGTTTAATAATTCTTTTTCTAGAGTTATACATCCATAAATCTTAAGGCATATACTAGAATTCAGAATTTTGTCAAAATTTTAAAAAATAGATATTCAGAGGCATGATTTGCCCAATATTTAGGGCACAGAGGAAAATCCAAAAATTAGATTATTGACTCTTATGCAAAAACTTATACTCTGAATGTTAAGATAGATATGATTAAAATATTTGTACAATGTCATGGGCCTATTTGTTAAAGGCAAGAAATTTAAGTTGATCTTAGTGTATTTTTGCAAGCTGAAAAAGAATTTTCATTTTCTATTTCTCTTAGAAAAAAACGAACTATACATGTAGCAATATTATCTTAGTTTTTCCTGACAGAATGTTCTAGGACATTAATGAAGCATTAACAAGTAATCAACCAGGTAAATAGTGTGGCATAATGGAAAGAGCACTGGCTCTGGAGCCAGAGGGTCTAGGTTCAAATCCTACCTCTGATGCTTACTATTTGTATGACTTTAGTCAAGTAATTTAATTTCCCTGGGCCTCAGTTGCCTCATCCATAAAGTGAGAGGGTTGGACTAGGTGGCCTCTGAAGTCCCTCTCAGGTCTAGATCTATAATACAAATGAACAGATCGTGCTTTGGAATTTCACAGCTTTCTTTAGTTGCAGTAAGCAATTACTTTATACCTGGGATTAGAATCTTCTTTAGAAACACTACAAATAATGATACCAACTTTTAACAGTACCGACGCAGTAATCTCTAGAGTCAGGAGTGATATAAGTGCGAAACAATTAATAATAGCTCTCAAAATCAAGTCATAAAAATGTATAATATATCAACTACTAAATTTCCTATCTGAATGATGAAATTTTTCACATATCAGATGGCAAAATGGAAATCACTTGTACCAGACAAGGTGACACAAGATATAGTCTAGTATCAAAAGGCACTACAATTTTAGAAGAAAAAAAGATTCATTAAATGATTTTTTGACGTAGAAAGAATACTATTCCAGAAAACAACAATATAAAACTAAGTACTCAGAATTTCATGAAATCATTTTCCCCAAGATTTAATTACCTTGAAAAATTATAGCTAATTGCTCTAAGGCTGATTTCCTCAAAGGTAGGTCAACTTCTGAAGTAAAGATTTCATATAATTTTTCAACGGCCTCAACCTAAGAACAAGAATTTATTTACATTTTTATAAATACATAAAGTTCTAAACTACAATTTTAATAATTGCTCTGCAAGCAAAAATTTTTCAAAGTCTACTTTTCTCCTGAGTCTCTCAATTTCCTATTTATTTTATACAGTACTAAATTACAGTGCCCTTATTATTAAAAACCATTAAACTTCTTTGCATATTTAAACGGCGCTGTGCTAAGTCACAGGACAATGATTCTAACTTTTTAATCCAAGACAAAACAAAGTTATTATGCTTCTTCCCTCTGCTTATCTTCCAAAGGTCTAATTCATTTAGTGTAAATTTCTAGCATATTATGTTGGCTAGAAAGTATTTTAAGCAATATTTTCTAAAGATCCTACTAATCACTTTTTAAAATTTCACCTTAAAAATACAAGTTATAGTAATATTTCTATTAACAAAAATATGCTGCACCATACTTTTATTTTTTCATCAGAAGCTAACAGGCAGAAATTATACAGGAACGTAGGGAAGAATCATGCCCTGATTTGTCCTTCTCATGAGAGCTGGAGGCTACCTGGGCCAAGGAAGAAACCATGTACTATTCATTCTCACGACTCTTCCCCAGAGGATTAAACTGAGTTTACCTACACAGCAAACTTGGTGTGATTATAAGAATAATAACATCATATTTTTCCAATTTTTGTGAAAAGGATGGTTTAAAGATTAGGAGGACATAGAATGCCTGAAGGACTTACCACTGAGACTGAAAGACAACCAAAAGGGGAGACAAACTGCAAATTTATAAAGCTTTGTCTAAGATTTGCCCTCCTTAACCTAAATTAAAAGCAGCATATAAAAGCTGAATTTACAGATATTTTTGCATGTATCTTTGAATGCAGAACACTCTACTAAGTCTAATTTATTAAGATTTTTTTGGTCACTTAATTTTATTGAGAGTTTTTTTTCCTTCAATAGCCTGCTTTCTTACAAAGAATTTTAATTCCAAGAGGACAAATTAATAGGGATGTCATCATATTCTCTGACTTTCAATACAAAGGTGACAGTAGAAAGCTCTTTCTTCAGTAATAGTTACCATGATCACCATTAGATGAATATATATTTTTAAGCTTAATAATAACTCACTTTCGATATACACCAAAATATTTATGGTAGCACTTTCTGTGGTAGTAAAGAACTAAAATTAAAGCAGGTGTCCATCGACTGGGGAATGGCTAAAAAAATTGGGGAATGTGAACGTAATGGAATATCATTTTTCTATAAGAAACAATAAACATGATGAATACTAAGAAGCATAGAAAAACTTGCAAGAACTGATGCAATGTGAAGCAAAGCAATGAAAACAATATATACAATGACTATAACAATTTAGGTGGAAAAACCAACAACCACAAATCAGTTGTAACCAAATATCATAAAATTATAAAGAATAAGCTTGGTCCTAAACAAGCCAACCTCTACAGTGGTACGGATCCAATGGTATGGAATTTTGTACATGATATGAGATATTTTAAATATTTTGATTGGCTTATTGATTTCTTTCCTCTTCTCTTTAGAAAAAAAATCTTTGGCGTATGAAAGATGGATCTCTGGGAGGGGAGAAGGATCTGAATACAGGAAAAAATATGAATGAGGTGGAAAAACAAAAGGTATCAATAAAAACGTTATTTTTAAAAAGAAGTTTCTAAAAAACTCTAGAGAGAACTCATATTATAATAGTCCTTTCTCAGTATGGCCTTGTGATATAGGTAATAATAGTCTTGCTATCCTTCTCTAAAGTTAAAGGAGATTAAATGACACACAACCTGACATACCTGGATATCATCTCCCACAATTACTTCTAGTCTCTGAGGAAGAGGTGACTTTTCTCATAACCAAGGGCATCCTCTCATGATTTCTTCACCCTCCTGTCTTTTCAGAAAGATTGTTCACTTATCAGCCTTCTCACCTCTAAAATTTTCAGGGTTTTCCTGTCTATTAGTTCCTACTGCCTATAAGAACACCCAGATTTCTCTCATCATTAAAAAAAAAAACTGCATGATTAGCTACAGACCTAGATCTTGCCTCCCTTTATAGTTAGTCTTTAAGCAGGTCAACTACAGTGGTGCTTCCACTTCTCTACTACCAAATGAAATGAACTCTTCAATTCATTCTTGACCTCTTTAGCATTTGGCACTGCTGATGACCATCTCTCTTTCTAAATAATGTATTCCTCTACGTTTTTATGTTGTTGTTCTCTCCCAGTTCTTCTCCTACCTATCTGACTCTTCCTTCTCACTCTCCTTTACTCTATCATCATCTATGATCTACGTTACACTTACTGTGCTCTGGGTTCTCTTTTCTTCTCCATCCTCTCTCATTTGGTAACCTCATGATCTCTAATAAGTTTAATTATCATCTCTAGATAGATGATTCTGTTCATATGTGTGTGCATACACACACATGTAAAGTACATGTGTATACATATATATATGTATGTATGCATATTATATACATAAATAAAAGATATCGCAATAGATATCAACATGAAAAGGTATCTATAGATAGATCTATTCCTCGTCTCTCACTTGAGCTTTAGGACTCCATCACAGACTGCCTACTTGGACATTTCAAAGTGGACATCCTAAAAGCATCTCAAACTCAGTATGTGCAAAATAGAAGTCACATTATGTTTCCTTCCACTCTTCCAAACTTCTCTGTAATTATCAATGAGCACCTCCATCTTTCAGTCATAAAGGTTCACAAAATTCCTATCATGTTCAACTATTCATTCTCATTCACACCAATATAAATCAGTTCTTGAATATTTTTTTCTATCTCCATAACATTTCTTGTCTATGCCCTATTCTCTCTCAACTCTACTATACCATAATGCCTTTTAGCATGGTTTATTCAGCACTTATTTTACTCAGCTCTACCAGCTCTCTCAGAATCTCGAGATCAATCACTAGCAAGATGTTTAGAAATGTAGTCTAAAACCATGGAACAAATTATCTTCTCTGGAAAGTTAATAAGCCTACGTAAATGTCAAAACTCACAATCTTGATCTCATTAGGACAATCCTCTATCTAAAATAACTAGCTGGAAAGAAATAAGAAATAATATGGAGTAAAAATGAAACCAAATATATTTAGATAATTTCAAAGGACAAAATTATACTCACTTTGTCTCACAAAAATCAAAATAATTATCCCCTTACATGTTTAAACTAACTTTACAATGCTGACTAAATCCTAATGGTTAAATTCTTCCATTGAGTCTATTCATAAATATCATAGATGAGCAGATTAGGAAGGCAGTATAAATGGACCATGTATTTGGATTCTGGTTTTCAAAAACTAATTTGAAAGAAAGCTAACATGAAATGTCAAAGCACTATCCATTCTAACAGTTATTAACATATCAGTATAATATGAAATGATGGACAGTGATTAGCTATTCTTCATCCTTACAGAGTTCAAAAAGTAAAATGACATAAATGGGAAGGACTGATTAGGTATTTTAAAAAGTGATACCCCACACATGATAATACTATGTATGATATTGAAACATGAACAGTATTACAAAATATGACCACACAATATATGTAAATACTAATAACAAGTTAGTTATTTTATTTTCTGTATGCTTATTCACTTGCTTTTGCCTTAGTCTGATTGACAATCTATTGCTGTCAATTCTTGATTACAGCAAGTAAGCATCTTGAATGAGGATCAAAATTCCCTCAGATTCTCTGGATTATAAACTCTACATCTTAGTCATCATAGTGTCCCCAACAGTCCCTAGCACACTGTCCACTGGCCTGAACTGCTAAATTTAAATCTGATTCAGTCATCTCTAACCTATATGCCAATAAAGTGCAGAAAGTACTAACATACACATATCTGTGCTTTAAGGTATGGAATTCCAAACAGAATACAAAATAAAACACAGCCATAACATTCATTTATAACTTCATGCACATATGTTACAAAGCCAACAAAATCATTTAAAAAGCAAAGTATTATTCTCTATATTTTAAATATAGGAACTTAGAGTAAATAATAAGGGAAAATAAAGCCAGGATAAAAATACAATTAACTCTTGATTTCCTAAAAGGGTAAGTAGTGACATGTTTGACCCATAACAGATAACACAAGTATTTCCAGAATGCATTGGACCACTTTTTCAGATTTACTTTTCGAATTCTAGTCAGTTTAAGGTAACATTAAGATTAATTTGAGCATACCAAATGATGACCCATGGAAAGAAAACACAAAGTATGCTATCTGACCAGTGTGCAATTTAAAATATGTCATGAATAACTTTCCTTCAACATTTATAAATAAAAGCTAATAACACAACATAAACAGATGGCATCAAAATGATATTTAATTTACCTTAATAATTGGTTGTCTTGTGTCATCCAATTTGAGGTCAATAGGTTTTTCCACAATAAATAAATTGGCAACTTTAGAGAGAAGATCAGCATCTATGCAAGGACGCTTTGCGCTTCTCTCGTCTTCATTTATTAGTTGAAATGCTAAAAGCTTTAATGCTTTGACCCGTACCCTAAGGACGCAAAATATTATTATAAACATGTTTTCTGCCCAAAATTATATATTAAACATACAATATCACAATTACAAAGGGTTATAACATATGCATAAAGGTAAGTGCCTATTTTCTGGATTATAGCATGCAGTTAGAAGAGCTTCAGTATATTTATCTTGAACAGGGACTGTTAAATTACAACTGTGTCAGGTTTGTGGTTTCTATGACCCTTCTTATTATGCATATGAGGATATGTTTGCTTCTTAGAATTGTGTAATTACAAGTACCATTCTTCCCCAGGTGAATGTAAATGAACTGATATTACTTGCTAGGAAATACGTAGGTGTGTGCAAACATTATACAGTTATATTAATAATTAAGGCTTTCTTTCATTGTTAGGATCTTTGTGTACTGGAAATTTATTGTCCCCTCCAACAGAGAATCTAAGTTAGAATTCTTATGTAAAATGCCAAGGGCAAAATATCCTTAAGTGCCTCCATAAGGTCTTTGAGATCTTGACCTGACAGATGAATCTAACCACATCTTCTCAAAGGAGGTCCACACAAATTAAAATTGGCTATCTAAGATTGCAGTTTTATTCTTCCTGCTTTCTTTTTCATTTCACTCCTAAACTAAACCAAGGTTTAGCCCTATTTCTCCAGCTCTACACATCAGCACCAAACTGGGCTAAAAGGCCATAAAAGATCTCTTCACCATTCACCTTACTGGCCAATTCAAATAAATGAGGAAACTTTCTACTTAATAATCCCATCATCTCAAATTCCTCAATTACAGTGTTCAAAGATCCCAAACCACGGTTCTAAAAACAGCAGTAAAAGATATCACCTAGCTCCCCACTATCCTACAGTCTCCTCAAAAGAGAAAGTATCTCTAATACACAACAGAGAAGGTATCCTTCCTACACAAAAATAGAAAACTGCTAAGCATTCTTACAGGCACTGCCACTCTATCACCCTAAACTGGATACAGAATTGAAGGAACATAGCATCAGCCCCCTTCTGTCTCAGTTAGTTCTAATAAATATTCTTTAATAAACTGATTTTGGACATATGTTTTGTGCATAGGCCTTTTCCTATTCCTCACTCTAGTGGAGATGCCAGGTACCACATATTCACTCCTTTGGAGAAGCATTTGCTGCCCAATGAAAGAATTAAAATGGATAGGAGAAACCAATCAAGTCTCTCTATTTTAAAATTCCTGAAACTCACACGAAGAGCCCTCATTGCAATTGCTATATAAAAAATGGCCCTGATTCATCCAGGTACCACAAATGGACAATTGAGCTGAAGTTAGAATTGAATAAGAAGAGATCAAACTCAAATGTATTTGGAAAACTATGAAATTCTTTTAAAAATCACAGTATCCTGATACACACAAAAAAAGATTTTTAACAATGTTTTTCTGGTGATATTACATGGCTAAAAATCACAGAATATGACAAATTGTGTATACATTGTATGGATAAATTAAAATTCTCAATGACTCAAAGAGTAATGGAAAATGCATAGCTTGTGTAAAAAAGATTACATAGAAGAAATGGCATAAACATATATTTGACAAATGAATGATTACTTAAGGAGGTAGACTGGATATAGCAAGAGCAAGAGATGAGAGAAAGTAATAATGAAAATTATAGCAAGCATTTAAGTAGAGCTTTGAAGTTTCCAAAATGATTCTCCCAACAATCCTGTGACGCAGGCATTATTTTTAACTCTATTACTACATGAGGAAACTGAAGCACACTTTCCTGTTCTGCTCTCTACCTTGTGTCACCTAAATGCCCCAAGTGCCATTCTGCTACTCATGGAATCCTGGAAGGCCTCTAGCACAACAGTATATCTCCTATAATGGATTAATAGAAGCAAACAGAAAAGAACACCAGATGAGAAGATGTGGGTGGGATACAATCTGAAATTGTACTGAATTGAATTGAAAGAGATTGACATCTTAGTCAAGGTAAACAATTGATTTCATAGTAATTTGGAAATTACAGCCCAAATGGATTTATACTCTACTAATGTTAAGGGAATCTGAACATCTTCCCTTCCCTTTAATAGACCCGTGTGACCTGCTTTGAGCTTTGTCCCAGCCCACAGCTTGAGCCACATGAAACCAATGGTGGAAGAAGCTTGCCGAATGGATGGAGCAGGAAGGGTGCAGCAGAAGAGAGAATGAGGTGGAGCTGAGAGAGAGAGAGTAGGCAAAGTAGAGCAGAGCAGCTAGTGTGAGTGAGAGAGGGAGTGATTTTGCCCAAGGGAGTCTGTTTGTGGGGAGGCCTGACAGAGGGAAGGCTTGGGGATGGCCATGCTCCCTACATAGATAATATGTACAGATTTCTTAGTTAGTATAATGGATTTAGCTTTCTGGTATTTGAATGAATGTCTTGGTTTCATCTTTGAGGAAGAGAATTTATATTTTTTTGAATTTACCCTGGAAATACACATGTATTTCCATAGTGGCTGCTATGGGTGTCACATTGGTGCTACAAATGGCAACAAGGATGGGATCGCGAAATATAAAACCTTTACTTGGAGACAGGAAGATTTTGGGGAAGGAAATGGGTATCCCAGGATGGGAGGATTTACCTTATTCTTCCCTGGTGATAGAATGAGCTAAAAGCAGAGGACTTTCTGAAAACTGTGAACCAAGGCTATAGAGGATAGAACCCAGAGCTTTAGAAAGATGTTTGCAAGGAATAACAATAGAATTAGGGAAAGAAATGGCAGGAGCATGTATGTAGAAGAAGAGGGATACTGTTAACAAGGTATTGTGTTATAAGTAAAAGAAGAGACAAACTGCTGAAGGAAAAGGTTCAGCTAAAAAGGGAATTAATTGATTTACATGAGAAGCTTTCTTATGCAATAGCATCCAAACTTTCTTTTAGAAGAGCAAGCTAAAGAGTATCAGGTGGTAACAGAAAAGGCAGTTCTGAGTTTAGCTCAGAAAAAAAGAGAAAGGTTAACAACAAGAAGATTCATGTAAACCCTTGCACGTATAGGGCCTGATTGGGGCCCTGACACCTGGGAGGAAAATGAAACAAATTTAGATGAGGAGACTTCTAGGAATGTGGGCACACATCCAATATGATGCAGGAAGCAAGTGAACCAGGGAGGTCACACAGTGCTTAAGGAAGTAAGTGAGGATTTTACTCACCAGAAGGTCACTTATATTTTAAGTTGATTCACCCAAAAAATGGAAGAATCATTAGGATAAGGCTGGAGGAGTATGGATAGATAAGATAGACAGTTTGAAATTCATGGGTATTATTCAGAATCCTTTTGTACAAGCTTTTAGGGATTACCATATTCAAGGAAGTAACAATGGAACCAGTCTGTTGGCTTTAGCTGCCTAGGGATGCAGTAAGCAATATCTCACTGACTCTATGTGGCCTAGTAGAGATAGAGCCTGATATTTACTTAGAGACTATATGAGAAAGTTAGAGGAAGAGGTAATGAAAACTGCAATAATGGTCAGAGATGCCAGTACTTATTATAATACTCCCTTAACGGTTCCTCATAGAAATATAATAGTGAAGACTGCTCTTCCTGCTTATAAGCACCTAATTCTGACTTGACTAACTGGGGAAATAGGGCACCCTCTTTTAGAGGTGCTGGATAAGATTTCCCAGTTAAGTGACTTAGGGGAATGGGGAGAAGATAAATTTCCTCAAGAGAGAAGAGCAAATAACCAGGGGATTCAAAGTCAGAATAGATTAACAAGGAGAGAAATAATGATTGTTTTATTAAGAGCAGGAAGAGATTTTGGAAGAATAGATGGTATTCTGACTAATAAACTATCTAAGATGTACTGAGAAAAGAGACAACATCACACAGAATAGGGATTATTCCTATAGATCCTCCTGAATCGTTGTATCCAAGCGTGTCCCACCTGTAGGGAGAATAGGAAATTGACCAAGCCCCAGCTCAGAGTAAAGAAGTACACAGGCAGGATTACAGACTCCATATCAGTCTAACCATATAATGGAAAAGTGGATCAACTACTGCAACTAGGGCATATTAGGCCTCTGTTATATATGGAAACCCTACAGTAAAGAAGGAAGAAATTAGTGCAGCTCCAGGGGATTCCTGGACTCCAGAAGCAGCACTGATGCTACACTTACCCTGCTTCTGGTTATTGTCTTCTTGTTCTTTTTGGACTTTGTGTGTTTAACCTGTTTGCTAGATTTGACTCCTTCAGGACTAGTGCCCTTCACTTGTAGATGACTGAATGCTCAAGCTGCTTGTCACCCTTTGTCCAAGACTGTGACGTGTCACACCTGGACCTGGCATTGACCTAACAGTTAAAAAACTGACCCCCTCAAATGGGACCTCTCAGGCGGGGACAGCTCTATGTCCAATCTCAGCAGGAAGTAATTACAGAAGAAGAGACCTTTGCCCTTTACCGCAAGGGATTTGGGGTCCCATTCGTTTGAAGGGGGATGTGTTTATTTTGTTATCCCTGTTATAATGCTGTGAAGTTATGTTGATAACTTCTAAGTTACCCCTAAACTGTCACTGACCTATTAATGGATCTATTAATGGGGCACAATGTAATGTTAAGTGAATTTGAAGATCTTCTCTACCCCTTAACAGGATCATGTGACCTGCTTTGATCTCTGGCCCAGCCCATAGCATGAGTTATGTAGAGCTGATGGTGGGAGGAGCTTGCCAAATGGGTGGAGCAGGGAGGGAGAGTGAGAGGGAAATGAGAGAGAGAGAGAACAGGCAAAGTAGAGCAGAGCAGCTAGTTTGAGTGAGAGAGGGAGTGATTTTGTCTAAGGGAATTTGTTTGTGGGGAGGCCTGACAGAGGGAAGACTTGGGGATGGCTGTGCTCCTTTTATTGGTAATGTGTACAAACTTAATTGTTACCATGGTGGAATTGGCTTTCTAGTATCTGAATAAATATTTTGGCTTTGTCTTTGTGGATGAGAGTTTATACTCTGAAAATATGCATGCATATCCATGGTGGCTGCTGTGGGTAGTGCATTGATATTATGGTTCCTCTATGTCACTTAAGCAAATGTTTGACCTACAGGTTTAGAGAATGAAAAATTAGACTGAGCCTACATGTTACATGAGAGTAAGATTATTTATAATTATAATATAATGTGATTCAATTGTTGTTGGGTCATTTTTCATTTATGTGAAACTCTTTGTGATCCCATTTGGGGCTTTCTTGGCAAAGATACCTGAGTAATTTGCTGTTTCTTTACGTAGCTCATTTTACAGATGAGTAACTGAGGCAAAATAGGACTAAGTAACTTGCCTTGTTCACATAGCTAGCAAGTGTCTGAGGTCAGATTTGAACTCACTTAGATGAGTCTCCCTGACTCCAGGCCGTGCTCTGTGCCAACTAGCTGCCTGTGATTCAATTACACATATTTGAATAGATTTTGAATTAACCCATTTCTTCCCAAACGTAAAATTACATACTTTAAAACCTAATACAATATAAAAAACTGACTTTCCATAAAATGATGTACAACCAGGACAGTTTCAAATAAATAAATTTTCTAGAAAAACTGAGCAAGAATCTTGAATGCACACATATGGACAAGTGGAGAGGGGTAAGGCCATACCGTTCCTCCTCATACATAGAAAAGTGTTTATTCCACACAGGAACCAATAAATTTGACTGATACCATACATTAATCTACCATCAATCAACACTGATTAAGTACCTACTATGTGCCAGTGCTAAGCACTGGGGATACAAAAATAAGGCTCTGCCCTCAAGGAGCTTGCATTCTACAAGGTATAATTCTTCTTTACTAAGGATAGCTTATTGGAAAATATAAGATTTTATTTTCATTAAAGATGTATAAAACTAGAATTTTATTATAATGTCATTAAAGTTTAGAGACAATTCTCTTCCCCAGTACTCACAGATGGCTCAGAACAGTAAAATATTCCATACTCTATTATGAACCATTTAATATCAGTTAATAAAGAAAAGACCAGCAAAATATTATAAAATTCAAAATGGATATATGCTCTGAATACTCAAGATCATAGTACAAAAAGGCAGAAAAGAACTATATCAGGTATATTAGAGAACCATATCAGCTGTGGCTACAGAATGAAATCTTAATGAAACAAAAAAGAGGTTATTATAAAAGATAAAAGTAATTTTGATTAAATGAAAGTAAAAAGTTTTTACATGAACAAAGCTAATGCTAATTAAGATGAAAAGTGAAACATTTAATAGAAAAATTATTCGTATCTCTGATACAGGCCTAATAGCCAAGACATGAAGATAACTAACAGAAAAATTTAAGACCAAAAGTCACTCCCCAATATGTACATGGAAGTGACCAAAGAATATGAACAAACAGTTCTCAAAGGAATTGCAAACTATTAAAAAAACAATATGAAAGAAAGATCCAAATCAAGAGAAATGAAGATCGAAACAACTTTACATTTTCACCTCTCACCCAGAAAACTGGCAAAGATAAAATGACAAAAGATGGGAATAGTCGATGCTGGGGGATTTTTACTACGAAAGACACAGATGCACTATGGGTAGAGCTATGAATCAGTCCAAGCATTTTGGAAAGCAATTTGGAATTATGAAAAGAAAGTTAGTAAAACATTCATGCCCTTTGACCAATGATTCTACTGCTAGGGACACAACTATAGAAATCAATAACCAAAAGAAACAACTCCTCCATGCCAAAATATTTATTGTAGCACTTCTGAAATAGCTAAGAAGTAGAAATAAAGTCAATTTCAACTGCCAGAGGAAATAACTAAACAAGTTATGATAACACAAATGGAATGGAATATTACTGTATTTTAACAAACAACAAATAAGATAAAATGAAAGAAGCACTGATTTTTATGAACTGATGAAAAATGAATATACACAAGAACTAAAATAACGTAAATAGAACAACAATAAAAAAACTAAAACTGGATGCAATAAAATTATAAAAAGTTTGATCCCAAAGAAGAAAAATAAGAAAGCATCTACCCTAACCTTCTTCTGTGCAAAGGCACAGGACTCTGCACATAATGTGACAACTCTGCTATGTTGGTTAGTTGTGTTGAACTATGTTTGTTTCTCTTTTTTATTCTTTCTATAAAGAATAACTATGAAAAAAGAGAGGGAAGAAGGATCTAGGAAATACAGCTGACATAAAGAGAAAAAATATCAGCAAAAATGTATATTTAAGCAGAAAAAAGTTTAGACTGAAATATCCATTTGAAAGTATCTTCATTATAACTTTACCCACTAATGCCATCATGGTAAGAGAAATGGAAAGCAGGTACCACACCCAGGAAGAAGGATATTCAAGTTCCATTTCTGATCAGAGTCAAAGAGTGTGTAAGTGTTTGAGGCTGAATTTGAACTCAGGTCTTCCCGAATCAATGGTCAGTTCTCCATCCACCATATGAACTAATTATCTCATAAGTGCATTAGGAAAAGTACTTATTCCTGACAACCTTGGGTATGATAAGGTGTTCCTTGAATCCCTTCACCTTCTTTTCTACTATGTAAATCCTTACTAGATTTGTAATCTTGAGAGTTAAAGTTAGAATAGTAGAAGCAAAGCAAAATCCTAAGAATGAAGCTGATGGGAAATGAAGTCATTTGCTGGGCTTCTAAGTCCTCTTCACACAGAGGTTTGGGGAGTTTTTTGTTCTACTCTTCAGTCCTTCAACTATTACTGCATATGCTTTGGGTCTAGCCATTTAATCAGTACTAAATCAACCAAACTGTACTATCAACTAGCCCACATCAATCTAAATTTTCTTCAAGAATAATAATGAAAAAAATTGCATTAAAAAATCAATAAAACTAGGTAAAAAGTCAAGCTATCAAATGAGAGAAAAAAATTGCATAAAACACTTCTGATGAGTCTGATACACAAGATAGACAGGGAACTAACACAAACACTTAAGATTAAGAGTCACTTGCCCTGTGGATAAGAAGTCAAGAATAAGAACAGTTCTTTAACAAAGAATTTTAGACTATTAGAAACCACATGAAAGACTACCCCAAATAACTAATAAGAAGAGAAAGGCACATCAAAATAATTCTCAGGTAGTTATTGCTTTATAGCTAACAAATGACAAAGGTATGGGTTCAGAAAATCCTGAGAATTGTTATATGAACTGATACAAATTGAAGTGAGAAGAACCAGGAAAATATTGCACATGATAACAGCAATATTGTAACACAGATCAACTCTGAAAGACTCAGCCACTCTGTTCAATACAATGATCCACAATAATTCCTAAAGTCTCATGATGAAAAATGCTATCCACATCCAATGAGAGAACTGATAAATTTGGAGGACAGACTAACACATGTTTTTTGTTACTTTCTTTTTCTCACCATTCCCTGAAAACCAGGATAAGCTTTTCCTTTTTTTCCAATCCTGCAGTATCTCTCCTAGTCTTCATATCCTTTAAAGAGTATTTACAGTAGCTTGGCAATCACACCTGTAAATTCTTTAGTACACAAATAGGTAATTTATTTGGAGAAGTTACTTGAATTTACCAAGGGCAGTTGTATTTACTGTCCCATATAGCCCCATTTCTCCACATTTTGTCCATATCGTTTAGAAACACAAATTGGTTGATGTGTCTTATGCATCACTATCAGTATTCTCAAACAATTCACTTTTTGCCTCCTTATCAGAATTGCTTCTCTTTCTGCCTTCAGAATTTCTTCTTTTCAAAATGTCCAATTCTTTTGGGGCTGATTTATAAGTGGAACTTACTTCTACCTTATCTGGTCAAAACCAGACGCAGAATGTAATTTCCCATGTCTGATTTCTCCACATTTTTGAAGGACAAACTCAAGAGCAAAGAAATTATAAGCTACTATAGAGTTATAGTAGAGTTATAACAGGTGCTAAGATAATTGACACACAACACCTCTCTAACCCCATCAGTACTATTACTACACCATGCCTCTGTTCCAGGCTTGTTCCTGACCTCCTCACTTACCTCAATTTTCTCTGCAGATAGTCTGAAATATATTTCTATTACAATATCATTATTGGTGTCCTCAGGACATGGTCCAATTGAACAAAACATTCTAGTCCAGAGTACAATGACTACATTTTTTTTTTCAAATCAGTGACCACCAGACTCCGTAGCCTCATATTTCAGCTATCCTTTTAGGTTCCTAAAAATCTAAAATTTGACAGTAATGCTCTCTGTGCATTCATCCCAAGTAACTGATAAAAATGTATGTATAATCTTGGGTATGGAATTGGTATAAATTGGGTATAGAATTAAGTAGGAGGAGACTAAGCTAGAGAGCATCCATCATTCTTTTAATGATCCCCAAATGCTCATTGCTACAGAAGTCTATCTCCCCATCACTAATATGTGAATCAGGGAAAAAACACACTTGAAGGAAAAAAAAATTACAAGTGACCCTAAGGTTAATGGAAAGATGTTTATTTCTAGGGTATAATCTGGTTGTAGGATGTTACCAGTGATGACTTGCTTACACAACATTAACAGAAAATAGAACATTCAAGGACATGAAAGACTAGATGAATCCCATAATCAGGATGATAAATTACAAAAGGATGAAGTATAATAGTGATAGACCTTTAATGGAATGCTTTCAAAGTATCTACATCAAATAAAACAACATACACACACCTACATATAAAATTCCGAAAACAGCTTTATATAAACACACACTTTCTTATTATCCTCAGCTTTATATAAACACAATTTCTTATTATCCTCAGGTGCGTTTCTGTTCTCATTAATGTCTCTGGTGCTCACCAAAATAACTATTTGTTTCTTGAAAAACAAACACAGTAATGCTTTCAAAACTATAAAAACAATGTATTTTAAAAAGGGACAGATGTAATTAAAACAGGGAAATACATGCAAAACATGACCCACAAAATCATTAAAAGCAGTGTCATCTTATTATCAATGCTCTTCCCAGATATAGAGAAGTAAGCTTTCCCTTTATCTTTCTTCGGCTCCTAATGTAGATAGAAACTATCTATATCCTTAAACTAATAAGGCCAGTTTCATTCCATGAAGATATTAATCAGACTTTGTTAGGAACTTGCATTTTCTATACTTAAAAAGCTTTACTTACCATTGCTTTTTCAACAGTAAGAGCCGAAATATAGACTTTAATCTGGAAGTTTCTGGAAGAATGCCACCTCTGCCCTCAGGATTTGTTTCACTCAGAATGAGGATGCAGCTTCCCAAGGTGTCTTCTGTGTCTGCATAACCCTAAATTGTTTAAAAATATGGATTTTCAAAGTTTAGAAATAGTCACAAAACCAAATTCACCAAAACCTGTTTTAAAATTTTTATTTGTTATATATATCTATACATAACATATATACATATATAATTATATTAATGTACTTTGATTTGCCTTTCAAATAGTTTATAACTCTGTAGAAAATAATCCTGAATATTGTGGTGAAAAAAAGTAGATGTGGCAGAGCCAAGATAGCAGAGTAGAACAGGGATCTGCTACAGCTCTCCCCACAAACCCCTCAAAAACCTGTAAAAAATAGCTCTAAACAAAGTCTAGAGTAGCAGAAGCCAAAAAATGACAGAACGAAGCAAATTTCCAGCCCCAGACAATCTGGAAGGTCGACAGGAAGTGTCTATTGCACCAGGTTGAAAGCAGAGGAGCAGGCCTTAGAGGAATGAATCACTGGCAGCTGCTGTGAATTCCAGATTTCACAACCCACAAACATTAAAGATAGCTTAAAAGATCAGCAGGAAGGGTCTCTCACTTGGACGAGAGGGGAGCATGGTCTGGTCCCAGCCACAACCCCAGCCAATCAAGTAAGAGAAGTATAGGAAAAATAGGGAAGAGAAATGAGAGTGATGGAAGAAAACCATGAAAAATGAGTCAAAAGCTTGCTAAAGGAAATCCAAAAAAACACTAAAGAAAATAACACCTTTAAATTTAGACTAACCCAAATGGCAAAAGACAAATTAGACTAACCCAAATGGCAAAAGAGGTCCAAAAAGTCAATGAGGAGAATGCCTTAAAAAGCAGAATGACTCAAATGGAAAAAGAAGTCCAAGAGCTCACTGAAGAAAATAATTCTTTAAAAATTAGAATGGCACTAATGGAAACTAATGACTTTATGAGAAATCAAGAAATTATAAAACAAAACCAAAAGAATGAAAAAATAGAAGACAATGTGAAATATCTTACTGGAAAAACAATTGACCTGGATAGATAAGAAAGATAATTTAAAAATTAACAACTCGAGTGTTCATCCGTTGCCGAAGAAGACCATGCCATCAGAGAAATGATGACATGACTTGCACTTGACTTTGTTTTGAATGAGGAAGGACTGTGCAGATCATCAGACTCACTTCTCCTCCATAGCCATCTGAATCCAGTGACCATTCATCAGGATGACTGGAGATGACCTAGGATGCGCTGATAGACCTTGGGTCCTTTGGGTTAAGGACTGTGCAGGTACTCACTTAGGGTGAGAGGCAATGCCCATTCATTGAATAGGCCTATTTAAGAAGTAGCTAGGGCATGACCCCTTTAATGAGGCCAAGAAAAAGAAAGACATCAGGCTGGGAGGCAAACAGCAACAGTTGTAGACTACCTGAAAGCCACGATCAAAAAAAGAGCCTAGACATCATCTTTCAAGAAATTATCAAGGAAAACTGTCCTGACATTCTAGAACCAGAAAGTAAAACAGAAATAGAAAGAATTCACCAATCACCTCCTGAAAGAGATCCCAAAAGGAAAACTTCTAGGAATATTGTAGCCAAATTCCTTGCCAATTCTCCTTGACCTTTCCAGGTCAAGGAGAAAATATTACAAGCAGCCAGAAAGAAATAATTCAAGGATTGGGGAAACACAATCAGGTAACACAGGATTAGCAGCTTCTACACTTGGAATATGATATTCCAGAGGTCAAAGGACATAGGATTAAAACCAAGAATCACCTACCCAGAAAAACAGAGCATAATACTTCAGGGGAAAAAAATGGAACGTCAATGAAACAGAGGATTTCCACACATTCTTGTTGAAAAGACCAGAGTTGAACAGAAAAATTTGACTTTCAAACACAAGAATCAAGAGAAGCATGGAAAGGTTAATGGAAGAGAAACCATAAGAAACCAATAAGGAACTTATTAAAATTGAGCTGTTTACATTCCTACATGGAAAGATGATGTTTGTAACTCATGAGATGTGTGTGTGTACATATATGTACACAGAGAGAGAGAGAGGGTTGGCGGGACACAAAGTGAATTGAATATGAAGGAATGATATCTAAAAAAAGAAAATTAAAGATTGAGAGCAATGAACTAGGGGACAGAGAAAGGGAGAGGTAGAATGCAGTAAATTATCTCACATAAACGAGGCAAGAAAAAGCCTTTACAATGGAGGAGAAGAAAGGGAATGAGAAGGAAATCCTTTCATCAGATTTAGCTTCAGAGGGGAATAACATACACTCTCAATTGGATTTGGAATTTCATCTTATCCAACAGGAAAGCAGTGGGGAAGGGGATAAAAAAAGGAGGAATATAATAAGAGGGATAGAAGATTTGGAGAAGGGGTAATCAGAAGCAAACATTTTGGTAGAGAGATAAGCCAAAGGAGAGAATTGAACAAAGGAAGGGAAGGACAGGATATAGGGAAATATAGTTGGTCTTTCATAACATCATGTTTTGCATGATCACACATGTATTGTTTGGTGGTTGTCCTCTGTGTTCAAAGAGGACCAAAATGACATCACCATGATAAAGTGAAGTTTTAATGTTTCCAACTGTGGCTGATCAGACCAATATAAGCTTGGAATGCTCTACAACAGGTTGGGCACAGACAGTCCACATGACTATTTGGGGTGAATACACCAAATGTGCATATCTACATTTACTTTGTGCTGTCTCAATTCTGCTTTGCCCATAGACCACAGCACCCTTTCTGATGTGGGCACACCATGCTGAGTGGTCCTGTACCAGTGTCTCACATGTTGCATGGTAAAATACCACCTCTTCTCACTACCATGTGATTGCCTGCCCCATAGGAGTTCTCCATAAAATAGTCTTTTTAGCAAGCATACATTTTGCATTCGAACAAGATGGCCAGCCCATTGGAGCTGCACTCTCTGAAGCATAGTTTGAATGCTTGGCAGTTCAGCTCGAGCAAGGACCTCAGTGTCTGGTACCTTATCCTGCCAGGGGATCCTCAGAATCTTCCTAAGATTGTTCAATGGAAATGATGAAGTTTTTCAGCATGGTGCTGGGAGACTGTCCATGTTTCATAGGCATACAACAACAAGATAAGCACGACTCTGTAGCTCTTCAGTTTGGTAGTCAGCCTAATACCTCTTCTTTCCCAAACTTTTCTTTGGAGACTCCCAAACACTGAGCTAACTCTGGCAATGTATGTGTCAACCTCATTGTCAATAACATGGCTGAAAACATCATGCTAAAAAGCATGGGAGCAAGCACACAGCCCTGTTTCACTGCACTGGTGACTGGGAAGGCATGAAATTGACGTCCAATATTGATGAATTGACATAATTTTCCATAAGCCCTCATGAATAAGTGTCAAAGGCCTTGGTCAGATCTACAAACATTGTGTATAGACCTCCATTCTGCTCCTGGTACATCTCTTGTAGTTGTTGGGCATCAAACACCATATCAACTGTTCCTCGGCCCTTTCTGAAGCCACCTTGGCTTTCAAGTATATGACCATCTTCCAGGTGAAGGATCAGTCTATTAAGTAGGACCCTAGTAAGAATCTTGCCAGCCATGACTACGAGAGAGACTCCCCTGTGATTGTCACAGGAAAACCTATTCCCTTTATCTTTATTGAGATGGACAATGGAGGCATCCTTGAACTCCTGGGGTATAATCTCTTGCCATATAACCTGGAAAATTTCAGTCAGTTTTTGTATGAGCAATAGTCCCCCTACCTTGTAAATCTCAGCTGGAATAGAATCAGCACCAGATGCTTTGCCACATGAAATGAGCCTAATGGCCCTCAAAACCTCTTCTTCAGTTTTAAGTTCAGCTAAGGAGGAATTGCTTTCAACCTGAGGTAAACAGTCAATGGCCTCAGAACTGATTGGTGATAGTCTGTTGAGAATACTATGGAAGTGTTCAGCCCATCTGTATAACCTGTATCAAATTGCCTGCCTTCTCAATGAGGGTGAGTGGAGAGGTCGGAAAGGGAGAGAATGTAGAACTCAAAGCTTTAAACAGGAATGTTAGAGGTTGTTTTTACGGGCAACTAGGAAATAAGATATATAAGCAATGGGGTATGGAAATCTATCTTATCCTACAGGAAAACAGAAGGGAAGGGGATAAGGTGTGTATGTGGGGGGGGGGTGATATAAATGAGGACAGATTGGAGGATAGAGCAATCAGAATACACACTGTCCTGGGGGTAGGGGAAGGGGGGAGATAGAGAGAAAATTAGAAATTCAAAATTTTGTGAATGTTGAAAACTGAAAATTAATAAATTTATTAAAAAAACAAAAGTAGAATTTTCAGTTTCCCCTAATAATTCAAAGATCTGGACATCCTCATTAAATTTTTGTCTAAAATACACAAAATATACAAAAGGTGATTTTTTTGAAAGCAGATTTTAAATAGCCCCCTTTGGGAAAGTATTAATATTTCTAGTCTATCAGGTTATCAAAGAACATCAGAAAAGGTACTTAAATACTGAACACTAGTCATAAGACTTTTTATTCTATATTTGCTGACCATATCTAATACAATCCTGTTGCCACAGGGTTAATCTGAGTAATATAGAGATAGTATGTTCTGATAACATATGCAGAATTATGTATGGCCATGTGAAGGCAAATTCATTCTGTAAATTCTCTTTCAATACAGTAGGATACTTTAGTGTATCTAGAAAACTAATGCACTTCTTCCTTAATATATATTCACCATCTATTTGGGTCCAAGACTGTTTTTAAACTAACATTTCGGCCCTTCATCATTATCCAAAGGACAGAACCTTACAAAGAGTAAAAAAAAAAAAATGTGAACCAGAAAAGATAATATAAAGATTAGTTGAAGGAGCTCAGGATTGAGAAAATAGGCAAAAAATGGCCAATGTCTTTAGATATTTCAAGAGTTTTCATTTGGAAGGAGGATTTGATTTATCTTAATTAGCCACATAAATATTTTGGTTCAATGAAAGGAAAAATTTCCTGATAAAAAAATTATGTGAAAAATAGAATGAAATGACTTAAGTTCAGAATGAAATTAGGTTTACTTTGGAGTATTATAAAAGAACGTTTGTGGTCCCAACTACAGAGGAGGCTGGGGCTAATGGATCAATTTAGCTCTAGAGTTATGGGTTAAAGTAGGGCTAGTCAATTGGGAGCCCCTGGTAGAAGGGACCCAGTCACAGAGATTTACCCCGGTCACAGTTCCAGGACAGAAAAGAGTAGTTGTGATCCCTCACAGATAAGAACTTGGGTCAGAAGATCAATGCCCACACCTCTTCTTAAATCATACCACTTTAGAAAAACTGAAAACTTACAGCTCTCCGTAATTATCTCTGAAAACAGCAGCACAGAAAACCTGAAACTTTGGACACTACCCTCTCAACCCTAGAAGGGCCAACTTTAACATCAACTTAAAAGTCAAGAAATATGCTAGAAACAAAAAAAGAACTCAACCACAGAAAGTTACTATGGGGACAAGGAAGATCAAAACACAAACTCAGAAGACAACAATGTCAAAACAGTTACCTGAAAAGCCTCAAAGAAAAATGTGAATTGATCACAAGCTGTAAAAAAAAGAGAGCGAGAGAAGAATTCCAGAAAGACCTTGAAATACAAGAGATGGAAGAAAAGTTGGGGAAGAAAAATGAGAGTGATGCAAGAAAAGTCATTTTTAAAAAGTCAACAGCTTGATAAAGGACACATACACACACACA
>CM053773.1:75282356-75305114 GCA_028658325.1 Potorous gilbertii
AAAAAAAAAAAAAAATCAACCCAACACTTTAAAAAACAATAGGCAAAAAATCCACTGAAAAGAAAATCATTTAAAAGCAAAATTGGCTAAATGGAAAAAGAGTTACAAAAGCTCACTGCAGAAAAAAAGTTGTTAAAAATCAGAATTGGGCAAGTCAAAGCTGATATCTCCACAAGACATCAAGAATCAATTAAATAAAATTAAAAGGATGAAAAAGTGGATGTGAAATACCTCATTGGAAAAATTACTGACCTGAAAAAATAGATCCAGGAGAGATAATCTATAAGTCATTGGACTACCTAAAAGCCATCAACAAAAAAAAAAGTCTAAACATCATCTTTCAAGAAATTATTGAAAATTGCCCTGATATCTTTAGAATCAGAGGGTAAAATAGAAATTGAAAAAATCTACCAACTAATTCCTGAAAGAGTTCCCAAAATGAAAATTCACAGTAACATTACAGCCAAAATTGGCAGCTTTCAGATCAATGAAAAATATTGCAAGCATCCAGAAAGAATAAATTCAAGTGTAATGGAGCCACAGAGAGAATAAATACTAGATTTAGCAGCTACATTAAATTGGAGATCTTAGAAAATGATTTTCTAGAGGGCAAAGGAGCTAGGATCACAACCAAGAATCAGAAAAATTGAGTACAATACTTGAGGGGAAAAAAATGGATATTTAATAAATAGAGAACTTTCAAGCATTTGTAATGAAAAAGACCAGAGCTAAATAGAAAAAAAAAATTGATTCAAACATATTACCAGAGTATTTATATATGTTCAATAAGTATTACTTAATAATAATAAAAATTAAAAATTAACAGTGAACTAAAGTTTCTTTAGGAGGTATCGTACTTACAAACATGGGGAAACTTGGCAAATCATTTACAATACAGTAATACACCCTTGTCCTGCCACTAATTTTTTTGAAGTTAGGACCAATCATCTATCAAATCCACGTATTTCTTCCACAGGCCATCCAAAATAAATAATGTAATGTTAATTCTATTAGTGGAAGTAAACGTTCCAATGGCAAATTGTACCAAGCATCTTAAGACAGAAATAAAAATAATACGTAAGGAATAATGCATTCCCATTGCATGGGTCCTCCCCCTCCTACCCTCAAGCTAAGGACAGGACACATTTCCATAGTTTTCTAGGTCTGAAAGTAGACACAGACTAGTAGGACAAAGATGGTGTCTCTCCATTGCCAACTGACTGAACTGTCTAATTCTTATACTTATAAAAGAATTAATGACATAGTGGGGATAGAGTACTGAACCCAGAATGAAGAAGACCATGAGCGAAATCCCATCTCAGACACTTACTAGCTATGTAACCCCAGGCAAATCATCTAATATTTTCAAGCCTTGGTCTCCTCATCTGCAAAACTGAGAGTGCTGGATTATATAACAATATTCTCTAAGGTCCCTTCCAGCTGTAAGTCTATAAGCTTATGATTTTTCAATTATTTAATGGCTATGTTAAATTTTTTTAACCACTCTGAGCTCCTTGGGTGGAGTAATTGATGCTAAAATTTCAAATATCATCAACCTTACTCTTTGACCTACCACTTAAATATATAAATTGTGTACATATTAGCTACTATTGTTTAAGCTTCTGCCAGAAATGAGATTTACTGGCATATTTGCTATTCTTAGACACCGTGACTTTTGGCCTTTTGAAAATTTCTATTACAATATAACAGTTTTCCTGCATGAATAATTTAAAAATCAATCATACTCAGTCCAAGATAAATAGTACCTGAAAATAGAAAAGCAAAAAGTACCTGCAGTATTGGAACAACAGGACAAAGAGACTCAATAAACTTGTTCCAGGTCAATGTTGTCATAATCAATTGTCCCTGAAGCAAATATATCAGAATATTCTTGACAAGAGAGTTCACCTGCTCAAAACAAAGATGAAGCAATTCAGTGAAAAAAGACAGAATACTGGCAAGGTGAGCTAGGTATATCGAGATTAGGCCAATAAAGAAAACTCAAATGTATAACAATTTCAAAAAAATTATTTCAATTTCGACAACATGGTACATTCACACTAAGTGTGACAACATGGTAGCATTCTTAACTAAGTGTCTTCCCTTAAACAATTCTATGCTTGACCTTTAAAGTCTAGGGGTTTTCTTCCCCCTTTATATGAAGGAATCAGTTTTCCTTAATAATCTGGCACATCTGTATCTTTTCTCTTCTGGATGAAAATTATGAGGGGAAAAAACAACTGACCTAAATTCTTACTATACAAGATTTTTTATGTTATAATTGCCACATTCTCCAAATATTTCCCACCATTTGAGCAAAACATTTACTGAGCCTATTCAAAAGGCAGTCTCTTTTGAGCTTAAAATAAAATCTACTCAGCTATTATTAGAAAGCTTTTTTTAAGGCTTTTCCTCCAATTCAATATCTTCAGAATAAACAATTCTTTTCAGTTTAGAGTTAATACATACCCCATCTTTAGATTCTTGAAGACCAAATGTGCACATTTCATACAGTACTTTTGGATGAAGTAGAAAATTAATTTCATGACAGACTGAATGCCCTGAGATCGTCACAGTGTTGATGCCTAAACAATGCTTTAAAAGAATTGTAAAGTATTAAAAAGATTAACAGCATTGAACTTCAAGAGAATTTCCCACTTTCCTCTATTTATATTTTAAGAATCTAGCAAATTTGTTAGTTTAACAAAAAATTTAGATGAAAATGTTTTGTGAAATAATTTGAAAGTCCAAATATAATAGGAATAGGCCTTAGAAATCTGGTCCAAAGCTATTAATTCAATGCTTCTATAGTTATAATTTATATTAGTTTATAAGCATAAAAAATATAGTAACTGTAATTAAAATTATTTTGGAAGTATTTTGTTTAAGAAATAAGATCAAAGTAAAAATAAATAAAGCAAATGCACATTATACTACAAAGTCTACCACCAATTTAAAGGCAGAGTGGCATAGTGCATGGGGGCCAACTCATATAAACCACCCCTGTACTGTCCCAATATGAAGAATACATATTTAGTTTTGAAAATGTAATGTTACTTTTTTTTATTGTATTTTTACTAGGGCTTGTCCATTAGGAAGCTTTTCTGAGATGGACAGTACAGACTGCATTTGTAGCTCAATTGCTTTTAGGAATCTACAGAGTTTTTTTAATGATCCCACACTTCCTAAAAAAGGTCCATTATTTTAATACCAGTATTTTACTATCACTGATATAAGACAACAAGTCAGGGAATAAAATTGCTTCCAAAAAATCAAGGAAATTATGGGCACCAAGGACAATGTAGAAAAGAAGGTTGAGTGTTAAAAACCTACAGCATATATGAGTAACTCCAAAGAACAGGATAAAACATGTTAGTAAGGAACTGTATGACAGGAAGTGAAAATGGACTGGTCACATGACCAAGAGCTGATCACTCAGCAAGGTTAGACAGACTGAATGCTCCACTGGTACCCTGGAAATATCAAGAGAAAGGAAGGAGAACCTCTAACACATTGTATAGAGCCTCTGAAGGGAACTTACAGGAGTACCAAAGACAAGAACTGGAAAGCATAAGCAATGCAGGATGGATTACAATTGGCATTGTTGCAAGGAATTTCTAAATTAATGATATCATAGATCAATTTGAATACTAGGTATTAAATATTATTAGTAATCTGTGCACAGTAACATGTACTTTCCAACACAAAAGGCATCATTACAAATCACTTTAAGGATCTACTATGTATCAAGCACTGGGGATGCAAAGACAAAATGAAAGTCTCTGTCCTCAAGGAGCTTACATCCTAAATATCTAACAAGAACAAGTATACACAAAATAAACAGAAGGCAATTGCAGCAGGAGAAGGAATGGATGAGCAAAGACTTCATATATGAAGTAGCATTTGAGCAGAATTTTGAAGGAAACTAGGGATTCTAATGGAGGTGTAGAAGAAATACATTCCAAGTATAAGGACCAACAGTCTGTGTAAAGTCACACAGAGAAAAGATAGAAGGTCTTGTAAAAGAATTTCAGGACCTGTATAGCTGCACCCTGAAGTGTATGAAAAGAACTAAAGTATGTGACTAGTCTAAAAAGGTAGCTTGAAGTCAGTTTGTGTGGTACTGGCTCTGTTCTTAAGGCTCTGTTCTTAAATGTCATATAGGAAAAAAGTCATATAATCACAAGATTTCAGTGTTAGAAGGGATCTAAGAAGTCATCTACAATAGCATGTACCTGAGTGACAATTCTTCTACAACATACCTGAAAAGGACTCATTCAGCTTTGAACTCTAGCAAGGAAATACCCATTACCTTCCAGGTAGCCAACTCCAATTTTTGATCATTGTATTTGTTAGGGAGTTTTTCCCTTATGTCAAGTATAAGCCTTCCTCTTTATATCTTCTATTCATTGCTTCTAGCTATTCTTTCTGGGTGTAGAAAAGCAAATTTAACTGTTCCAACTGATATCCTTTCATATATGCTGAACACAGCTATGAGGTATCACTTTTTCACATGGCTTATATCCTCCATTTCCTTCATATGGCATTATTCCAAAGTCTTTGATCATCCTTGTTAACCTCCTTCTGGAGTCTTTCTATTTTACTAATGTCTTTCCTAAAATGTTTTTCCCAAAACTGAACAAAATATTCCAGGTATGAACTAAGACAGGGTATAATGGGGCTGTCACCTTCATAGTCTTAGACACTACGATCCATGAATAGAGCCTAGAAATGAATTATCTTTATTGATTACCATATCATAATACTGACTCATATTGAGTTTAAAATCATCTGTCCAGCCTTAACTCCTTGTTGGTATCTATTTCTAAACATAAGAATTTACATTTATCTCTATTAATTTTCATTTTATTGGATTCAGTCCAACATTCTGGTTTGTCAAGATTTTTTTGAATTCTCACTGTCATCCAACATATGAGCTATCTGTCCCCTTTTTCTGTCATCTGCAAATCTAATAAGCACATTCTATATGCCCTTATCCAAGTGACTAATAAAAATGTTAAATATCACAGGACCAAAGACAGATCTCTGGTATACTACCCTAGAGATATATTCACTAAAATCACTTACCTTCTCCAGACTTTATTTTTCTCCTATGTAAAATGATGGAAATACATGATCTATAAGCTTTCTTTCGGTTCTAACATTTTAGTTCTACAAATCTTAACCTCATAATTTTTATTTTACCTCCAGGAATCAACCAAAAAATGAAGTCAGCAACCATGACTTCTTCAAAAGCTGTTAAAAATGAAAGCTCAGCTAAGAGTAAATGACAAATTTAAAAAACATTTGTATATAGTAATTTGTTAGCCATGTAAAATAGGCAGCACCTGGAGTCCAAGACAATTACAGTTAAACAAGTTTAATTCAGTTCAACTCAACAGACATTAAATATTATTGTTATCTATTGTGTACAAAGAATTGTGATGAGGATATAAAAAGAAAAAAAGAGTCCCAATCCTAAAGAAGTTTTCAGGGTATGGCATGTACAGAGAAAAGCAAAAAGCATAAGCAGTGGTTGGGAAGGCAGGGGACACGGGCCAGCAAGGCTTCACAGAAGAGGTGGTGCTTGAGCTAAGCTTTAAATAAAGATAAGGATTCTTAAAAGCAGAGATGAGAAAGGAAGAAATTCCAGGAAAGAGGACAGCCTACAAAATGCATGGAAGCAGGAGCCAGTAATACATCCCACTTAGGGTGTGGAGTGCATTAAAGGAAGGAAAATGAAGAAAAAGGGGATTGCCTTAATGAAATGATGGATTAAGGCCAATCCTAAAATTTGATTATAGTGGATTATTTTCTTTATCAAAAAAAAAAAAAAAAGATAAAACCAAAGTCAGAAGATGCAAAACCGTAAAACTGAAATCAATGGTAAAAAGGTTTTGTAGAATTCAACTTTTCCTAAGTAATAGTAATGTCTACTAATTTAATATGATAGATCAAATATTTTACATAGTAAAAAGAAAGTGGTTTAAACACTAAATGTAAAATCACATTAATAAAATTCTTATTTGTTAACTGAATTAGTTCTTTAAATACAATTAAGTTTAAGAAATCTATTAAACCAATCTGATAAAATAATCAAGAGAAAACAAATAAAATTAAATTAAAACCTCACTGCTCCCATGACTTCCACCATAGTTCAGGCACTCATCATTTACTCCCCTAGACTACTAAAATGGTCTCCTGTCCAGTGTCTCTCCTCTCCAATCCATCCTGCAGAGATCTAATAAAAAAAATCTTCTTAAAGCACAGAATTGCCCATATCACTCCCCTGATTAGAAGTCTTCACTGGATCTCTAATTGCCTGTATTTCTTCTAAAATATAAACTGCTGCACTTGGCATTTAAAATTCTCCAAAATATGATTCTAAACTAATGTAAGATGAAAATTTCAACTGCTTTCCTTTTATTCTACATTCTAGACAAAATGTGCAATTAACTACTCCTTGAACTCAGTACTATCTGTTAGCCCTCACTCTATATGTATGCTATTTCAATTAGCATTGGTTTCTAGACTTAGGAGGAAGCCTTGGATACTTTGAAACTTAGTAATAGCTGTGCCACTTAAGCTTTTTGAATCTAGTTTCCTTACCTGTAAAATAGGAATAATAGTTAAGTGCCTACCTCTCAAGGTTTTTATGAGGCTCAAATGAAATAAAGTACAGAAACTACTTATAAACCTTAAAGTATTATACAAATGTCAGGTGTAATTATTAGAATCCTTAACATTTTTCTAGGTTCACCTCAGATACCCCTTCCGAAACAATGCCTTTCCTGACTCCCCCCACTGTCTCACCCACTTCACGGACTTTACTGAGGCACATGTTGTAGGATCCTGTAGAATATAATCTCTAAATCCCAAGTGGGCTAGCACAGTGCTTTGTACACATTAGGCACACACTTTAAACATTTAGTTCAACTAAACTGAATTAAATTATGTTAGCAAATAACTTTTTTTCTTTTATAAAATAAGTTTTCATTCCAACCTGAACAATTTCCAGGCAGCAGCGATAACTTTCAGCTTTCACAGGCAGCAAAGGATATGACAACAGATGAAGGAACACCTTTTGAATTTCTTTCTGTAGTAATGGGCTAGTCTGAGCAGATTTCCATCTGGAAGTATGAGTTGGGATGAACTAATTAGTAGTTTACACAAAATACTGAGAATGATTTATTATAAAACAATCTCTTTAAATCTAAATGCCACTTATGGAGTTAAGCAGTGTCTGCTAGCATTACTGGAAAAGGTTAAAATACTGGTGAAAAAAGAAAAAAAAATACTGAGAAAATTATTGTGGAATGAGAGTAGGAAAAAAAAGAATAGATGGATAGACAGACAAAAAGATAGATAGATAAAAAAATCCTTCTAATAATTGCCCCTGGTACCACTCAATGCATTTTTGTTATAGGCTGTCTACTCCTTTTGAGATAAAGATACATACATACATACATATACATATATATGGAGAGAGAGAGAGAGAGATACAGGGAAAAGGCTTTGACAAGATATATATTTTACAAATCACAAATAATAATAAACCAGATTGCATTAGATGAGTGACCTAAAAATTATTTATAGTCATATGAAAAAATGTTCTAGATCACTTGATTAGAGAAATGCAAAATTAAAACAATTCTGAGGTACCATCTCACACCTATCAGACTGACTAATATGACAGAAAAGGAAAATGACAAATGTTGGAGAAGATGTGGGAAAATTGGAACACTAATGCATTGTTGGTGGAGTTGTGAACTAATCCAACCTTTCTGGGAACTATGCCCAAAGGGCTATAAAACTGCATACCTTTTGATCCAGCAATACCACTACTAGGTCTATATTCCAAAAAGATCATAAAAAAGGGAAAAGGATCCACACATACAAAAATATTTACAGCAGTTCTTTTTGAGGTGCCAAAGAATTAGAAAGTGAAGGGATGCCCATTAATTATGGAATGGCTGAACAAGCTGTGATATATGAATTAATGAAATTCTATTGTGCTATAAGAAATAATGAACAGGAAGATTTCAGAAAAATCTTGACTCACATAAACTGATGCTGAGTGAAGTGAGCATAACCAGAAGAACATTATATACAGTAACAGCAACACTGTGCAATAATCAATTGTGATAGACTTAGCTCTTCTCAGCAATACAATGATTTAAGAAAATTCCAAAAGACATGTGATGGAAAATACTATCCAAATACAGAGAATGAACTATGAAATCTGAATGTAGATCGAAACATATATTTTTTTGTTCTTTCTCATTTTCCCCTTTTGTTCTAATTCTTCTTTCACAACATAACTAATGTGGAAAATATGATTGTACATGTATGGCCTATATCACATTGCACGCCATCTTGGGGAGAGAGAAGAGAAAAAAAATTTGGAACTCAAAATTTTATAAAAGTGAATGCTGAAAACAATCTTTACATGTAATTAGAAAAAAATAAAATACTATTAAATGGGGGTAAAAAAAGATGAATGACCTAGAGGGAAGATATAACTAATAACCTAACATAGCTCAAAAAGCTTTCACATGACATTCCAGAAGATTTAGCTAACTCTAACTCATTTTAAAACTGTGATGCAACAAATTTAGAAGTATGATAGGGGAACAATAAAAGGCTGATGAAAAATATCACAGCTTCTATTTTCTTTCTTCCCCATAAATACAATTATATAAAATTCTATAATTTAACCTATACAATCCATTCCTATCCAAGTAAATCCTTGAGGATTTACTGAACATCTAATATGGACCTGGCAACAGTTATTTTTTCTTGAAGAGATTCTAGGATACAAAATCCACTGACTTCTTTAGTAATTCATTTATATCTACTTTATCTCTACACATTTGAAATAAGCCTTTCACTGTTGCAATTTAAACTAACTCGTGCTCTACCTGCTGTGGAAATGGAAAATAGCTAGTAACCACTGTCAATTTAGCACCTTCTACCTTTTATTTTCTGTGATAGACAAATCTTGGCTTTTTTAAATCTTTCATCATATATAATGTTTCTAATCCCTTAAATGTTTTCATTGTTCTTTGGTGGATCTTTTCTAAGTTCTTCATGTAGCTTTCATTCTATAGTCTTCATGCTTAAAACAAGTTATGGCTATAGTGAAGATTCGATACTCTGATATTTAATCAATGACAATTTATTCCAGATTTGTGACAAGTAACATAAAAATTATATTAAACCTAAAAAATGTGTATCTTTTTTTCATTCTTAGTTTAGTATAGTTGAAAAATATACAAAATAAAAGCCAGAGGAGTGGACTTTATGGCTTTTCAACTTTCCCAATTACTGAAAATATCTGAGTCCTAAATAAGAATGATCATCCAACCCTATTGTCTTTGACCACTGCACGTATTTCTCATTATGAATCCATAATGATGACTTGTTATAGAAATAATGAATTTAGAGGTTGAGAACTATGGGTACTGAATAATACATATATATATATATATATATATATCATGTAGAACTAAGTTGGTACCTTAATATATATAATGTAGAACTAAGTTGGTACCTTAGTCAGCTTTACTAATTTTTCTTTCTTTTTTGTTCTTTGATACAATTAATAGATATCTAGGAGAGGGTAGGGAAGAGATATATTGGGAAATGAGTGACAAAGATAATTTTTTTAAAGTAAGCAAATAATACTCTAAATTATACAGCATGTAACAATCTGCAGCAACAGGCAATTTCCTCATTGGGAGTTAGTTCCCTACACCAAGAAAATTCCAGTTCAAAAATAACATACATATACTTAAATATGATCCATTATTATTGCAGAAAAGCATTATGGAAAAATCTAAGTCAGGGATTAGGCTGATAAATGATGAAGAATTGGTGGAATTCATTAAAGAAAACTTCTTGGAAGACATGGTCTTCTTCTATAGGTATAAGAAAGTTACTTTTTAAAAATTCT
The DNA here is from genome assembly GCA_028658325.1 of Potorous gilbertii. Lineage (NCBI taxonomy): Eukaryota > Metazoa > Chordata > Mammalia > Diprotodontia > Potoroidae > Potorous > Potorous gilbertii. Next base: position 75,292,312 of record CM053773.1, read on the forward strand.
GACCTGAAAATTTCCTTCAGATAGTTGGTGAAACCTCTGCAGACATCATAAGGATTATGCTGGAACCCTCCCTTTAATTTTCTTGTATCTGACTGGGCCACTTGGAGGACACCCTGCTACTGTCCCTTGCCTGAGCTTTATTCCCATATTTTATTTGAATTCCCTTCTCTGAGACCCTGCTATCTCTATGTTCAACTTTATAATTTCTAATCTTTGCTTTGACAGAAAGAAGGGTCTTCACCTGTAGTCAGGCTTTCTAGTTTCTGAGCTCTGCCAGGAAGGTACAGTGGATCCCAATCAAATAAAAATCCCACTAGAAAAGTCAGTCAAATCCAGGCCTTCAGACCACCCCACTGCCTTTTAAATGTTCACTGAAAATCCCAGCCTGCCGCTGGAGCAAATATAAACCTTTAAGAGCACAGAATGTTTTGTGCTATACTTCTTCATAACCCAATTGTTTAGCACGATGTTTAATAAACATTTGTTGAATGGGGGGAAAATGGATTTAAATGCACTTGAAATTATGTTTTTAGAGATATATTAAAACAAGTGTGTGGAAATGCAGTATGGGCTTATGCCTATAGCTTTGAACATTTAAAAAGTTTCCTTCTTTGTTTTATAGCAATTAATGTGGCAATATAGTTTAAAAGGGAAAAAACTTACAAAAAGACAAAATTCTTAAGAAAATGCTGTCATCCTGTCCTATCTGCAGTCTATAAGAAATATCATACTTTGAACAAATAATCTTATTATATATAACATAACCAATGTAAAAAAGGAATTATTACATGTTTGAACACAGATAGATGATCTTCTTTATTAACGGGAAGTGCTGATGATAAGAAAGGCTAAATATAGCTTGGTTTGCCATCTCCACTAACTCAACGAGATTCTTCTCTCCCTGGAAAAGATGCAGAATGCAATAGGAAAATGTCAGATTCATGTATTATACAATTCTCGGCAGCCAACTAAATGGTTTCTAATAATTAGACCATTCTTAGACCCTGAGGTTATTACTCATTCTTTTCAGTACACTTTTGCATAAATACACTAAACATTCAACACTATGAAACTGGAGTTAGAAAAAGTTTAAAAATCATCACAAATGGTATATACTCTACCCAAGCACAGTGACAACTAAATTTAGAAATGCAATGGAGTTGCCAGGGTCTTTTATTTATTTTAAGTATTACATTCCTGGTGAGATTACAAACTTGTGAAAGATAATAAAATGTTTTTATTCATTGTATAGTACTCACACACAGAGCAATGTCAGGAACACAATAATTATCAAATAAATAAATACCTGTTGGTGATTAATTGAGTTATTTACTCACTAAATAAACATGTGTTAAGAATTTGTTATATAATGCATCATGCTATTAAAGAATCATCAATAAATCAATAAGCATTTACGGTGCCCGCTATGTGTTCCAGCCATGGTGCTAGATGTATGGTTACAAGTACAAAGAATGCAATAGTATTTGCCCTCAAAGATCTGTGCAGCACTATGAAAATATCTAAAGCAGAAACATTTAAAACTGGCATGTCAGAGCATCAGCTATATTCATAAAGTAGTAGTAGCTGGTAAACATCCTAAGTTGGGAGAGGAAACAGGGTAAAATGAGGTACAAGTAGAACCAGAATTCAAGTGCTACATCCTCTGTGTTCTTAAGTATATTATGGATCCATCTTGGCATGTTTTCAGGTTAAAAGTCAAGTGAAATCAGTCTTCTCAGTGACTAAATAAATGTCTTAGTTTTAGGCTATTATCTTAGCAATTAAAAGGCACATTAACTCTTCTAGGTCATTAGGGTACCAGCCAGCAATCACACAGTGAAGGGCTTCTAATAGGAGATACCATAGTACAAAATCACTTTAATGACAATGTATTCAATAGTATCATCCAACTCTAAAAAAAAGATACTTTTCAAAGTTCCTAATTGGGGACCCTATGAAAATCTAGACCATCTAAGTTTATAACAGTCACACACTAAGTTAACAAGAATGTCAATAAACACGAAAATATCATTTCATTTAGTAATTACTGCTATTTATTCCAGATATTTAGAATTTTACTTTTTTCACTTTATCCTATGAATGCTATCCTATTAATGGAATTTTAAAATAACATTTCCAATTGGCAACCTTTTGTTCTTCCTGGTTAAAAATTATAACTTAAATTGTGTAAAGACTTTGTCAACAGAGTTTACATTAGATGTAAAAGTTTTCTACCTCTTTCTCCATATCAATCATGAAGTTACAGCTGCAATCAAGTGAATAAACTGTCTGTGCAGTTCCCTTATAAATAGTGTAGTTTTCAGAATTCAGCTGTTCCAAATAGGCAATAACAGTCTCATGAATATTTGGATATTCCAAGGACAAAGGCATTTCCAGAGAAATATGGAACAATGCAGTCATCAAGCTTTCTGGTAAACATTGGTTTGCCTATAATGGAATTTAAAAGAATTAATTTTAAAGTATACACACATCTGCATATATACATTCATGCCCATATCAGCATAATACATAAAATGAAAGGGGAAAGGAAAATGCAATATTAATTGTTATTGCAGAAGAGTTACTTGGTTTAAATTTTAAAATGTCCTCATGTTCTACATGGAGAACTAATTGATAGTAGCAAAATTCATGATCTATATAAAGGGTAAATTTGCATTACTGGATACAAAATTATTCTAGGAAGGCCATTGTTAAATTGTCCAGAAGAAAGCACTTATGATGTGAAAGAGCCTCAAGTTCATGCCAAATGAGGATTGGTTCGAGGAAGTATAGATGTTTAATCTGGAGAAAAAAAGGGGTGCTAATAGAGAGCTGCTCTGAAATATCTGAGACGGTATCAAGTTAAAGATAATAGCTGGAAGTTGCAAAGAAGCAAATTTAAATTTTATATATGGAAAAACTTTCAAAAACTCTGACCAATCTCAAAGTGGAAGAGAACTTCACTAGTGGTATTTAAATAAAGTTCTGATAACCACTAGTTTGGTAAGCTGCGGAGAAGATTCTTTTTTAAGGTTTAGACCAAATGATCAGTAGGGTCCTTTCCAACTCTGATTCCATGTTTTATATTTTTTTAAAGAGCTTCCAGTTTCCTGGTAGAATTTCAAGATCAATAAGGAAAAGGAAAGACAATTAAAATTTTCAGAACAAAAGTTCAAGGGACAAAGCTCATTACTGCAGTCAAACTTCTGGTTTTAATGAGGGGGTATTTCACTGTTCCTTATTTTATGGAAATCACATAGTGTGAAATACTTTTTACTGTTTGAAAAACGAATTTCAAAAGCTAAACTAGTTGAAAAGCAAAGGCTTTAATAAAAGGAAAAGCACTAAGAATGGAATTTTCAGGCTAAAACCAGAGAAAAGAGACCCACAAGAACAGATACATGAGTCCTTTTAAAACACTAGAAAAAACAAAGGAAACTTCATTTTTCAGTATCTGCAAATAGGACTTTTGTGGTCAAAATGAGGCCTCTTTTAGAAGAGAAACAATCTCATTTGTCTCCTTTGATACCTGTATCTACACAATAGATATAGTTTCAGAGAACCACATAAATGAAGCCAAGGTCATAGTTTCAAACTCTTGCTCTGGACAAGTTAGCTTTCTTCTGTTCCACGAGAGCAGATTACATTCCAAACCCAAGTCAAGATTTTTGTGGGGCTTCTAAAGAAGAAACAATGAATATTCACCATCAACTTTAAGGTTGTTTTCCACTCTCTATTCAGAACACAATTTAGTGAGCTAGCACCAGACAGAGGGCAGCATAACTTCATGTAACACAAATCTAAGGGTTAAAATTTAAGCAATAATAAAATTTCAGTTTTACCTGAGTTTCCTTTAAAAATTCTAGTATCTTGGATATAGGAAATAAGAAGAATGATATATTACTAATAGCAAAGAAGATAATTAAGTAGTTTTTTTACACCTTTCATAAAATCTTCTTTAACACTACTCACTTCATCTAAAATGGATATTTTCTAGGTGACCATTTGTAATTTATTCATGAGGATTCCCCAGGATAGAAATATAGATACAAATTTTGACTATTAAAAAGAAAACTACCTAGGACTCAAGAACCTTTGGCATTTCTCTACAATACCGTATAAATCCCCCTAAGGACTTCAAAAACTCAGTAATCAAATCAATTTATGAATTCTGTATTTCAGCTACTTTATGAATCTCCTCCCCTCTCGTATCATACCCTTATCTGAGGGTTTTCTGCCCAAAACAAGGTTAATTTTGATGGCTGAAACCTACCTAGTTAACTTGGAATTACTGGCTAGTTTTTCTTCTCAAAGACAAAGCTTTCACTCAGGATCTCCAGGATTGGACAACAATAGGTCCTGGTCATCCTCAAGCACTACTTAATGGTTATTTTTGGGGCCTTCCAGGCTCAGAGTGAATGTAAATAGTAACAGTTTCTCTTTAGGCCAGCAACCTTGAGATTCTTCCCCAGGCAGTCTGATTTAAAGAAGCCTATTCACTAAATGGGCAGTTGCTTCACTCAAAGTAAAAACTTGAAAAGACCTTAGTTTAAAAAGGTCAAAATCTCCCAGTGCATCCTGGGTCACCTCCAATCATCCAGATAAATATCTGGCCACTGGACACAGATGGCTCTTGAGGAGAAAGTGGGGCTCATGACTTTACACAACCCTCTCTAAAATCAAATTCAATTGCAAGTCATGCCATCATCTCCCTAATGTCATGGTCCTCTTCAAGAATGAAGAACAAACCACAATCACTTTATGGATCACAGATTTAGTGCTGGAAGTTAAATCAAAGACCTTCTAGTTCAATCCCCCATTTTAGAATTGAGAGGAGGTCAAGGAGGTTAAATAACTTTCCTAAGGTCACACAGTCATAAGTATGAGAGGCAAAAATGGAACCCAGGTCTTGTGACTACAGAGCCTGTACTCTTTTCACTACACAAAAAAAGATTTAAGATAATCATTTTATATGTAATTTTACCTGTAATTATGCAAAGATTTCACATCCGAATGGTGCAAATGTTTGTTCACTACTATATATTCATTAAATTCTGTGCACCTATACTGACCTGAACAAAAGCAAAGAACTTAATCCTTTCCTATACAAAAAATCCAGAAGATATGTCTCATTCAAAATCTTGACATTATTCAATAAGCTACAACTAAAAAATGTTTCTTTCTTACCTTTTCTACAGGAAGAAGCGTTTGCAACAGTCTAACAGTAAAAAGTGAAACGCTGACAAAAGACATTTTATGGTGCACCGTATCTGGCTCTTTGGAATTGACACTATTTTTGTGGTAGGAGATAGTTTCTCCAAGTGAATCCATGACTGCAGATAGCTTTAGTTTCTGAAAACAGAATAAATCAAAAAATATAAATAGTGGTTGTAATTACATGGAAATAATACAGAGCCATTTTTTAGTAGTCAACAAAGAACAAAGTATCAAAAGTTATTCCCCTGTGAAAGGGCTACCAAAATCTCATCTGTAAAGGTTAGGACATACCAAAAGAAAACACTGTTCCATGAAAACCTAAACAAGAAGAGATCTTAACTTCATTTAAGATATCAAGTTTCAACATAATTAGCTTATTATTAGTACCATCAAAACCTAATGAATTATAAACCTACTGCTAGTCTATCACGCTAGGTTAGTATATTTGTATCTTTTATATATCTCATATATAAATCAATAAGTATTAATATATCTTGCATATATTAGTAAGTACTTGCTAAATCTGCTATGTGTTCAGTAACTATAGTGACAAATGGCATATAAAAGTGTGCTTCTAGATATTTAGTACCAAATACCAAAAACAATCAAAGAATAATTATTAAACTGAAGAAACTTGATAAAGTTTTATATTCCTCCAAGTAATGAGTTAGGAATGTTTCCAAGTGGAAACAAAAATATAGTATCTACAAAAAGGTCAAGAATCTTACAGAAAAATAGTTACTTCATTAATTCCCAAGCAATACTATCCCTCTTAGCTTTCTCTTACAGATGAGTCAAAACCACACTAAGGCATTGTTGGTAAAGCTGTGATTCAGTAAAACCATTATGGAAAGCAATTTCAAATTATGCAAAAAAATGACTAAAATGTCCACACCCTTTGACCCACAGATTCAACTACCAAGTTTATACACAAAGGAGGACATTGAGAAGAAAATGTCCTCATATATACCAATACAGAGACACAAATAGATAGATAAGATAGACAGACAAATAGATAGACATACAGATAGATAGATACAGAAATATATAGATGGACATCTAAAGATGGACTGACAAATGGTAAACAAACTGTGGTACATGAACACAATGGGATATCACTGATTCTGTAAGAAATGACATACCAAGAAGCAAAGAAAGAATTACATGAACTAATGCAGAGTGAAACAGGCAGAGCCAAGAAAACAATACACCCAATAACTACAATGTAAACTACAAACTACAAACATAAAAATCAAAAGTGAAAGTTGCAAAATTACAAAGAAAAAGCATGCAAAGAAGAGGTAGGAGAATATATCCCCATCCCATCACTTTGAAGAGGGAGGAGGGACATGAATATGGTCATTAAACATATTTTTCAAATTTTTTTCAATGTATTAATCAACTTTGCTGACTTTTTTTCTTTTTGTTTTTAAAAAAATATTATTTGTTATATGTGGTAACTTTCTAGGAGGGGTAAGGGACTTGGGAAAATATTGGTAATGTAAAACAGAGAAATCAATAAAAATTTATTTTTTTAAAAAAAGGAATCAAGAGTAGCAGCACCAAGTATGGCAAAAGCAGCAGCAGCAGGATCTACAATGTCAATGGAGCTGTACTGTCTTTCTTTGATGAGCAGACTAACAGACCCTAGCCACACAGACAGTGAGAATAGTATTGAAAGAGAAATCAGATAAGGCAGAATATTATTACCAAAAGTTCTGAATGTACAATAATAAATTAATGACTTGACATTTTAAATGAAAGTAAGACTTTTTTTTAGATTTTCAAGAAACAAAGGGTTTGTGCTCACATTCTTTGGTGGAATTACTATAGATAGATGAATGTCATTTAAAAAAACTATGCTACTGCTCTAAAGACTTTCAAAGAAGACAACAGATGACAAAGATAATGTTTTCAGTATCTGGATTAAAAGGTATAAAGAAATTCAAAGTAGTATCAGAACCTGAAATGACTACAATAGAACAAACTTGGAAATCAAAAATCAAATAGACCGGTACCAAACTTAATGACAAGTAATCAATACAATTATGATGAAGAATGTTTAAAATAAGAAAAATGTGAAATTTTCAGAAAAAAAAAAAGAATTGTCTGCAATGACAAACTCTACAAATCAGAGAAGAAAAGGATAGAGCAAATATCAATGGAATGAGAAACAAATAATTTTTTTAAAGTAATACTGGGGAAAAGAGAAGAACCAATGAAAAGAGAGAACCACTGCTCAGTGTGAATGGGACAGTAACTGGTGACTGAGAAAAGGAGGAACTACTCAATTTTTACTCTGTTTTCTCTTACAAGAAGAATGACTTTTATACGGTAAAGTGCAAAAGTAGCTAATGCAAGAGATAATAGTCAAGGACCTAGCTGCCCTTGATGAGTTTGACTAATCTAATTCAGATAAACTACATTCTTGGGTATTGAAAGGACTGCTTGCTGTGGCTGATGAACCAGTAATATTTAAAATATTACAGAAAATAGCACTGAAAAAGAGCAAATGTTATCCCAACTTCAAAAAAAAAAAACCAGAAGGAAATCTACAACCAACTACAGGCCAGTGAGTGGCTCTGATTCCTGACAAAATTCTCAAACACATCTGCAAAGAGGTGGCTGAGGAGTACCTAGAAAGTAAAGAAGTGACCACAAAGATCCAGAATGGCTTTACTGAGAAAATGTAATGTGTTAGTCTAACCTTATTTCCTATGTTGCCAGGGTTACTTAAGTTATTGAATGGTCTGTCTCATGAGGCCAATGGATTTTCCTGTGCTGGAAATCTTCAAACAGATTAACTACTTTTGGGTAGGTTGAAGTGGGAAGTCTGCTGAATTTCAGCATCTGCTGAAATTAAAGACCACAGAACTCCCTTCCAAAATTGAAACTCAGAATTCCATGACATTATTAAGAAATTACTGACCACTTTCCATTAGAAGAAAAATAAAAAACAAACCCTGAGGTAAGAGGGTAAAGCAGTTCTGATTCATTTAGCATAGAAAGCAAACATCACTGTAAACCTAATGCCTTAAAGAAAATACTTAACATGCACACTATTTTCTGCTTAAGACAAAGAAGCACATAATATATTGTTAAAGGTCCTGAACAAAAAATTGATTAAGATTTTGAAAATACAGAACTTCAGGAGATAAAATTTAAATTATCTGGAAAATTTATTAATGAGGAAAATCTCATTCTTCAATGACAGCTCATTAGCAAGGTGTTAAGGTATTCAGGGGAAAAGTATTATATTATATTCACAGGGAAAAAAAACTCTAAGCAAACCTAAATACTGTTGTAGTTGCCAATTCATGTTTCTCTAATTCATTTCAATGAAAAGAATTTAGTAAATATCATTAGTCTTTGAATTACTGTTTAGTAAAATAAAAATTTTCAGTTGTTAGAATTCTTGGAAAACCTTTTGTACTGTTTCTACTTATTTCTATCAGTTTTATCTGACTTAATTCTAACCCATGAGCTAGATGTTAAGCAACAGATTTAACCTTTAAAATAAAAACAATTTGCTACACTCAAAAAAGAACAGAAGCCAGAAGCTAAAAGTGAACCACTAATTTGCAGATTAAAGTCTTACAAAAAACTTTTAATTTTAATAACAAGTGAAAATATATTCTTTATACTTCAAAGGAAAAAGTCATTAAATGAAAATTTTTAATATAAGAAAATCTCCTAAGAATATTACACCAGTGTGCCTTTGATATGATAACTTCAAAAGTATTTTACAAAAACTGCACTGGGGCAAACACTGTTAGTTGCTCCAACTTTACAGATGAAGAAATTGAGGTACTTAGGCCTTAAAATATATTAATTATGAAATAACGTTGGAGAGCCTTAAATATCAGGATCAGGAATATTTTATCCTATTGATAATATGAAGCCACTGAAAGATACTGAGCAAAGAAATGACAAGATCACAATAGGATTTAGATTGGGAAAATTACACATACAACTTTGTGGAGAATGGAAATTATGTTGGTAGATTTGTGAGGGACAGATTGAAGACAGGTTATAGGCAGGAGTAATAGTTACAAAAGCTAATATAAGAATACAAGCAAAAAATGCTAAGTGCCTGAAGTAATGGCTCTACAAATATATATGGAAGAGATAGCTGAGATACTGGAGAGGAAGAATCAATAGGATGTGAAGAAGTGAGGGATAGCTAAGAATCAATCAGTTACTAAGCCTGTATTAAGTACCTCTTGGTCCTACGCCCTATACTAGGTATCAGGGATACAATGAGAAAAAGGGAATAATCCTAGGAACCCAAGAGTTTGTAGAAAGACAGGCACATTAACACATTGTTCATGGATCTGTAAAATAGTATAACAATTTTGGAAAGCAATTTGGAATTACGTAAATAAAGTAACAAGAATTTCTGTACCCTTTGAACCAGAGACTCCAATACTGGGTTTATATACTAAAGAAGTCATCAATAAGAAAAAAGTTCCCATGAACTCCAAAATAACTATTACAGCATTTTTTGTGATAGCTAAGAATTGGAAACAAAGCAGATGCCCATCAACTGAAGAATGGCTAAAGAAAACGGGTACATGTGCTATAAGAAATGGTGTGTAACAAATAAAAAGAAGGATGGAAAGATCTCTATGAACCTACGATGCAGAGTGAAGTAAGTAGAGCCAAGAAAACAACATACACAATAACTATAATAATAAGGAAATAAAGAAAGAACAATCCTTAATTCAAAACACTTCTGAAGAGGGGTAGGTCAAATGAGAGAATAGAATAAATGGATAGTGGGAGAGGACAGAAGGGAGGAGGGGAGAGATGGAGAAAATTTGGAATTCAAAATCTTGAATGTTGAAAACTAAAAATAAACTAGTAATAAAAAATAAAAAAGAACAATGACACACCAAAAAATCAAAAGAAAATTAACAAGTTATAAAGATCAATGGGACTCAAAGGAAGAGATATGAGAAGACATCCCTAACCTATCTCTTTGTGGAGAAGGAAAGTTCACAGATGTCACACCTTGCACATGTTTGGGGGTTTTTTTTCAATGTATTGATCAGTTGTGCTGATTTTTTTTCCCCTCTCGAAAAAAATACTATTTGTCATGTGGGATGGCTCCAAGAAAGGGAAAGGAAGAGGGAGAGGGAGAGGAATTATGGGAAGCTATGGTGATGTAAAAAACAGAGAATATCAATTAAAGCTTATTTTAAAAAAAGAATACGCAGATAGACATTTCCATTGCTCTTTAGATCTCTTTCTGATAATACAGATTTTCAAAGTGTTAGTGATAATGTTTAAATAGACCATGCTTACATTCTGTACCTAAGAAAGAAAAATCTCTGGTCTTGTTCTAATAATTAAATGAGTGAACACTGCAGAGATTCCATGAATGACTCTTCCTGAAGTGAGAACAATATAATCCATTTCAATTCCAGTCAACTGGCTTTGCTTACAAATGTGGATGGATTTCACAGTCTCCTAAAAGAAACCTCCTTCTCTGACCCTGACCCTGCTACACTCTTATGCCTTGGACTCATTTAGAAAACACAGTTTACACTGACTTCTACTTTCTCCTATTTATTCTTTAGTCCTTTTTAAGCAGGTTTCTGTCCCCATTATCTACTGAAATGTCTGTGAGTATGAGTAGGTTTCAATATACTTCCAACAATGACATGCATACAAGAAATGGCATAAAAGACATCAAGTATATGTATGACAGGAAAATGAGGCAATAAAAGCATACGATTACCCACAGAACATTAAAAGACTCAGTAAAAAGCCTCTGGCTTACTATGATCCTCTATGAAGTATTTATGCAAGAACAAAGACACAAGATCACATGGGATAAAAAGGCATCAGTGGGTAAGATGTGGATTAATGAAAAAAATACATACACTAATAAGATCATGAATCCTTAGAAGTATTACTAATACCATATTACTGAAAGTTTTAATACTTACCAAGTCTAAAGCAAAAAGGCTGTTGTCATCCCAGATATCTTCAGATAAAGAATCTCTAATAAGTATCACAATTTCTGCAAGCAATTCCAGAACTTGCACTATTATTTCTCTACTATCTGCAAATGCAAATGGGGAAAAAATGTTTCTTTTAAAAAAGATTCTATGGATTAACTTGGTTAAATTTCGAAGAAAACCTTTCAAGCTAGTAAGTAAGAGTTGTAATGAGAAATACCAAAGGCCTGTTTTCAACCTGGTAATGCTAAAAAATTCATGTTGTTGATTGTCCTTTGTTTTCAAAGAGGACCAATGACATCACAGAGTGATGTCTTGACTTGCATGGGAATTGGATTTAAGTGAGATAGAGTTGTGCAAAATCTCAGCCTTGCTCTTTCTTCCAGAGTCACTGAAGTCCAGTGGCAAGACAAAAGTCAAGATGACTGGTGATGGCCTGGGTTACAGTGTGACCTTGGTGTTTCAATGTCTGACCAAACTAAGTGCTCCACAGAACCTGTTTTAGCCGCCTTCCTGGTTGTTGGAACAAACTGTTTTTATCCACCCATTCTGCCATGAGAAGTCTTCAAATGTTTGTGGTAGACAAACTCCTAACTCATTGACAGGTTTGAGGCCCATCAGTTACCTTCAACTTGGTTTAGCCCATCTGCTTTATTGGGGTGTGGACACTGCAAATGCTACAGCTTCTTAGAGTCACAGGTGAGAGCTGGGTGAGAGGCAGACACCAAAAGTGGATGAACAGCCCTGAAGAGGCTGCCCTCCTAATCTTGTCGTGTAGTCTGTTGGTGACCATAACTTTCTTTCCCCAGAATTTAGACTACAAGAGTTTCTCAAATTTCAAAAGAAGCCTTCCTACTCACAAATACAACTGTTTTTATGAAAAAGAGACAAGGAAGAAGAATATGGCAAGTCAATTCAGGTAGAAAGAGAGACTCTGTTCAGACTGGTTGAACTACAGCCTAAGGTCTATAACTGGGAGTTTTGATTAAATCTATTCTCAGCACTAATACTTTAAAAGATAAAAAAAAAATGCATCATTTAACAGGAAAGGCCTTGATGTTTTTATGTCTTAATATACAGAAGATGAGGTTGGATTTACTCTAAATTTCAATTCAATTGTACCTCCTTCCATTAACCCTTCCTAAACCACTCCTGTTGGAAACTGTCTCTTCTAGTTAAAGCACATATTGCCTGGTGCCACTAATACTAATCAACAATCATTAACTGTCTTTCCTACTTTTATCTTTGTTTACTAGCTTAGGTTTTCAGAACTAATTTTAAAAAAAGGAAAACAGAAGAGACAATATTGATTAATAACACTAAGATTTTGGTTCTGATCCTATAAACTTCACTCTCATTTTACTAATATTTGAAGTACAAAGAATCAGATGTTAGTAAATGTATATTCAAGTCAGGTGCTATAAAATGTCCGATTTTATTTGTTCAGAAAAATATATCCTATGAAAGTGAAAATATCTTAAATGTTTCCCACTCCCACTACACTCAGACAGACTAATTCAGATTTCAGGACAATCCATTTTTATACCCTAGGTCTGAAAAAGCAAAAGGAGCTTTCAATTGAGAAAACTGATAGATTTATATAATGGTTAAATGAATTTA
>CM053773.1:75305214-75332054 GCA_028658325.1 Potorous gilbertii
TCAGTCCCAGAATAAAATTATCGAACCTATACCAAAGGCAGAATTATATAACAGAACAAAAGCAATAGACTATGAGGAAATAGAGTAACAAAGCTGGTACCAGAAACTAAGTATGTGACATTAGATATGGCACTTAAACCATCATACTCCTTTTTTCATCTGCAAAATGACTAAAATACATGATCTTTCAAGTGTCTTTGAGCTATAGAATTCCATTTTAATAAAAAGTTCCAAATATATGTATACACACATATGTATGTATACGTATGTGTATGTATATATATATATATATATATATATATATATATATATACATACACATACATACATATTCCAAACATGTCTAATAGTCTCCTAAATGGAAAAAGTAAATTTTTAGTTAATAAAAGCAAAACAAGCTAGTACATAAAAGGCCTCTACAGCTTCAAAATGAGAAGACTAATAATGCATTATTTTATAAATCACCTTATGAAGCAAAATTATTTTATAAACCATTCTTACTAAGCAACACTCACAAATTATACAGGATCCTAACAAGAGTGGCAACAGAAATTTTAGAAAATTAATTTACCAAGAAATACTAGCCCAATTAATTAATTTTGCTTTTTGCATCAAATTAAAAAGAAGGGAAAGTATAACATATACAATTTTAAAACTAAAAAACTACAAAAATAAGAATTGAAATCCTCAACCAAGAAAAGTATTACACATTGGCAAACAATTACTCAAGACTCTAAAGTTTAAAACCTTCATTAAATGTTCTTAACATTAATAAAATCCTCATCCTTCATAAAAGAATATTAATAATTAGTAGCATTATGGAGAAAGAAAGGAGGATTTTGTTACCCTTTTTAGAGCTTATATAATAGTTAAATGAATTTAGTCCTTGAAAGGATCTATACTAGTCATGATCATCTACCATACAAGGGTTTCAATTAATTAAGTCTAGGACTGGTCTCTGGATTTAGATTACTGACAAGTAGCAGCTGGTATCTCAGGATCAACAGTCATGGCAATGTCTAGTTTCCAGGAGTTGGATGATAACTTCCAGAACAGCCTCAAGGATCCTAGATAATTCCTAGAATCATAGTGATAGGCAGTCCTACTGAGGCTATGCAGTGAAGTAAGGGGTGACATAATGGTAATATTTACCACTCTTACACCAAATGACGATATTGCTAAAGTTAACCTGTGAGCTTAATGCTGGCAAGATGCCTTCTTTGTCTGTGCCCTATAAAGTAAGTACTGGTCAGTGAAGGGGCAACCCACTTGGGATTTGGGTAATACCTAGAGGAATGCATTTACCTGTCTCAAACAGCCCCCACTGAGGGTTGATGGGATTTGGGGAAGTGCACAAGATGTGCATGTCTCCACTGACCCCATCAAGACAAAGGAGAGTTGCCCCGCCTTCTCATCTGCCTCTGCAAGAAGAAGGATTGTAGAAACGCTGTAGGAGTTGGTGCTCCCATTATAAGCAACCCTTGGGAGAAGAACAGACTAGAATAAAGTAAGATTATTAAACCCTTGGCCTTCCTGTCTGAGCAGATCAAGAATAAACCTGTTAGAGGCTGGAGTCCAAAAACTCCAGTGTCTCCTGTGTTAACATGTTTGTGAAACATATAAGCAAAAAAAAAAAAAATCTTTTCTTTCTTTTTTTTTGAACTAAGGAAGTGTGGTTTTCCAAAGAGAAAAAAGGAACATAAAGATCTAGACTATAAATTGAGTGTAATTTCTTAAAACATAAGCCCTTATTGCACTCCGGGAAAGCATTCCTTAAAGACTTGTATACATGAGAAATATTTTTAATTCTCCCAATGTGAACTTCACAGAATATAAACTCATTTATCTTGTATTTACGTCTTGACAGGTTTGTGAACCACAGAAGAAAATAATTTTTTTTGAGAAAAGCAATGCTGTTTTCCAAGCTTTTGTCCCTTACTACTTAATCTAGAGAAAGAATGAATAATCAGGATATTGCAATTATTTTCTAAACAGAATACAACTGTATAATAAAATAAAAATTAGGAAACCTGTATAAACAGGCAAAAAAATTTAATAAAAATAGAGAAATTCTATAAGAAATAGTCAAAACTTATTTCCAATATATGACTAAATGGGAAAAAAAAATGTTAATAACTAAATAGAATTCTCCCCCTAAAAATACACTTTCAAATTGATTTCAGTATGACAGGTTTCCATTAAATATCAATCATGGCAACAAGAAAAAATTAATTTAAAAAATTATTCATAAGGGATAATTTTATATAAAAGTATGATAAATAACCACGATTAAATGTTCTTTAATATTTAAATCAAGTGCTATTTATATGCATAAACCTGTAAGTCAGGAAACTGTCACTGATTACACATTAATAAATAACATTTACAAAGTTCATCATTAAATATAATAGAAATAATTTCTAAAAGCCAACATTTAAATTAAGTTACCAGTATGAAGAGGTTCAATTTTAATAGGTTTAATTTAGAATCATAAATCCTAACGGTTGGCTATTTACATAAAGAAGCAGACTTCTTTGCAACCTCATCCAGTAGGAAGAAAAGAGACACAAATTCACTACAAAATAAAATACAACTGGGAATGACACTACAGAGAAGATCTAAACTTGCTAACAGCTTTGTACAGTTTAGGGAGGAACAGCGTGAGAGGAAAAGAATATTTGCTTGAAGTGAAAAACTCTCCAAAAAATTCCTGAAAGACCAATGTTTTGCTTATCTTTTCAAGATAACCATCTTGTCTCTGATTTATTCAGATTGCCTTCTGCTTTCAGTGATTCCATTTAAAACAGGATTGAAGGCAGACTTAAAGGGCAGTATGGTAGAGTAAAAAATCCCTAGCTTCAAATCAAGAGAGATCTGAGTTTGATTCTTGGCCTAATATTTACTACCTGTGAACCATGAATCTTTTCTTATCTGTGAAACAGGCATACTAAAGACTTACACCATATATCTCACAATGAAGTTGTGAAGAAATTTCCTTGAAAAATTGAAAGCACCAACTACTACTGCCTATAGACTCCCTTTGGCAATCACACTGGAAGAGCATGGTGACATGGCATTTTTTATAGCTACCTATAAAGTAGGTAGTCTCTATTTTCTAACTTCTGCCAGCTGCCCAAGGAAAACACATAATCTCAAGCAGTGTGAATGCCCTATGTGGTTGGTTTAAAAAGGAAAGAAAAGATGCAAGATTTCTCAAAAATACCCAAATTCTAATATAAAATGACCCCAAGAAGTATCTAATTCAAACCAACTCACTTGTCTTTAAGAGAGGGACTGCTGATTCCAGAACAGAGATGCAGAACTGGGGAAGACTAAGTTGCTGGAATTGTAGCTCCAATGTATCCTCAATTTCCAGCTCTCGCAGATCAGTCTGTGCCACATCCAAAGGTGAATGTATGGAAGGTCTAGGAACTGTACTACTTTCACTGTAGAACCAACAATAAACACCAAAAATGAACTTCAGCAATTCAGTTAGTAAATATTTATTAAGTGCCTACTATACGGCCTTGTCCTAAGCACTACAAATTAAAAGATAAAATAAGATATAGTCTCCTGTTGCAATCTAATAGAAGAAGATAAGAAACAAAGAGCTATAATAAAAGAAAGAAAATGATCAATGTAAAGAGGAAACTGAGGACTATTAATAGCTGAATAAGAGAGATATTCCTTGCAGTTAGTGAGCACTGTTGGGGGTAGGAGGGAGAATCAGAGAGGGCTTCATAGAAGGTGGCATCTGAATTTAACTTTGAAGAAAGAGAAGGCTTTCAACATGTGACTCTGTCAGGAAGCCTAATCCATGCATGAGGGAACAGCTTGGATAGAGAAGAATGTAAGACAAGAAAGAAGAGAGAGTAATCTAGCATGGCTAGAACAGAATACAAGAGGAGGCATTACGTGAAGGTTGGAAAAATAAAAATGGAGTTAGATCATGAAGGTCCTGAAAACTAGGAAAAAATGTACACCCAATTCAGAAGGCAGAGGAAGTAAACAAAAGTTTTTGAATAAGAGTGACATGATGTAACACCAAGCACAGCAGGACATTTTGACAGCTGATGCTGTGAATCTATAGGGTCAAATCGCACAGTATAGTAAATACTCTATTCAATACTGAAACTTATTCAAGAAACTAAAGCAAAACATTCACAATCCATAACAGCATAGCAACTTATTACCAAGGTGACCACATGGTCTTAAACAAAAAATATCATTCAGTATATAACACAGATCATCATTAAGTATATAACACAGCATGCCCCCCACCTTATACTTTTTTTATACAATCAGGGGGTCCCAGGCTAGGGTCTTCCTTAGCACAACACATACTTAGCAAAGAATATCACACACTCCACCCCTAGGTCACAGAATTGTAATCAATCAAAATAAGTGTTCAAATCCTAAAAGTCTTCTTAGGGGTACATCTTTTCCACACTGCTATTGCAGGCTCCCACCTGGAACTCTCAGATGAAACACACTCCACCCACTGAGTCCCAAACCATCCCACGGGGACATGGCAGGAAAGCACTATCAATCATCCTGCCTTGCTGCAAAACTTCCATCTTGACTCAGGGCCAAGTCCCAAGCTCTGTGGCTCCTCCTCCTGTAGGT
Source organism: Potorous gilbertii (assembly GCA_028658325.1). NCBI lineage: Eukaryota > Metazoa > Chordata > Mammalia > Diprotodontia > Potoroidae > Potorous > Potorous gilbertii. Next base: position 75,309,841 of record CM053773.1, read on the forward strand.
TTATAGGTCAACTGATCCTGGCTCCTGCCTGGATCCTGACACAGAAGGCTCTCTGCTCCTGCTCCAGGACTCAACTCCCAGGGACTGCTCCATTCCAAGCTCTTCCTGCTCCTGCCTGACAACAGGCTCCAGGGGCCTCTGCCCCAGCCTCTGTCTCTGGAAAAACAAAGCTTAATTGGGCAACAACAGTATTTACACACATTACCAGCACCCCCATCTCAATTCACTTTTGAAGCCTAGAGGCTCTTTAATAACAGTTCTTAAAAGGGGTTTAAGCTAAGCCTCCTTCCTGTGGGCAGGTCTTTGCCATTCCACTAGGTTCACTTTCATAGCCAGGAGGCTCCTTCCCTGCCTGCTGCAGTTGCTAGCCTTCTCATGCTCAGTGCTCATTTTCCTCTTCATCTTTATTGTCTCTTCTCTTCATTTTCTTCTTCTGGGTTCACATGTATGGGAGGAGGTGGAGCATCTTATTAATGGCTCATCAGAGTCTCATCCAGAACTCATTCAGAGTTCTCAGGAGTGAGCTCCAAGGTAATATCAATCTTTCAGCTTATATATGGCTTTACTCAACATCTGATTGGCTGAGCCCACGTGGGTAGCCAGCCCAGTGTATTACCTGACAGGCTCAGTGCAGAGAACCTATAAGTACTGCACCAACTCAGCATCACCTTGGCTCAGTGCCCAAAGGCATAAGAACCAGAACCTTAACACTTAACCTGAAAGGAGATCCTTCAGATGTTTACAGTTTAGCCTGAGGCTAAGAAACTGAATTTCAAAAGAAAAATAACAAAAATTGCCACTTTGCTTGCAGTTACACATGATCAAGATGGTACATCAGAAAACCCAGAAAGCAATGAAGGATGGATTGGAAGAAAAACTAGGACCAAAAAAACAGATGAAAGTTCATTATAATGAACCAGGCAAGAGTAATATAGTCCTGAACTAAGGTGGCAGAGAAGGAATGAAAATGAGGAAACAGGTGAGAAATACTATGAAAGTTCCTCTCAGTAAAGGTATGAGGGTATAACAGTATATACATTGTCAGATACTGTAACTGTTTTTAAGTATTTTTCTTTGTTACCATTTGGAGGGGACACACAAAAGGGGTTATACTCTATAAATGACCATAGTATAAAAGTGAAAGTCAGGAATAAAGCCTATTTTTTTAAGTGGAAGGGGGGAGACACATATAGGGGAAAATCAAGTGCTATGAAAAACAAAGAAGATAAATAAAAATCCATTTTTTAAAATGCCTTGAAGGAAGAACTGACAGAACTTGCTAATCAACTGCAGGTGACAGAGTGAAAGAGAAGAAAAGTCCAAGTTATACATCAGGGTAACTAAGACACTTATGATGTAATAGTTTCTGGGTTCATGTTCAGTTTTAAGCATGTTCAGTCTGAAGTGCCAGTCAGACATCTGGATGGATATATATGGTAGGCAAATGGAAACATAAAATCTTATCTGTGGACAGAATTTGGAGATAGAAATACATGCTTGTCCTCAGGAAGAAATTTACTACATATTTATAACTTTGCTTATAGGAAGTGTCATATTGCCCACATTTAGATTTCTTCTTGCCAAAATCCTAAGCAAATTAGATCCCTAAACAAATATATATGATTGAATTCTATAAAAATGGTTCAAAATTATAAGTGAAGCAAAAAATTCATTTGTAATTTGTTCTCCCAATGGGTTTGGAACCATGTAACACATTTCTGAAACAATAAGACTCTTATCATTGATCACATGGCTCAATTTTATAGAAAAACAAAACCAACAGATCTGCATAGTCCTACAATTAACTTAGAAATTTCAAAGGAGATAAGTCATGGAGCAACTAGAGCAGTGGAGAGAACACCAGCCTTGGAGTCAAAAGGACCTGAGTTCAAATGTGACCTCAGATGCTTACTAGCTGTATGACCCTGTCAAAGTCACTTACTTAACCCCATTTGTCTCAAAAACAAAAAATAGGTAAGTCATATAATCTAGTAGTCTTTAAATGATTCTAACAAAATATTTCCAATACTTATTTATTCTCTCTCATGACATCAATCTTTTTTTCATTTATAACTTGTCCAACTCTATCTGGAAAAGAATGTTAACAAAGGAAAAGAGCAGAGATCTAATTTAATTAACATACTTCATCAAAATAAATTTGAATAAGCCTTGCAAAATACATCATTCCAAAGAAATCAGTAAGCTTTGCTCATTAAAATAATACTTAATGGGAAAGGCTTTTTCATAACAGAAAGAAGTCCTAAAATACCAAGCTTTGCTGGGAGGAGGGAAAATATCAATAAATATTTAGCATGAAGAATTAACAACAAGGAAACTCCCTAGTCCCCTGAAACATACATACACACACCAACACACACACACACACACACACACACACACACACGTTAGAAGAATAAGAAAAGGGAAAAAAATCTAATTGAAACTTTCTCTGTTTCATAGGAAAAAAATTCACATCCCTGGTTGATAACTATAATCACCTGATATACTGTAATGACTATATGAGGATAGAATATAATTCTTTTGAAGGGATAAGGACTGAACCAGTTTCATTGGTATAAAGGAACTCTCAGATGAGGAAATTCCTCCTACCAATTCAGTTCAGCACCTTTTCACAATTTACAGGCATAGAGTTTCCAGGAACACAAGTGGTTAAGTGATTTGTGAAGGATAACACACAATTAGTATCTATCAGAGGCAGGACTTGAATCCAGGCCTTTATGTTTCTTGGCCTGCTCTCTATCCACTATGCCATGTTGCCTCTCAAATACAAAGATAAACATAAAATACTTCTAGACTAAGGATAAGGCATATATCAACACTTAACCACTCCATATCTAGATTAACTTTACTTTTAAACACATTCAACATAGGAAAAACTAGAGTTAAATGAAAAGTAAATCAAGAAGGAGCTAATTCACTTTTTACAATTTTTTTTCTTGGTGACAGAATTCACAAAGGATTCTTTAGATGATATGTCTTTAATGCATTTAAAATGTTGACATTTACAAAAAAATTTATACACTTTTCACAAACACATCTAATGTTTAAAACTAGGTCTACATATCTAAACTACTTCAAAGAGAGGATGACAGAAATGCTTCCTTCCTAACACATAAACAGAAACCAAGATGCAGTGAGAAGGAGTGGTCATGGTTTTGTAATTAAGAAATACAGAATTCAAGTCCTATCTCAGATATTTCTTAAATATATCACCACCAGTAAATCACTTAACTCCCATGTGCTTCAGCTTACTTCCTAGGACTTATCAACCAAGTCCAAAAGGGTTATAATTACCTTTGGTGAACGAAGTTCCCCTATCAGAAACATATTTACACTAGAATGAAAACTTCTTGCAAGTAGGGATTGTTTCTATTTTTCATTCTTTATACTTGTTTCCCTAAGTGCCTAAGAGAGTGTCTAGCAATCCATAAGTATTTCTTGATTAGCTGATAAAAATCACAGATCCTTCATATAGCCCCATTATAATATAAACAACAACAACAACAAAAACCCAACAGGTTCTGTTAAGATAATTTCACTAATTTATCCACTTTCATTAAAGTCACCTGGAAGATACTGTATCCCAATCCTGACCATCTCCTCTGGGACGCAAGCCTATGTGTCCAACCACTGAAGGTCGAGGGCTACTGCTTCCTGGGGAAGTATTCTGGGAATGATGGGCACCTCTCATTTCACGGCTATAGGACAAGGAAGAATTCTGGGAAACTGTGTCTGATAGAATAAAAAATAAGAAAATTATCAGTTATGTATGAATTAGCCAAACTTATTAGAAGTATTTACACATAATTCTTCTAAGCAATTTTAAAACCTTAGATTTGTGCCACCTGTATGTTACAGTCATAGGCTGAGGCATCAGAATGTGGTACAAAGAGCCCTGAACTTAGAACACAGACAAGCATGCATTCAAATGTCAGGCCCAACACTTAGTAGTTGTGTGACTATGGGCAATTGAGTTGACCTCTCAGCATCAACTTCTTCATCTGTAAAAGAATCTATGCTACCTGAAGCACCAACCTCAAAGGGTTATTGAAAGGAAAAAAGAAGTAACACATATGAAGTACTTTGTAAACATGAAATAAAGAACTGTAAAAATGTCAACTATTACATAAACATAAAATTTGGAAGCTGGAAAAGACCTAAGACAGACACTGATGCCCAGGTGAGTTACAATGCTACTGTCACAAATACAAGCATTAAATATCAAGGTAGAAATTAAAATCAAGGCCCTCAGATTTTAAATCTACTATATCAATATATCTCTATTAATTTGGCATTGATTTAGAGTTATGCCTGGCAGAGAAGTAATTTTTATACTGGATGCCTTAAAATGAGTATTTGAAATTCCCCAGTCAATATAGTTTACCTTTAACATTAACTAAATAGGCTACTTCAGTACTGGTGAAAAAATTGATTCCAAGTTATCTGCTGGCTAGGTCAAAACTATAGTACTAAAAGGGTACTAGGTACTTAGAAACTCCTATCTATCAATCAGTCATTTGCTGAAAATGGTATTAATCATACGTTTCAGAACTACAAATCAAGAACAACTTAAACCTTCTCAGTTGTGTGAAAAAGCACCTTCAAATGGCTTTTCCATTTGGTGAATTATTTTTTTGATAATTTGTAGTGATGCAACAACTGTGGTTACCTAAATTTCCAAGTACAATGGCATCACTCAGAAAACTCTCAGGGAAAAAGTAAATTAACTGTGAAGTGTTATGACAAAGTAACACCAAATTATTAACATTCTGCTTTCAACTAATATTGTAGGATCTTTATAACTCAGAAATCACAAGTCACAAAGACTATTTTGATATCCTAATAGCAGTTATTCTATGATAGCATTAGACAATGCTTCTCCCTGAGTAGATTATCAGGGATAGAATTTGACCTTTGGTTAAAATTCCTCTCAGCTGTAAGCATATATGCATTTTTTTAAAGTTATATTCACATTCTCCTAGACAGATCAAAATTTTCACTTATACAAAGCATGCACACAACTAATTAAGAAGCATACTATGCTGAAACACAATCAGAACAATATTTGATATTAACAAAATGCCTCACAGTTCACAGGAATTCCTCACAGGAATCTTAGAAATAATTTAGTACAACATTGTCATTTCACAGAAGAGTAACAGAAGGTCCAGAGCAGTGACAGTATTTGCTCAAAGTCAAAAAATATGTACACTCTATGAAGGCAATTGATATTTCTTCAGAGACCATGAATTTCTACAATAATGCCTTGGAGTAGATTTCTACACATGGCAGTCTCTATTCTGTTTCCTCCTAATACGATTCTTGACCTTCTTTTGACATCATTCTTAAGGACCAGCTTCTACTGTTACTCAAGTGATTATCACCTGTTTTCCCCAACTGCTATAATCATAACAACCAGGGGGAAATTTCCCTGCCAGTACCCCTTCTCTCAAATCAAGCTGAACTTATGAAAATATGATTGACTTAGAGTTTCTGCCTTCTCATTTAATATTTTCTGGTCTATGAAGCAAATTTTTAGCCAAAGCTAAGGCAACACTAGCTTGTAGGGACTTTGTTTTTTAAGAAACCAACAAACTTATTCTGCAAAACCTTAAAGGATTTGACATCATGCCGAAAATGAATAGAAGTTTCTTGAAATGAATATCAACATTAATTACATATAATTTCTTTTATGTTAAAATCACTTTTTTCCTGTGATAACATCTTTGAAGTCAAAATGGAAAGCCATTGAGAAAAAAGTTAGTATAAAACTATTCAATATGTTCTCAAAAGCAGTCACTTCACCCTTCAGCAGAGGAATCTTCAAGGCAAATCACTCTAATTTTTTAAAAAAGGAATCAATAAAACTGCTTTTAAAGGATACTGAACTAGATGGCCTCTAAAATCCTTTTACAATCTAAAAAGTCTAAGATTCCACAACATAAATTCAGGTAAAGCCACGAAATTTCTTACTTTTAAATCAGGTATAATAATCTTTTCACATTACTGGGCATTTAAAATACTACAAAAAACAACTAAATAAAAGTTTGGTGAGCAAGAAAATGAAAATAAACATTTTATTCCCTTCTCACCAATAATATTAAGCCACTGTTTCATCAGCATTCAACCTTGAACTAAATCACAAAATTAATATCAAGTAGAAAAAAATATAAGAAATACACAGAAATATAACTATGAACATTAACTCCCAAGAACACCTTGGTTACATTATCATCATCTGTGTAAGAAAGGAAAAATGTAAATACTTGAAGAAAAAATATCTGGAAATAGCTCTATTATTTATATGCAGTCTGTGCTTTTTAAATGTAAGAGTCTATGTGGGGAAGAGAATGGGTTTTATATTGTTAAGTTATACAAGCTCTATTCTACAGCACTATACACTGGAGACTTTTTCCACTACAGTTGTACATATATAGCCGGTCTAATGAAAGAAAGAAATAAAAAGACCTTGTTTAAAGGAGAAAAATCCTGGATCTCTGTGGAAGTTAAGTCTGTTTCTCAAACATATGCACAATTGTTGCAGGCATGACACTGCTTTTAATGCTAAGTGTGGCTGTTCATCTCTTCCAAATGCCAGATTCAACAGAGATAAGAGATTCTGAAATAAATAGCAATAAAAATTATTTTAAGAACAATATACCTGACTTTTCTGCAAATAATCACAGAAGTTAAATGTGTGTAGATTTTTGTAGGTTGAGTGAAGGTCCTTCATCAAAAGGATAAATAAATGTATAAATATTATAAAGGAATATGAACCAAAAGGCTAAAAATTATTTAGCATAGAAATATTATTCTAGCTCACATTTAGATAGCAGTTTGGAGCCTACAAAGTGTAAGACAGGTAATACAAGTATTATTAACTCCTACTTGACAAACGAGCTAAAACTCAGAGACATTAAGTGACTTGTATAAAGTAATATGGTCAATCATCAGCAGGTGACATTTGGGCCTAGATTGTCTAGATTCCAGTCCAGTACTGTTTCCACCAGGTTAAAATAGTGAACTTGAATGAAAAATTAGAAAAGAATTGAAGAAAAAGAGTCAAAGCTTGATAACAGTGAAATCTATATAAAAAAAGGACTAAGGAGAAAACTGAAGTTAGAGGAGGGATCTTTAGATGAGAGGGTAAGAGAATAAGTTAGAAGGGGGATATTTCAAGGGTCTTTAGATTTAGGAGAATGGGAGGATGAGGGAGGGAGCTTTAGAGGGGAGGAGGACAGAAGTGGTCAAAGGGATATACAAAAGGATGTGTAGATTTAGGGAATTCGAGGATAAGGGAGGGATTGCTGGAGTGGGGGTAGGGTAAGTAGCAGGAGGGCAAAGTAGCACGTAGAAGTGAGGTAGTTAAGGGAGTGAAATAAAGTAAAGTAGTACAGGAGTTAGGAGAGATGGGGAGAAAGAGATATGCACAAACATAAAAACAAGATTAGGAGTAGAATCTCTTAGGGAAAGTATATATGTATATGTGTGTGTGTGTATCAATACCTATATATAAATATATATCCATGCTTAATTGTAGCCTTGGGGTGGTGGGTAAGGAGGAGGAAGGGGGAAAAAAAAAACGAAGTAAAAAATGTACAAGAGAAAACAAAAGAAAACCTACAAGGAAGCAAAGAAAAGATGGATAGCTTTCAATATAATATACAGTATTTAACATATAGGCTTTCTTGAAATGATAAGTTATTAGTATATATTCTGAATCTTCTCCTATGTTCTGCTGTGCATATTTTTTTATTTTATATTTAAGTTTACAATTTTTTTCTGACTATATACTTAAGTTTTAGTATTTGTCTAAAATTTTTAAAAAAGGAAAAAACTGAAGGTTTCCCGACATAGAATAGTCTTCATCTTCTAAAGATGTAGTAAGCCCTTTGCCATCTCTAATTCTACATTATTTAATCGACCTGGCTTTCAGATATTGAAAGAATTCACGATCAACTCATCTTCCATTGCCTTCACCTACAAATACTGAAAAACTAAACATAAAATATTTTATTTCATTTTAATCCCAGGGAAATTATTATTTATGACCTTTCAACTATTTATGACCTTTCAACTCCATAACTGATCATGCAGTGTTAACTGATTATTCCCAAACTGAATGCTATAGCATTTCTGGATGCACATGAAAATGTACCATGGGTTTTATGGGCCGTAATTCTCTGCCCAACGTCCCTTACACCTTTTAAGGTAAGATAGAAGCAATTTAAAGGGACAATTCAATTCAAAAGCATTTATTAAGATCTTACTATATATAATTGGCAGCTAGGTATTTCAGTGGATAGAGCACTGGACTTGGAAACAGAAGACTCATCTTCATAAGTTCAAATCTAGCCTCAGATACTAGCTGCGTGATCCTGAGCAAGTCACTTAAACCTATTTGCCTCAGTTTCTTAGCTATAAAAAGAGCTGGAAAAGGAAATGGCAAACCACTCCAGGATAACTGCTAAGAAAACCCCAAATGGAGTCACAAAGATCAGACACAACTGAAACGACTCAACAACAACAATATATAAGGCACTAACGCTAATTGAGGTTGCACACACAAAATTAGAAAAACAGTGCTTGGTCCCAAGGAGCTCAAATTGTGAGAAACAACATGAAAATATATAAGTAAATATGAGGAATATGAGGAGACAACACATTAAAATCTAGGGGGATCAAGAAAGGATTCCCATGGGAGGTGGTACCTGAACTGCCTCTTTTTTTTTAAATTTAATTTATTATTTTTTTAATGTTCTACAATCACTACCATAAAATTAAGATTTCATCCCCCCCATACCTACCCCTCACAACCCCCCCTCCCTCCCCACAACAGCATACAATTATGTGTAGGTTCTACATATACTTTCCTATTGAGAACATTTTCGCTAAAGTCATGCTATGCAGTCAAACTATCCTAAGAGTTAAGAAAGGAGGGAATACATTCCAGCAAAGGAATTTATTGTATATCCAGACTATACAAAAGCCAAGTTCAAAGAACAGAAACCCTAGTTTGGCTAGAATATAGATTATATCCAGGGTAGCCATTTGAGGTAAGTTTGGGAAAGATAAACTGAAGTCAGATTGTGAAGGGCAACCTGAGGATTCTGTACTTCATTTTAGAAGCAATAGGGAGTCATTGAACTTCACTGAGGAGAGGAATAACATGATCAGAATTGTGCTTTAAGAATATTGTTTGGTCAAATGGGGGAGTCTGGAGAGGGGAAAAGCTGAAAAGGAGAAGGCTATTACAATAATCCAGGCAAGAAGAGAGCTTACCTAAACAAGAGTGGTACATGTTTAAGTATGAGAAAGGTACAGGTGGGCAGGAAGAAATGTTGTAGAGACAGACTACTGTCCTTCTGCCTAATTTTACATGGTCCAAGATCCCCTCTGTCCCATCCATACAAGGTAAATTTAAGGAGTCCAAACCACATTCTACATGGAAGCTAAGAATTGAGCTGCTTCTAAAAACAGACATATATAATGCTCTGTACTTTATTTTCAAATATAAAAATTCTGGAATATTATTCCTACCACTATAATTATTATAAAATTCTCTTCACAGAGATTCCCACTTTGATTTTATCTTATGGATAGTTGCTCACTACTTTGAAATACAAAATGTAACAAACATTTTAGCAAATATAAAGATATTACCAAATATCCTTACCTGAATAATCTTTGGTCGATGAAGGAAAATCTCAGGAGGAAAATCTTGCATGATAACATCTTCCAACAGTTCACATGTATTCCAGACTAAAGTGAAGTTACTACTTCTTAAAGAACTAAAATAAATCAAGGTATTATTTGCAAAAACAACCTACCTACACACTAAAGATCATCAAATACTTTAATAACTCTATTAGAGAATACATTTCAACACTTCATTATTAGAAATTTCATTATCATAGGTAGAAATATTTCAAGAAGCATAGGAAGGAACATGTTCCAAGAAATTGATTGTTTCTATGCCATATCTCAGTTAGAATTCTTTCCTTCCCTATTCCCTCCAAGTTGGAGGTCCCCTCCCTCTTGGTCTTACAGAGGGCACTCCAAACCTTTCAGCCTCTTTCCCAAGATCGCAACTGAGAGGCCAAAACCTCTGTCATCTATAGTGACCAAGCCATGAGAGTTCTATGAGTATATGCTTCCCTTCAGCCATGCTCAAGTGGTATCCTGAAAAGACCTGTCTCCTCCTTAGCTGTAGTGTCATTTAGTCATCCCTTTATTCATAGATGGCACTATACAAATGAGGCAGTTTTTACCTTCCATATGTTTATAATTCAGGTCAGACAACACTCACATAAACAAAATACCATGCCACAAGCTAACTTCCACTAGTTGGCAGGCAAGCCACTCACGACAAAGCAGTAAGTCACCCCAAGGTAGAGAAAAGAGGTAGGTGAGTAAGAAGGCCCTAAGACCCAAGATGTCTTTGCTCCTCCTTTCTACTCAAATAGCTGCCTAAGGACTCTAGGTTCAAAAGCCTCATGAGTAGCAGCTTCCACTGCCACCTCCACTGCCATCTTTTACGCAAAGACATCAATGGCAACATAGGCCTGGTAGCACTGTAACCCTCACACTTCTTCAGCAGCCATGGCTACTTAATATAAAAAAAATAAAGCTACACACAACTACTGCGCTTGGTGTTCTCAAATGGCTCAAAATCAGGAAGAAAAAATGAGTAAGGAAAAGGAGGGTAAGGGGACAGCATAAATAAATAGAGATAGGGCAGAAATTATGATTTCCCTTTGCCTCTTCAGAACTGAATTTTTCTATGTTTTCATATTGAAGACCTCCTTCTAGGAGTGAGGATAAGGACAAAGTATAGAGAAAAAGAATTTATTTTTTGTTCTCTCTGATAACTTGGCAAGCACAAAGGCATCCGAACCCCTTTACCTCCTCTTCTAGGAAGTAGACTTGTCTCTACTTTGAGCATAGAACAGGTAGCAATCATTTGGCCATGGAAGATATAAAAATACCTTACTCTCTACTCAAGTCATTGAAAGTTTTTCCCTATTCACCTCCTCATTTGTTCAAAATAAGATTCTCAGTCTTTGTCATTTTTTTTTTTACTAGGTCTCTACAGGAAGGCTACCAAACAGTTGGTAGTCCAGTTTGGCTAGAAGTAAAGTCATGTAAAAGGTCAGAAAGATATGTAAATGTTACATAAGTGAGTGGAGAGCCTTGAATGCCTAGCTAATTTTATGTTTTCTCCAAGACATATCTACAAGCAATAACAGGAAACCACTTAAGATTTCTGGATAGGATGATTTTTGGTAGCTTTATGGGTGATGGAGTAAAGACAGAAGAGCCTGGCTAGCAGGAAGACCAACTAAAAGACTATTACAAATCACTCAGACTAATTTTAAGATCAACCACAATATAGGCCTTGCAACTATTTTTTGGATATAGCTTGATAATAATGAGACTAAGATCAGAAGTTTCATTCCTACAGAGGTCAATCTACTTTGATCTCTTTCACAGCCACAAAAGAGAGCACTACTATAAACAAATCATCTGAAGCATACAATTTACTACAAGGAAAATCTGTTAGAAGTGAGACTATCACTACTACTATTAATACAATTCAAAATATGAATCAATGGTTGCATTTGCATAAATAAAAAGAGGGTTTTTTTTAAAAGCACTAACAAATAAAACTCAATTACAAAATCTACTTAATTAATTTTTTTTTTTACCACTGGATAGCTCCTTGAAGTTTATTTCAAGTAAGTATGTATTAGTTTTATTTAATCTAGAGCCAATGACAACTTCATTTTGTAAAGTAATTCACAGAAGTAAGAATTTCAACATAAAATGGGTATAGATATTTACATAAAACATATTATTCCTATCCAGGTAACATATATTATATATGGAACTTCTGATATATAGGTCCATATGACAAAAATTTGAAGAATCTAAGCTGACTTCCATTTATTCACTTCATTCAGTATAAGCACAGTATAAAAATTAATAAGCTATTATATAGGATACTGAAATAAAAATAATTTAAATAAATAATATTATTTAAATAAATGATAATAAATAATTTAAACATTTAAACATTTCAATTACTATACCTTTCATTAGAGGAAAGAACATGTCTATCTGTTGCAGTGAGCGGCAACCAAGGAAATGTGGAAAACTTCAAACATTTCACAGTCTGAGTTACTGTTAATGAAATAGCAAAACATGAAATTATGAACACAGAATCACAGATATTGGGCACTAGAAGCATTCTCAAAGGTTATCTGTTCTAATTCATATTCAAAAGGAATCCCCATCATAATATATAAAAGTGGGGATCTAGCCTCTACTTGAAAGAAAACTACATCTATAGTATTTTCCTGATCTGCCAGCTTAGTAAGCCTGTGAATAAAGAAAACAGGATTAGCCTGGCACGACCTGTTTTTAATGAAGTCATACTGGCTCTCTGTCAGCACCGTTTCCTTTTCTAGATGTTCACAAAAGAGCTATTTTTTACAATTATCAAACTTCACAACAATTTTCCTTAATAACAAAATGACAAGCAAAAAAACAAGACTATCATAAGCTCCATCTAACATCCAAACACCTATAACTGCAATCAAGCAAATATTTCATAAGACTCAAAACAGTACAGTTGATGGCAAAGTCCCTCAGAATGGCAATGTTTCCCACAGCACCTACATTGCCATCTTCAAAGGGATCTTTTTCCTAACCAAAGATGTGTTAACATAGTATTAAATAGGCTACAGAAGCTAATTCAATGAGAAATATTTATCATGAACTAAGCTGGATAATCATCTTAGTTTCCACTGAAATTTCCATTTTGTTCCCTACCTCTCAGACTCCTCTCTGTGACCCCACTTGGGGTTTTCTTGGCAAAGATAATGGAGTAGTTTGCCATTTCCTTCTTGAGATCATTTTATAAATAAGGAACTAAGGCACAGAGGGTTAAGTGACCTGCTCAGGATCCCACAGCTTGTAAGTGTCTGAGGTGAGATTTGAACTCAGGCCCCACTGACTCCAGGGCCAGCACTCTATCCTGTGCCACCTAGCTACCCCTTAGGTGATAAGAGGGTTAATTTTGTAGAAAGAGAGAGAAAGCTGGTTTAGCTGGACTGGAGAGTGAGGAAGAGGGACTAATTAGCAAGCAGAGATCATCCCAACTTTATATATTAACAATAACAGACACATCATTAAATACTAAAGTTAAATGCCAATGAGAAAAGTTCATTTTAAAATATTCATGATAACACTGTATGTCAAAGATTAAAAGTTAAACAACAAAAATATGGACAAAAAGATAATTACAATTACAGATTTGGCATTAGAACTCATACTAGAAAGTCACTTTTCAATTAGATCATAGCAGTTAGCAGGAAGTTCAACAATACCAAAGATAAGTCAAAGTTACAGAATACACAAATGGCATTTTTCAAATGGTTCTTTATCACTCCAGAAGTTAAAGTAGTAGCACTGAAACAGTTTCTCCATATTTCCTTTCAATTGGCAAAGGCCATTGTGCAAAGAAGGACAATGGCTGGGGAAAAATTTCAACAAGTTAAAGAACAGAATTACATAGAGACAAGTACTCTTAGAATAAAAAGAAAAAGTTTATCTCTGATGGGTGATCAAAGAATAAGGTGCTTTGATTACTATTTCTTTCAAAGAAAAGAAAAAAGTAAGAGAGAATTTTAGCTTGCACACTGAGCTCATAAGAATTTTATTAATAATTAGTTAAAACTATAAAACACTAAACTCTTTTAAGACAGTATTTTAACAATGTCAGAGTTATTGTATGTGCTAGTTATTTGGCAAACTGGTTTTTTTTTCTCTCTTCCATTCTTTGTTATAAAAGAAGGCTCTCTGGGAAACATAAATGACATAAAAACAAGAGATATCAGTAAAGATTTAAATATTTTCTTGAACTTAGATTTGAAATAAAATTCAGAAACCAAAAGGTCTCTAACATTTTCATGAGCCCCATGCACAAGTAAATATTTATCTCTTCTGACATCCACACCTGCTTCAACTGTTCCCTACATCCCTACAAAAAATCACTTAGCTCATTGACTGATTGTTAAAGACCTGCCTGCCTTATTCTGTGGACTAATGATACAAAACACGATGACCACAGCAATTACTGAGAATCTATTCTGTCATCTCAAAAACAAAGTTAAATAAAAACCTAACAAAAATTTTAGGCAGATGAGAAATGCACCAATAGTGCATTTTAAAAAAAAAAACCACTATTACAATATAATAAGCACATATGTCAATTGAATTAAAAAATTAAAAATTGATCTACACCTCTAGAAATCCATGACTCTCCACTAGTTATTCTCTATCTTCACTTAGTTTTTACTCTATTCTCTCTAATGGATAAGTATGTTTATGTGAGTTTTGGGGCAGCCAGGGAAAAGTTTCCAAAGTGCATCTACACTTAAAATGCAAGACCATCAGCAAATAGAAGTTATCTTCAACTGATTTTCTGGCTGATACATTTACTTGCCTCAACTGAAAGGATGTGTCCTCTGCATACTCTAAATTTTATATTAAGAACTGTAACATAATAGTAAAAAATTTACACCAAAAAAGATATTTAAATTTAACAAAGAATACATAAATGATCATCATAAATATACATACTCAGTGATCCTGAATAGCCTTCCATCTGTTGGAGATTGTTTATATCCTGACGAAAATATCCAGGTCTAATTTCGTTTTCTTCTGGTAAAGCTGAAGAGAAAAAAAAAAAAGTTATCAAAATTGTACTGGCTTCCTATTTTTTCTTTGCTCCATGAAAATAAAATTTATTAATTAGTATCTTAGTTTTCACAAAGTTTTTACAAAAAAAAAAAACATCTAGAAGGACATTGTTTAGGGTTGTTCTCATCTGTAAGTAAGTCTACTTACTATTCCCTAGAGAAAAAGTTACTGAATCCTATATTGGAAAGGTATATGTTTAAAATTTCATTAATTTCAACCTAAAGAGTTCCTCCTCCAAACTATCAGCCCATCACTTTTCTGTCAGTCAAGCTCAATTATTTTAGTTCAAATGAAAATATTTAAAACTGTGGATTGACACAATGGATTAGTTGAAAGTTTTCTTTCCAGGATCTTTATTTTTACCTTCTCACTCTGGATTTATCCAATCAATCAGTAAATGTTTATTAATAAATGCCAGGCACTACAGTGGGCACTGAGAATATAAATACAAAATAGTGAAACAATCCCTGATCACAAGAGGCTTATGTTCCAATGAAGAAAACAACATGTACACACCTAAATATATATAGAATATACATATAATAAATATAAAATCAGTACTAGGTAGTTAGGGAAGGAGATAACTCATTAGAAAAGAAATGAACCTACCACTATAATAAACACACAAGGCTGCTTCGTCAAGATGATTATTTTTCAAAGTCTACTTTTTTTAATCCATCAACAGTTAGCTTTAGGAAAATGAGATTTTTTTTTAAGGAATATATCATATCAATTTCAGGTTACCAGTTTTGGGTCCACATACAAATGGCTTGGTTTGGAAAAATGTAGAACGATGATACGGAGAAGAATCATCTGAAGGAAGAATAAACAGGCCATCCAAAATACCATCAATTTCAGCCTGCAAATCTGGATCCACATTAGGACGAAGCATGGAGAAGAACTCATATGCACCAATATCAAACAAATGTTGGACTGCTGATGGATGCTAAAATAAAAAAAAGTTAGTCTTTTGAGAATAGCTACAAACAAAAACAACATTTCATGCAGGCAAAGATAAAACTTTGGCCATTATCTCCACCTGCTCCTCAAAAACTTTGGACTCTAGCCCTAGAACAACCTTGGGCTCTGCTAAGCCATCACATCACTTCTCAATCACAAAAACAACATTTCATGCAGACAAAGATAAAACTTTGGCCATTATCTCCACCTGCTCCTCAAAAACTTTGGACTCTAGCCCTAGAACAACCTTGGGCTCTGCTAAGCCATCACATCACTTCTCAGTCATCAGCTCCTAAGCATAACACCTAACACACAGGAACCCCCTTCCTCACCTTCCAGCCTCCATTATGTATTATATTTCGCCATTTTAATGTAAATTCTGTGAGGTCAGTAATGGTCTTGTTTCTTTGTATTTGTTATCGGTAGCATTTAGCATAATGTCTAGCACATAAGTACTAAGATAAATATTTTATGCATTTATCTGTCAATAATCTTCCAATTTTATTTTTTCATTACATTTCTGCAACTATTCCCCAAAGGAATCAATCCATATAAGAAAATTATAACTTACAGAATGGTTTCAGAAATACATACAATAAAATATCTGGTAACTATTAGGAAAAAAAAGCTTAGCAATATGGTTCTCTAAAAGGACACCAGAAGCACAGATTAACAGAACAAAGTAGTTCCCTTCTTTCAAAACCAAGCTAGTTCCAAGTGATTCATGCTCTCCCAGAGCAGCTATTCCACAGCTCTCCAGCCATTATCTCAAGGACTCCTGTATCACCACAAGAAGCCTCCCCAGCCTCCTTGAGCAGCTATTATCCAGCTCCAGGCCTCTCTCAGACCGCTTGCATCAACAGGAGCTGCACACTACTTACTGACCCTCTGAAATCATTCCTCAGTGTTTTAACATACTGTCAATCCATCACTCCCTCCCCATCCTAGTGATTCTGTCTTCCCAATGATGGAGTCCTAATAAAGCTTCTCCCACATCAATATTCTGAGTTCCTTATGGGCTCACAGAACAGCAGGTATGTCCTGATTTAACCACACAATCTGTCTTTAACCACATCACTGCTCCCAGACTCAATCATAAGCCTCAGTGAACAGCAGGCCCACTGCCTCTAACTAGCCACTGCCCCCAGACTCAATATAGTCACTGCCCCCCCTTAATATCCTAACTTCCTCATATATGCCTCACTAGAACAGCAAAAGTGACCATGAACTCATGCCCCACTAGAATAGAAGGTGCATCCATGTGATGGACCCACTGACCCCAGACTCATTCATCATATTTCTCACAGAAACAACAGGTGTGCCCATGCATTCAACCACAACCACATCCATCTAATCTCAAACAACACCACAATAGCCAGCCAATCAGAAAGCAGAAGCACCAGGAGGTCCAAGGAGGATGTGGACTCCTATACAATAGAAGAGACTTTCTCTAAATAGGTACCTTCACAGTAATAGTAAAAACTGTCCTTTAGATTAACTTATGATGTAGATAAACTTATTACAGTATCTATCATATATTAATGCCTCCCCCCATTCCCCCAAGTTTGGGTTTTTTCTGTATGCATTATGGATAATCACATTGCAGTTCCACTGAGACTCTTTCCCTATTACCTAATCCCTTGACAAACTCTTCCTGCCTTTTTAGTAGTCATAATTTCTGCTGTGTAATCTCCATCATTACACTATGAAATTACCTGTCTTGTCTTACTGGAACTGCTGATTCCTCTAAGAAACCCAGTCCTCCAGAGAGCATAACCTTCAATAAATGCCTTTGCTTGGATTGGATATGGTCTGAGTCTGTGAATTCTTTCGAGATGCACCCCACAACACACCGGGAAACTGCACCATCAGCTGCTACTGCTCAAGCCCAGTTCTTGGTCCCCCACTTACTGCAACCTTATTCCCATCCCGTTTAACATAATCCCAACAGCATTCCACTCTAAAGCTATCCATACTTTCCACTGTACTCTCTGGGACAGCTGTGCCTTAGGTAACAAACTAACTTTCATCTTAAATGTTTCCTTTCTCATTCTCTCCATCTTCTTGTACTCACTGAAATTTAGTTCCCTCTTACATAGCTTCCTTGGCTTCAATTCCTACATTGGTTGCGGCAGGGGCATTGCAATACACCTTGCTCCCTGCTGCCATATTGAGGCTTTCCCTCTACCACCATCACCCAGTAACCTCTACTCCTTTGAAGTTCATTCAATATGTATTTATCACTGAATCAAGATTCTCATAGCTGTTGTCTAGAGACTTTCAGGACACTCTCCTTAATGAGTTCAGCTCCTGCCTCACAGTCTTTCTCCTCCCCAACTCTTATTATCATAGTAGGGAACTTCAAAATACATACTTTCTCAAACATCCTAACCTCACATTTCCTCAGCTTACTCATTTCCTATGACATACTGCTCAAACTTACCTCAACTACACAATGAGATGGTCCTCTCCTTGATCTTGACAACATCCACAAATGCATCACTTCCGTGTTCCTGAACTCTAAAATTCCTGTTCATAATCTATTGTTATTTTACCTCACCTCTCCCGGTGTCACCATGACATCTAATCCTGACAGCCCTCATTTCTTTCCCAGACCATTACCCCTACACAGAGCACATTGGCTTCACTTTCCCATCTTAATTAACCCTTTGGTGAACCAGTTCGGCTCTACACTGTCCTTTCTCTTGAGGTCTTTGCTATCTATCCAGCTGAAGATGTTGGACTGATAAACGTCAGTGTTGGATTACTCTCACTGTCTTCTGCCTTTGGTCCAATTCATGAGCTGTTGAACAAAGACATGAACACCTGAGTTCAAATTTTTGCTCTGCCATTTAATTCCTAGAACTTGAGAAGGTCACTTCAACCCTGACCCTCAGATTCCTCATCTGTAAAATGAGGCAGTGGTCCTCTACTAGAAGATACAGCAAGTACACATATAAATATATGCAAATATTACCCTGTAATTTCAAGAGGGTCAGACTGCTGACACCTGAGAGTAATAAGAAAGACCTCATATAGTGAGTGAACTCTAAGCTATACTTTGAATGAAGTTAAGGATTCTATGAAATAGGGATGAAGAGGGAATACAGTCTTCACTGTACAAAGTAGAATGTGAGCTCCTTAAGAGCATGGGCTGTTTTGCTTTTGTCTCTAAATCTCCAACACAGGGCCTTGAAAATAGCAGGTACTTAATATATTTCAGCGAACTGAACTGAACCATTGTTCAACTGACCCAGTTTCCCTTATTCTTCCCTATTCGAAAATACATACACAAAAATACATTCACAAAGGAAAACATATGCTTTACTGTAAGCTGCATCATTTTTGCATATGTTTCCTCTTCATATAATTACTTCAAGGAGTCAAAACAATTCCTACAATGATGTAAATCACAAGCAAATCTCTGTAATTAGTGGATGCTCCTCACAGTTCATTATAGTCAAAAAAGAAAAATCACCACTCAGTAGTCAACCTTCTATTGATGTACCTCTACAAATTAGGCCAGTCCTCCAAACACTGAGGTCCATCTACATACACAACTTATCCACACCCTACACTATCCCATCTTCAACTCTAGTCAAAAGATCATAAACTCTTCAAAGGTTTGTAGGAATTATATCATTTTCCATCTTTGTATCCCTAACCAATTCCAATGACTTATCATATAACAGGGTCAGCACTCCTCTTTTTTTTCATCTTTCAATGCCCAACTTAATTCAAAGACTCATCAAGACATAGAAGTGACCATGGATTTTAGAATGATATGTTGAAAGAACATAAGAACTGGAGCTTATGCCACCTGGAAACAGTTCAAATATGTCTTGTGAGAAGCCACATTCTATTCTATGATATTGTTGCTGTTAGTAATACCCAACTCTTTGTAACTCCATTTGTGGTTTTCTTGACAAAGATACTTGGAGTGGTTTGACATTTCCTTCTCTAGTTCATTCCACAGACGAGGAAACAGAGGCAAACTGGGTTAAGTAACTTGCCCAGGGTCACACAAATTGAAGTGTCTGAGGCTGAATTTCACTGAGTCAGGTCTTCCTAACTCCAGGCCAAGCACTCTATTGACTTCACCACCTAGCTGCCCTATTCTATCCCATGAGAACAAGCCTAAATTCTCAGAAATTTATTCTCAGAATGGCTACAAATGAATTTTTCTCCAAGGTCTATTCATTTGCTAGTGTCAATGAAAGACTGTGAGGCATACAAGTGGAGAAAAGCAGCATGGGTATATTACACTGGGCATCGGATTTGGAGTCTTCTTGGTTCAAAATGTACCTCAGACCTGACTATTCTGGATAAGTTATTTAAACTCTCTCTGGGCCTGTTTCTTCATCTGTAAAATAAGGGACTGGCTTCAACAATCTCTAAGGTTCACTCCAACTGGAAATCTATAATCTTATAAGAGTGCCCATGCCTCCAAAATCAAAGATAATAAAGCCAAAATTTTGGAATTGGGACTTCAAAGGTCATCTTGCCCAGATGACCAAACTAGGGCCCAAAGTATTAAACAGCTTGTCCACAGTCTCACAAGTGGTAAGTGGCTGATCCAACGACCTATGACACCAAGTTCAGTATTCTTTACACCGTACCATAATCCCTGAAGAAGTGTCCCCAAAGCCTACGGTATTGTCTTGTGTATATAACGCCCTTCATAAATGTATGCTGCTACTGAATTAAACCCTTGGGTGAGATTCTTTCAGATTCCAAGATGATCTTACCTTAACCAAACTGCTGAGTAGGTTCAGAACCTCTTCTTTCATGGGAACAGTCGGGAAATTGAACCACTCCAGTAAATAAATAAAAAGAAGTTTCTCCTGTACGAGTTCGACGCAAGAAATCAAATTGTGTTCCACCTTGCAAAGAATACTCTTGAGCGCCCTCTCCCTTATCTCTGCCAGAGGATGCCCTGTCAGGGGACAACACAAACCTCCTTTAGGAATCCAACCCAGGGCGCCCCATCGCACTTAGGGCGGTTTCGGCTTCAGGACACTAAGGCTTCGGACGCCCTGCACCAGGCTTCCGGGGGGCACTTTGGGGAGGGCGGGGGAGGGTGGAAGTCGATCAAAATTATGGTTCTCTAGGGTCGAACAAGCTGTTACCCTAAAGCCAGCTCGGTGAGGCTCCGAGGTGCCCCGGGGTCGTCGGGGCGAGGAGTCAGGAGGGAACCAAAGAGGAAAGGGGGGAGGGAGGAATCTGGGGAGGAGGGGACCGAGCCGGACGCGGGACACGGCCCCAGGGTGCTTGGGGGCTCGCAGAAAGTTACCCAGCTTCCTGATCAGCCCCAACAAAGCCATCTCGTGCCCCCCGAAACTCTCAGCCACAGCATCGGCCAGCTCAGCATTCAACCTGCGCGCCACGGCGTCCGTCCGGCCGCAATGGGTGTCCCCGCGGAAACCGGGCCGCGCCGGGGCGGGAATCAGCTCCGGGGCAAGGAAGGGGCGCCGAAAATGCCAAGCGCGGCTCCGGAAGGGCGGTTGGCGGAGTTACCGAGAGGCCCCGCAGGCTCGTACAGGAGAAGGAAGGGTAGGAAGAGAGCAGAAGGAAGGAACGCCTTTCAGTCGCGATGCACCTCGGGAGTTGTAGTCTTTGTCCGCACACGCTTCTCTGCGTCCTGATTGGTCGAGAAGCGACAAGACGTCTGGTTCAGGATCCGCCCCTTTCTCCTAGAGATTGCGGCGTCTCGGGCGGTGCTTTACGGAACGCGGGAGTTTCGGCGGGGTTGAGAATCCGGGCGGGGCTGGAGGTCCCGCCTCCTGCGGCCCTGCCCCCGTCGCTCCGGCTGGGGGGCCTGAGCCAAAGAGGGGGCGGTCTCCGTCTCCTGGGACGTGGCTGGAGAGCGTGCGCCGAACGCGTTCGTTTGGCCATTGGAGGGAACCCCAGAGTGAAGCACTGCCTTTAAAAGCCATCGGCCAAATGAAATCGTTGCAGGAGGCAGCCCTTGCCTTACAAAGTTCGGAAGGGAAGCAGAAGCTTACCGGCAAAAGGTATTAATGAAATGAATGAAATATTTTTTTTAGAAAAGCAAGGAAAAGTAAAAGAAAAATGGGTGATTGGGATGTGACTAAAAACCTCCGGAATCATAGGAATACCATATTGTAAATAGCCAATACATGACAGCGTATAAGAGCGTTAAATATAAAACATTCACGGGTATGCACACTCTAAATTACGTCTAGAATTACTGTGGCAACTATGATTGAAAATTAAGTTGCAACGAAATGCTTTAGTGTTCATTTGTTCCTTTGGAAAGTTTAGACCAATTAAATAAGGTAAAAACTGAAAAGTTATCTTAGAACTTTATTCAGTTGTGTAATTTGAAGAAAATGCATAAATAAGGGTTACTGATGAGCGTTATAGCACTTAGAGGTGGAGGAGACCTTAGAGGAAACCTAGTCTTTGTATATGAGGGACGTAGACCAAATAGAGTAAATTTCTTG
>CM053773.1:75332554-75359074 GCA_028658325.1 Potorous gilbertii
AAAGCAAGTTCAATGTGAAAGAATAAGAGAAGCTATTTCAAGAAACTTATGTAAGGATGGGAAGCTGCTTACTAAATTAGATTTTTAAAAGATGCTACAATGATGAAAGCAAGGTCAAAAAACTAAAAATTAACCAAAAAGAGGGAAACTAATCTGTAAGAATATCATCAGAAGCATTAAAACTCCAAATAAGCTGAGGTTGACAATGCATGCTAAGAACAAGGAGCGGTTTAGCAGTGTTAGGAGGAGATTAAAAAGAAGACTGCTCAAAGTGATTTGATATATATTATATGATATCAAATGACAGGGAAAGCAGAACCCCATTCATACTTTGCTTCTATATTTTATAACAAAGACAGCAATCTTCAGAGTGGAAGAAATGCAACAAAAATGGCTTCCAGGGCATTGAAAGCTAAGAAAAATGAGGACATGCTAAGAGAATACCTGCCTCCTCCATAAATTTGTCATGAAAACCAAATAAATTTTTTTAAATGGTAGATTTGCTTGCTGTGATACAGTGGATCACTATCTTTAATAAGTCATGCAAAAGGGAAAAGGAGTTATATGACTAAAAATAGACAAGTTTTCCAAATTTCAGAAAGAAAAAATTGTAGATCTTCTGAAGAGTAAGCCAGAAAGCTTGACTTCAATACACTGAAAATTCTTAGACTGTATTATTAAAGGGATGATTTGAAAACATTTTTAAAAGTGAAGTGATGATCACTAAACTCTGATATGGGTTATCAGAAACAGTTCATACCAGATTAGTATCATTTTCATTCTAACAGATTTACTGATATCATGGAAATGTGTAAACACAACTCACGGATTTCATCAAGATAGCTGACAAAGTCTTTCAAGGTATTCTTGTGGACAAGATGGAAAGATATGATAATAGAGTTAGAGTTAGAATAGGAGAAATGGTAATAGAGTGAGGTTGATGTGAAACTGTCTGAAAGACCAGAGAGAGATACTACTGCATGGATTTCACTATGGAGAAGTGTCTCAAGTGGAGTTCTACAGGCATTTAGGTGCTATGTTATTCAGCACTTTTTGTCATTGATTTCAATGAAAGTGTAGCAGTCTCTCTAGGCCTCCTTCCTGAAGAGTAACTACTACTCTTACAGGTTCAAGGTCTACTCTTTGGATTCCCAATCCTATTACTATAGCTCACAAATCCTCACCAGTAAGCTTTCCACTAACAATCAGACTGTAAGCTCGATAAGCTGTTAGGAAAAGTCATTTATTAAGATGGAATGATGAAAACAGTAGAAACAAATCATTCTGCCCCATAAGCTTGGGACCCTTTGACCCATTTATATACATAGAGGAAAAAGTGGGTTCAAACAGACCAAAAAAGTGGTTGGTCATATGAATAAGGAATATGTGATCAAGGCTAGTCAGCTGTTGTGTTTGTCCTTCGTTCTCAAAAAGGACCATGACATCAAGATGATGACATGACATGCAGTTGACTTTAATTTGAGTGAAGGATGGTTATGAAAGGTCACAAACCTCACTTTCTTCTCCTGAGCCATCTGGGTCCAGTGGCCTGATATTCATCCAGAGGACTGGAGGTGGCCCAGGATGTAATGTGAGACCCTGGCCCTTTTTAGGCTAAGGTCTTATCACAATCTCACTTTGAGTGAGACAAACCCATTCAATGAATAGACTTCTTTAAGTTACTCAAGAGTTGGCCCCTTTTATCAAAAAAAAAAAAAATTAAACTGGCAAGGGAAGAACCTCAGGGTACCTGGGTAGAAGAGAAACAGTTACTATTTAGTTATTACATTCACTCTGTGCTAGGTGAGTGGGGACTTGCTCAGTCTATGAGCTCCAGAGTGAATTGGGTTTAAAGCTTGATCTTTGAACAAGAAATATAGCCAGTAAACCCAAAGGTTAAAAAGGCAGCTTTTGGTCATGGATTTTACCTTCCCCAGAGGAGAGAAGAGGGGAGAGGGAGGGAAAGGAGGGAGGAGAGCAGCTGCTATTCACTCACAGGTTGTTTTTGTCCTTTGTTCTCAAAGAGGACCGTGACATCAAGATGATGACATGACTTGCAGTTGACTTTGATTTGAGTGTGGGAGGGCTGTGCAAGGTCACCAACCTCACTTTCTTCTCCTGAGCCATCTGGGTCCACTGGCCTGATATTCATCTCAAGGCTAGTCACTCCTTCAGGTAATCCCTAGCAAGCAGAGTAGATAGAGCTCAGGGCCTAGAGTCAGGAAGACCTGAATTCAAATCCAGGTCTTACTAACTAATGTGACCCTAGACAAGACCCCTAATCTCTGTTTTCCTCAGTTTTCTCAACGGTAAAATGGAGGTATAATACCTACCTTGCAGGATGGTTGTGCAGATCAAATGAGAGATTCATAAAAAGTGCTTAGCCCAGTGTCTAACACATATTAGGTGCTATATAAATGCCTTTTCCATTCCCTTCCAGCACTGCTAGTCTTCAGAAGACCTTTCTTTCCTTAGGAAGATCTCACAGTGTTCCTCCTGGGCAAATAATCTCTTCTGGGTAGTTTATTAGATGGGGCTCTGAGAGTCTGCAGAGAGCCCAACTCTAAATTGCCAGTGCTAGCCCTTTCTTAACGCTCTATCAGGCCTATCATTGTTCAATTAATGATAGTTAGTTGCACCCTTTTGCCTCAGTCAGAGAAAAGTGTTCCTAATTTGTAAAGAGATAATGATGTACTAACATTGTGATTATTTCCAGTGACTATATCAAGGGGTTCACTCCACTCTCTTTCCTTCCCGCCACCCCACCATCCATGCTTACAAAGAGATTGATGGAATGCTTATTGCATTTTAAACCAACATAATTAATGATTATATTGTGCTTTGGAATTTGAAAATTACTATATGACTTGAGTTTACAGCAACCTCCTTAGACAGTTACTACAGCTGCTATTATTCCCATTTTACCATTACAATAACTCAAGAACACAAGCAGTTTGAGTGTCAAAAGAAAGATTTGAACTAAGGTTGGCCCAGCTCCTAGGCCAGCAGTATATTCATCATTCTATACAGCCTCTCCATCACTGCTTCTATATGACTGGGAGGGAAGACAAAATTTGCACCTCCAAATTTCTTTTTTACAAACTAGAGCTTTGAACTGAGTCTAATGAAATGAAATTTAATGGAGATAAATGTAAAGTTTGTCTTTAAAACATCTTTTCATGAAAAAATATGGGGTTCAGAATATTACAAAGTTCAAAATGAATCAGCAGAGTGATATGCCTCCTAAAATACTTTCCAACTTGGATTCTCAGAGGCATGGAAGTCAAAATAGCTAATATAATCCTCCTTTAACGATTTGGAAGGAATCACTCTCTTCCTCCTCCACTCCACTGAGGAATGAAGCAGCTTGAAGGAGCTTGACCCTTGCACCAGATATGTCCAGCTATGGATTCCAGAAAAGGCTCCTAGTAACCTTTGGCTACATGTGTTTTCTACTAGGTGTGTGACCCTGGGTGACATGTCTCATACTATGATACTTTTGTTTAGTCCTTTCTGCTTGTGTTAAACTTTTCATGACCCCCCTCTGGAATTTTCTTGGCAAAGATACTGGAGAGCTCTGTCATTTCCTTCTCCAACTCATTTTATGAATGAGGAAACTGAGACAAAAGGGTTAAGTGAGTTGTCCAGGGTCACACAGTTTATAAGTGTTCATGACCAGATTTGAACTCAGGTCCTTTTGACTCTAAGGCCATTTCTTTACCTATTACATTACCTGGTTGCCCTCTCCCATATAATAATCATATTGTCCATTTGTGCCCCACTCTTCTCAAGGACCTTATATATATTTATGGGTGGTTCTCCCTTCCCCCCAATCTTTTGCAAGGAATGTTTTGTACTGGCTATTCTTACTGTACCTGTCTAGTGAATAATCTTTTCTAAATGTTAAATAGAAGTTTGGTTCACTAATGTGAATCAGAAGTATTTTGTTGGGAACTTGTGAGGAACAAAGCTAAAAGGAGGCCTTCAGATTACCTTCTCAGTCCCCCAGTAGTAGTAATAGCTAGTAGAACTATGGGAACCCTCAACCATACCTGTGTGTGCCCAATTGGAGAAGTAGCTCCAGACAAGGGGGCTACCATGAAACCCCTTTCAACTCTGAGATTCATGAAGCAACTGAAGACAAGATGATGAAGGGAAGAGGAAAAAGAAAAGAAATTGATAAGAAAAGTAGACAAGAGAAAGAGAAATAGGGACATAGACTGGTAAATAGTATATTACCAATAATACTGAGTTGTTTTGTTTTCTTTTTTGTTCAGGTGTGCTCCTATTTTAGCAGTCAAACATCAAGTCTAGGGAAGTATTAAACAAGTGAAAGACAAGTATAATAAAAATAAACCCTAGATTAAAGTACAAAAACTTTCCTTTTTTGGATTTCTTGTGTTTCCACTTAACTATCTCTTTGAACTTAGACTGGTCAATTAGTCAACCAGCAAGCATTTATTAAGGGCTTGCTTAGTGCCATGAACTATGTGAAGTGCGCATTAAGTATTCTCATCTGTCAAGTTAAGGGAGAGGGGAGATTGAATTAGGATGTCCTCCAGTGTCCCTGACAACCCCAACTTCCTGTGAATCTGTGAAATATGTGATACTGGTACGGTTTTGAGATTCTACTAAGTATTGAATATGAAGAAAATGTACTATATTAAATTAGTGAGAGCTAGGAAGATCACAGAAAAGGATGGCATCATATATAAATTTATCTCACAGGTCAAGGTCAAATTATGGCCATTAAATGTTTAATTCCATCTATGATTCTGAACCCCATATGTGTAATTTCCCAACCTCTCTATGCAATCACTGAAGGTTACTGCGGTTGGCTATAAGAGATCCTACTTGTATAAATATTTTTATACTTAAACTTAAGAAAGATATTGAACTACTGTCCTGTAAAACTGCAGTGCCATCTGCTGAAAAGTATTCTAGGCAGGGTGAAAAACGTTTTCTTTGTTTTTAAATTTTCACAGGTTTTCATGTTTCTTCATTTTGTAACTAGGGACTGCAGTTTATGAAGTTATATGTAATAGATCAGCCTCATATCTTTGATGATTTGTTTTTGTCCTACTGAAATATTTTCATTAACTTAAAATATCTGAATTTTAGCCACATAAAAAATATAGTCATTCTTTGCATTTTCTTGGAGGTATAATAAAATTCTAATTCATTCTCAGTATATGCATCTTGGGAACCGAATGTTTATGCCTGTCTGTTTGGAGAATTCAGTTTACTTTTCAAAGAGCAAAGTAAGAACATTGATTGGGATTTACTACCTCTGCAGCCAACTCATTTCCTTTCAATGGTAAAGGAAGATTAAATTGGAGAATTTGTGCCTGAGTGACTGTTCCCAAGTTTCTCCTCAAAAATGTAAACCCTTCACTTAAAGGCCCCAAAGTATTTATGTGAAGATTTTAGCTCATTTTGGCTGCATAGTGTATGGATACTGATGCCATTCATCTCTTTCCAATCTGTTTTTCCACATAGAATTGACTCTAATTATGCAATTTATAATTTATTGATAATCCTGAATCCTTGTAAAAATCAGACATATGGTTAAAACACCTAAGTGCCAAGTTTATTTGTAGGGAGTGCACTAAACAACCCACTTAACAGCTTCAAAAGAAAATCTGGAATGGAAAATACTCTTCTATATTCCATTTGCTAAACACTCTGTCATGTTAACTGCCCATTTGTAGGGAGTGGTAGCTGTATGACCACAAATGTGAAAAACGATAAAGTTTTGAAGACAAACTCTCTTAAAATGTCTCCTGAAACCGTTGCTGTCTGTACACATCATTCCTTCCTCTCCTCTACTCCCACGAAGAGAAACCATCTAGAAGGTAACTACTACCTTGAGATTCAAGGGCTTTGCCTCTTGGGCCACCCTTCTAAAACTATAGCTCACAAGCTCTCATTGGTCTGTTTCCCATGACCGTATCAATAGACACAATTAGTCTTAGTGAAAAACATCTGCTAAGATGACATGGAAAAAATAATTGCTATAAAATATAAATGTAGGGTGTAACTTCCCAGAAATCCACATAGAGCCCAAAGAAAGAGTGGGCAGAAATGTAGGGTCATACACATAAGGAATACATGCGGCCAAGGCAACTCATATCTCCTGGAATTTCAGGGCCTGAGGTCCTTTCGCTTTTTGCAGTGGCTTCAAAAAGTTTCCCTTTCGGTGGAAGAGGAAGCATCTCTGCTGGGTGGGTTGCTCAGCAGAACTCCCAAGATGTGTTCTTATACATATATATATCTTGACTCAGTAAGGGTTGGGGGTGGAGGAGGGTGACTGGGAACAGAGCAGGGTGGAGATAAGTGTCTACATACCTCCTGCTACGTGCCAGGTGCTTTACAAAGACTATCTTATCTATCCTCACTGCAGTCGTGATCGGTACTATTATAATTCCCATTTTATTGTGGAGGAAAGTGAGGCAAACAGAGATTAAGTGAGCTAGTGAGATAGATCTGAATAGAGATCTTCCTGCCTCCAGGCCACGTCTCTATTGTACCATCTAGCTGACAGAGGAGAGCTATCTCATAGGTTCATTAGCTAGCTCTCTTTGCTGCTAATGTTCTCATTCCTTGAATCTTCTTCCTCTATCAAGTTGGTGTCTTTCTGTATCCATGTTCTGTTCAGCGAAGGAACTCAGATTCATTCCCTCCAATGTGCCCTGAATTCTTTCAGATAGTAGATGGAATATCTCTGTCTGGGCAAGTCACTGTTAGATACTATGGCAGATGGGGAAAGAGGGGAAAAGAAACAAATCTCTTCCTCTCCACCCCGTTGTACAAAGCTTACAAAGCTCCCAAGCTTGTATTTCCTTTAACAGGACCAAGGCTTAAGGTCTACTTGAAGCCACCAAGAGCGTAATTTGTTTGTTCATCCTATTACGTTGTTCCCTTCTGACTCAAAGAGGTGTTCATATTTTCAAAGCAGTCTCTGGGTAGGGCCAAAACTTTACAGTTAACTTAATGTTTACCTCATTAAAACTTCAGCATCTGTGATTAAATCATGTGACTACATCAACTAAGGGGGGGGGAGGGAAGAATCATATTCTTCCAAATCCCTCACATGTTTATTATGCATAACTCAGCAACTAACAATTTTAGGTTCTGGTCTCCCATGAACTTTTTTTTTTTAAGATTTCCATCATCTTTGGAGTTCACTGCTATATACTTGCTTTTTTTTTCCTTTGGGGAGGAAAGGATCCTAAAGACATTCAGATGCTATCACAAATCCTCCCAAATGAAAACAATCTCTTATCCCATATCTCAAGATTTTTTTATTTTTGGTTATTCACTAATTTTAATCTAATTTATATTATTATATTTATCTGTATACATATCTTATCATCACTGTTGAATACAACCCCTTCAGCCATGATCTTTGTCTTACTTTTAATAAGTGGGTATTTAATGCTTGCTAATGGGTATATTGATGTGTGAAAAGAATAGATGAAGAGATAAATACTTAAACTTACTTCTTTCTTCTGATCCTTTCCACCAGCTTCCAATGAAAGTGTTCTCACTGTGCTAAAGTTAGCCCTTAACATTTAAGAAATGTGACTATAAAGGAATGATACTGATTTTTTCCATGTGACTTGTGAATCCAAACTCTTTATTGTAGAATCATATCCTGCCTGTAACTATGGACCTCATCTGTTTCTACTTCCTTCAAGACCTTCTGATCTCCCATGTCTTTAATAGCTTCAATATGAGTAGCTAGATAATGCAGTGGATAATGTTGAACTACAATCAGGAAGACGCCTCAGACACTTAACTAGCTATGTGATCCTGGGCAAGTCACATAGCCTCTATCACATTTAATAATGTTAACCACCTTTATCTTTTGATACTCTCTGTGGATTTCTATGTCCTGGTTCTCCCACATGTCTAACTGCTCCTCAGTCTATTGTGATGGCTCATGCTTCATTTCATGCCCCTTAATTCCCCAAAGCTCTGTCCTGGGCTCTCTTCTTACCCTCTACACTGTCCTAGAGACCTCATAGGTCTAATTATCATCCCTATACAGATATTCTTCCCAAATTTGTATATTCAGCCCCTACTCCAATTTTTCTCCTGAGCTTCAGTCCTACCTCACTAATTGCCTATTAACATTTCAAAGAATGTCCTCCAAACATCCTAAAGTCACGATGTCATTTTCTTTCCCTCAAAACCCATCCTCCTACTAAATTTATACATTTCTGTTGAAGGAACTAACATTCTTCTGATCTCCCAAGTTTATAATCTCAGTATTTTCCTCCACTTCTTACTTTCTCTTACCCCACATATCCAATCAATTTCCAGATCTTTTCATTTGTACAGTACCTTCATAATATCTCTCACATATGATCCCTTCACAGTGAAACCACTTTAATTTCAGTCTTCATCACCTCTTGCCTAGACAGTTGCAATGGACTCTTAAATCTCTCCCTGACTCAAGCAATCAATCAACTAATCAACTAATGTTTTCTAAGTGCCAAGTACATAGGGAACAAAAGTACAAGAAAGGAAAAGTGATTCATTTCTCCTAATTCAAATTTATACTCCACCAAGCCATCAAAGTAATTCTCTTAAAGCATAAGTCTCACCATGTCACTCCCCAATTCCATAATTTCCATTGGCTCCTTATTGCCTCTAGTATAACATATAAGTTCTTCTATTTTGGTTTCTAAGCCTTTTACAATTTGGCCCAAACATGTCTTTCCAATCTTAGTATTCCCCTTCCTGACTCTACAATCCAGCTCTACTACTCTTCATGCTGTTACTCACATACAGTGCTCCACCTCTAATCTTAATTACTCTGTACTTGCATCCATCATGCTAGAAAGATGCTCTCTCTAACCTCTGCATTACAGAATCCATCAATCTTCATTCAAGATTCAATTCAAGTAAAACAATGCCCTTTCTAATCCCCGGGCCCTCAACTGCCAGTAACTTATTGCTTTCTTATCTTGTATTTGATCAACCATTATATATATATACATATGTATGTATGTATGCATGTATGTATATGTATATATACCTTTTCAGTCATGTCCAACTCTTCATGACCCCATTTGGTGTTTTCTTGGCAAAGATTTTGGAGTAGTTTACCATTTCCTTTTCCATATCGTTTTGCAGCTATGACACAACTGACAACAACTGACAACAATAACATTTGTGTATGAATATAGTATGTATCCATTTTCTACTTAAATGTTTTCATTGATTATATGTTATATACGCACACATATTTATTCTATATATTCACATGTATGTACGTGTATATACATCTCCCTTGATATGATAGGGATTGTTTCATGAGGGTGTGGGGTATCTTTGTAATAACAGCATTTATGTAGTGGTTAAGGTTTGCAAAACATTATACCTATGTTTTCTCATTTGATCCTCAAAATAATTCAGTTGGTAAGGTGCTATGATTATCCCTGTTTTAAAATTTTACTTATTTATTTTTGTTTTCAACATTCATTAACATAAGATTTTGAGTTCCAAATTTTCTCCTCCTCCTTTCCCTCCCCCTTCCCCAAGACGGCATGCAGTCTGATATAGGCTGTATGTGTGTGTGTGTGTGTGTGTGTATACACGCATTCATATATTAAACACATTTTCACATTACTCATGTTGTAAAGAAGAATTAGAACCAATGGGAGGAACTACAAGAAAAAAGAAGAGAGGGAGAGAGAGTAAATATTATACTTCAATATACATTCAGACTCCATATTCTCTTTCTGGGTAGGGATAGCATTTTCCATCACAAGTCTTTTGGAATTGTCTTAGATCATTGTATTGTTGAGAAGAGCTAAGTCTATCAAAGCTGATTATTGCACAATGTTGCAAGTACCAACAATAGGAATTCTTTATCCACTTAGTTTTTTTCAATGTGAACAGTTAGACCAAACTCTTTTGAGTTTCATTCATCTCATTTACAAGCTATACACAGATCTAGGACTTGAGGCAAGCAGCGCTGTTATCCACAAGCAGGAGCATCTGGAGGTCCTCACGAGTTAGAGAGAATTCCTCTTTGATGTGGACTGAAATCACCCCAACGACGGTGACCATATTTTCGGTAAGCATACAGTTCCTATTTTATGCTTGGCTTGATATTAGTCATCAGAGGGAGTTGAACAAGGTTTTCTTTTTTATTACACTTTCAAAGAATCTCAAATAATTTTTGCACACACAAAGAAGAAACTTAATTGGAGGAAACCTTAAGGAACTTGTTTCTCTATCATGTCTTATTTTTTGTTTTTTTTGCTTGTTTTTACATTTAGCAAACAATAAACAGACAAGGAAAAGTTTTTATCTACTTAGAGACAGGGAAAGGGATTGGACATGTAATTTCACTGATATAAGCAACCCCCAGAGGTGTAAACTCTATTGATTCAGATAAGCATCTTCTTTGCCATGTACAGTCTTAGAGAGTTGCTTATAGAACTGAGAAATTAAGTTATTTGTCAAAGGCCATATAGCCAGTAGCATCAGAGGCACTAACTGAACCCAGGTTGGATCACTATCTACACCATACTGTTTCTCATGTTTTATTTATTTCAGTCAAATGTGTGATCATAAATGTGTTCTGCTATAGAATATCACTTGCAAAAGCTTGTCTGTTCCTTTTCAATGTCTCCATCAAGGATTCCTTTCAACACTTTTTTAGATTGCTCCAAGATTTTTTTTCTGCAATTCTATTAACTTCTCCATTCTATGAGTTCCTATGAGAATCAGTCCCACAATGTCTTCGAAATTGTGTTCTCTCCAGCATAGACAGCCTCGATGGCATGCCTATTTTGTGTAATTTAGATGCTTTCCCCATCTTTGTTTTTAATATAATGCCAAACTCAAAAAATCCCCAACTTAATTCATCACTTTTCACTGACTTGCTAACCAAGTAAATTTTACTTACATAAATGAGGTTCTTTCAGGGAACCATTTCACCTCATTTGCACTTTTCCCTGATTTCCTAGTAAAAATTCAGCAACTCAGAGCTACTGAGTCTAAAAATGTACCAGACTCCATTTCTTCTTCCTCTCCCTAATTCAATAGTCAACAGCAGCAACAAAATTTGAGTTATTTTTGTCTAGTTGCACTAAAAGAGAAACAAAATTTGGATGGTCTCACCTAGCTGCAGGAGTAGGCCTTGCAAGATTACTTGAAGAGTGCCACCAAGGGGACAAAAACAAAGAGTCCTTTGAGGTTGGAGGGTAAAGTCTTCCCATTCCCTAAGGCTGTCTCATCTGCTTGATCCTATTAAAACATTTGACACTAAGGTGTGAAAGAGGACAGATTTGCTTGGTATTTGGAATTTATCAACCCCAGTTAACCTCCAACCCATGGAATGTGTTGGTATGGTTTTTTTTCTTAATTACATGTGAAAATAATTTTTAACATTTTAAAAAAATTTTGAGTTCTAAATTCTCTCCCTCTTTCCCCTTTTTCTCCTTGAAAAGGCAAGCAATTTGATGTAGCTTATACATGTGCAGTCATGTAAAATATATTTCCATATTAGTCATGTTACCAAAGAAAACAAAGATTTAAAAAAAGGACCAGAAAAATAAGGAAAGTTTAAAAAGAATGTTTCCAGCTACATTCAGACTCCATCAATTCTTTCTTTGGAGATGGATAGTTATTTTTCATCATAAATCATTCAGAATTGTCTTGAATTATTATACTGTTATGAAGAGCTAAGTCATTCATAGTCGGTCATCCTTACAATATTGTTAATGCTGTGTACAAAGTTCTCCTGGGTTTGCTCATTTCACTTTGCATCCGTTCATTTAAGTCTCCCCAGGTTTTTCTGAAACCATCCTGATCATTAATTTCTTATAGCACAATAGCGTTCCATCACAATCATGTACTACAGCTTGTTTAGCCATTCCCCAATCAATGAGCATCCCCTCAATTTTCCATTCTTAGCCACCACAAAAAAGTACTATAATATTTTTGGACAAATAAGTTCTTTTCCCCTTTTTTTGGATCTCTTTGGGTTACAGATCTAGTAGTTGTATTCCTGGATCAAAGGGTGTGTACAGTTGGATTGCTCTTTGGGCATAGTTCCAAATTGCTCTCCAGAATTATTGGGTCAGTTCACAACTCCACTAACAGTGCCTTCGTGTCCAAATTTTCCCACATCCCCTCCAACATTTGTCATTTTCCTTTTCTATCATACTAGCCTATCTGATAGGTGTGAGGTAGTACCTCAGAATTATTTTAATTTGCATATCATACTAGCCTATCTGATAGGTGTGAGGTGGTACCTCAGAATTATTTTAATTTGAATATCACTAATCAGTGAATTTAGACATTTTTATATGACAGATAGCTTTGATTTCTTCTTCTGAAAACTACCTGTTCATATCCTTTGACTATTTATCAATTAGGTAACAACTCATATTCTCATAGATTTGACTCAGTTTTCTACATATTTGAGAAATGAAGTCTTTATCAGAGAAACTTGCTGTAGAATTTTGTTCCCACTTTCCTGCTTTTTTTCCACTCTTGGCTACATTGGTTTTGCTTCTGCTTTTAATTTAATATAATCAAAATTATCCATTTTATACCAAAAGGCTCTCTATGTCTTGTTTGGACATAAATTCTTCCCTCATCCATAGATCTAGCTGGTGTGGTATTTTTGAAACCACTTCTATCTACTTTGTTTTTACATTTCAGTGGACTCACTGAAAAAAAATCATGATTATGAGAAAATAGGTTGAAACATGAAACATGAACCTAAAAATGGGAGTGTCTGCTATGTTAGTATCAAATGAGTGCTACATTTTGCTTCTCCTACTAAATTAAAAATTCTGAGACAATAGGAACTAGTCTTGAATGCTTTTTTATCCCTCTACTATCCATCCCCCCTCTCTTAGTGCCTACTACTGTGCTGGGCAGGTGCTCAATTAAATCTTTTTCAGTATATTTTGGGGGGTGATATCATGTAGGGGAAAAACTATAATAACTATGCTATGAATAAGTTTTCTCAGATGTGGAGGGCAATTTATTTGATTAGGTAGAGGCATGGTCAAGTAAGAAAATCTTAAGTTTAGCACCTTTGCTTAGATAGAAGACAATAATTGCTTTTGAAACTCATTTACACTGAGTCCATGAAACATTTTATTGAAGATAGTAAGTAGTTGTTTAGTCCTAAAGATAGATGAAGAGAAAAGAAGGTTAAGCAAGAAAACAAGTCTCATATAACCAACTTCTTTTTAAGGGATAGTTAGATGCTGAGACAAATTGCTGAAAGAGCAAAGTGCAATCTCCTTTCCTGGAGATCTTTTAGATCTTTAAGAATCAGATCTATCATTCATCTGGCAGGCTTTAAAAATAGTGCTATCTGGCCTATGACACAGAGATACAGTAGTTGACCTTTGAGCTCAGAGCCATACCTCAGGTCTCAGTCATTTTCAGGTCTCCAGGGTAATTCATGGACATTTAAGATTTTCTGCATCCCTTTGGATCTTTTGACCCAGTCTTTCTATATGCTCTAGGACAAATGATCTATCCTCTTGGTACACACCCATGGGTAAAAGACAGCATGTACTTTCACTTCCAGACTTGTGAGATTTAATTAGCTAATGTTGGCAAAGTACTTTGAAGTCCTTGGATGAAAAGTGCTACGTAAGTACAGAGCAACATTGTTATGTTTAGATGTTATTCCGATAAGTAAAGCCACATATCCTCATTATTCCAGTCAGATATATCACTCCCTGGCAGGCATAACTTCCAGGAAAAAGAGTGCAATGATAACATTCATGCCTTCAGAGGTAGAACGTGGTCACATAATTTTTCTGAGATCTTCAAAGCACTCCCATGTGACTAGCCCTTCTGAACTCTTCTTTAATAATAATTGCCCTCCATTTGTGCCACAGCTTAATGCCATATATTTAATTAAAGTTTAAAAACTGCCCTGACTTTCAACCTTACCATGGCTATCCTGATAGCTGTGCAGAATAGAACCCTAAATGATACACTTAGCCCTAAAATGGTACACTTACTGATGGTGGTCTCTTTCATCCAGGAACCAGACTGGTCCAGACATTTTGATGTTTTTACTATTGCCTCAG
This sequence comes from Potorous gilbertii, assembly GCA_028658325.1. Lineage (NCBI taxonomy): Eukaryota > Metazoa > Chordata > Mammalia > Diprotodontia > Potoroidae > Potorous > Potorous gilbertii. Next base: position 75,346,642 of record CM053773.1, read on the forward strand.
TTTTAAAGTTTAATTTCCCTCTAAGAGAAAGAAGGATTTCAGGTAAGACAACTAATTCAGCAATCATTTAAGTGCCTACTATAGATGACCATGATCACTCCCTGGCAGTATGAGGCTTATGGTATTTTTAAGGAGATGTGACATATACACAGAAAATTATATACAAAGTAATTCATGAGAAGTGCTTTAAAGAGTTGTGGAATAAAACCTTATATTGGGTCAAGGAAAGGTCATTACTTTCTCAGATGTTCCAGGCAAAGTTTGAGGAAGAAGGTAGTATTTGAATTGGGCTTTTAAAAGTGGGTGAGGTTCTCTAACCTCAGGTCCTGTATCTGGTAACATGGTTGAACATGCTGAGAAAGTTGGAATTGTTGGTAAATATAGAATCCATTATGATTTATTCCTCAGGAAAGAGATGAAGAAAACTGAAATTAGCTAGCATGCCTTAAATGAGGAGATGAACAATGGGCATCTAGCATTATGGATCCTGTATGAAAACAGTAGCTTGTGGTGCATAGGCCTACAATACCATCTCTGCAGTCACTGTGAAATCTGCCATTAGCAAAATAAAGGAAATAAAAGACCAGTAAAACCTTCACCTTATAAAATATCTGTAGTCCAAGTCCAACAATAAATGTGTAAATTTATGGAATAAAAAATAAAAGACATACAAAGTTAAAATGGATATGTTTCATTAACAGGCAAAATAAGCAACAGAGGAAATTCCAGGGATAGGAAAAGAGATAGAGGCAAAGACATGGAGATGGGACAGTGCAAGGTATAGTACAGATATAGTACAGAATAGTATAGATTGGACACAGTAGAATAGAGTAGAAAAGTGCAGCCCACAACACTCTCAAGTGTTGTCCAAACCAGATCAAAACATAATTGAAAAGAATTTTTAAAATAAATAAAAATAAAACATAGGTTATATTTCATTTTAAAACTAAATCAGTGTTTGGCCTCCAGGGATCCAGTACAGTTTTAGTGGCCTCTGTTTCTATTTGATTTTGACACCACTGGTGTAGAGTATGTTACTAGATCATAGGAATTTAAAGAGCAAGTCTAGAAAGTTCATTTGCAGAGAGTCTTGATGTCAGAAATAAGTGAGTTTTACTCAGTAAGTAACAGGAAACCACTAAACCACTAAAGATTTTTGAGTAGAGAAGATCTAAATAAAAGTAAGATTTGCCCGGCCACAGCTGAAAGGGTAATTAAAAACCTGTTAGAAGGCTAGCAGTTGTCCAGGTAGATGATAATCAGGTTCTGGTGGTAGGGATAGTGGGAATAGGGAGAAAGGGACAGAGAGATAAATAAATAGGACTTGATCACTAATTGCAGGAAAAAAGCAATTGAGATGGAAGAGTCAAAGACAATAACGTTTCGAATGTGGGACATTTGGTGAATATTGATACTACTAATAGAAGTTGTGAAGTGAGAAGAAATAGCAGATCTAAGAAGGTAGATTAAAAGCCCAGTTTTGGATATGTTGAGTATGAGGTGCAGTGGGAGATTAGAAGCCATCATCAATCCTTTTAAAGAAGTTATTTCTAAGTTCCTTTTAATATGTAGAGGTAATCCAGCATCCCAAATACATGAACTGCACAGTCATCTTAATTCTTAAAGATAAATTGTAGCCAAAAGTTTTCAGAAATATTTTCTCCTGTCTATTTTTAAAATACATATCTTCATTTCATGAAAGACTTCTTCTAGTGGCTTTTCATGATGTGGAAGTGATCTTAGGTTTTTGAAGGCTTTGCCAGGGCAGCACATGCTCTGAACAGGTCTCTTATCAAGTAGAGAGGTTGTTAGTTGGGGTCCAGCAAGTGCCTGGGTCTCTGGGAACCAACTTGGTTATTTCTGAGAGGCTTGTCACCAGGTTGGCCACAGGGTATTAGCCACATATAATGAATGATGTGATCTAAAATGTGATCATCTGCTAAATTATACGGAATAAGTTATCTGTGTGGTGCAAGGAGTATCTATACTAAGGAAAAAACAAATCCTTGAAGTATTATAGAAAGCATTTATCCTCATGTATTAGGATTAGTGATGATCTAGTCCTTACAATTTTATTTACAGACTTATTTCAAGGATCACTTGGAGAAAACCTACTATTGGTTTTCTAAATTCATTCTCTCAATACACATTTATTAAGCACTATATAACAAATTAATATCTAGCCAGCTCTTGCTTACTCGAAGTAGACCAGTCTGTAGACTGTAGCCCTCTCCCCTTGACAGGATTTGCATGGACTTACTTCCTTTGCGGGTTGTGCCCCTCACAGCTGGAGGGACTTCAATGTCTAGGGTCCCTGTGGCCACAGTAGCTTCAATGCCTTGAGCAGAGGAGTCCTGGGCTGCTGCCACTCCCCAGCCAGAGTTTCCCAGGATTTGAATTTGAGTGATTAGAATTTATACAAAGCAAAACTGTCTGTACTAGGAGCCACAAAATAATATTTAAGATATTGTTCTTTCCCTCATGGATTTCAGTCTCAGAAAGAGACACGATAGATTCACAAATATATAATAAATATATCATAATTGGCAAGCAACATAAATTATAGTATTATAATATGACATATTACATAAGTAAAATATTAAGATAAATTATAATTTTGTAAATATGAAATAAATTTATAATCATGTAAACATGATTATATTACATAGCATTATGCTCTGAATATACAATATCTCCTGCTCCTGTCATTTCTTTAAAATTCAATATGCCTAATGAAAAAATAAGCAATTGTAACACTTAATAAAAGAAATTTTATTAAACTTCTTGAAGAGGTATTATGAAGCGAATGTGACTTCCATTCCAAAACTGCCACTTAAATAAAACATATACTTTCCAAACCTAATGACAAATTTATTTGAAACAGAATAAAGAATTCTCCCCCACCCCATGTATCACTTTAAAAAAAAGATACACAGCAAAAATAAAGATAGTAACTTCCTTAGATGTTTGAGGGGTCAATCATGGGACAGAAATGGCTTCTAAAACCATATTCTCAAATCTATTCTGTGAAAGAACTTCTCCCAACAGTTTGCTTGAGGCAAAACTGTGAAGAAACTAGTTTATATTAGTTTCTCTCCTCCTCCCACATCCAGTCCTTTCTTGTATTTTTATTGTCTTTCTTTTACTTTTTAAAATTTAAAAATTAACAAACACCAAATAAAACAAGCATTTCTGCATATAAATAGAACAGAAAAAGAGGACTATGCACGAAACTGTCTCTATCATGAACAGTTTGTCTTTCCTTTTAAATGTAGGCATATCTATGCATATATGTAAAAACACATATATGTATATATAAAAGTTTTAACTCATAATTTTCAAAGCTGTCTTCATTGCATTTGTTTCCTTCTGATCTTCCCTTCCATTCTGTTAACTTGAAAAAAAAAACTGCTTCAGTGATCCTTTTCTTTCTCTTTTTAGGGAATAGAACAACCCTATAACTAGTCTACCTCTCCCTCCCAACTTCTTACCTTCCCATCCAAACCCTCCCATCCCCCCCAAACTAAGACAAAACCTTTGTAGAAAAAAAATGCCCAAGCAAAACCAATTCCCATATTAGTACTGTCTACAAATGCATGTCTCATTCTGCTCCTTTAGTCCATCACCTCTCTGTCAGGAGCTGTGTAACGTGCTTCATCTTTTGTCCACTGGAATTAGATTCTGCATATTTTTGATGTCTTGGAAACTTCCCATGTAATTATCACCTAAGGGCATTCAGGGAGAAAGGAAATGTTTTTCCTTGGAGGATTGTTCCTTTTCTAAGGAGCAAGGAACATTCTTAGGTCTATAGCCTTCCCGTTTAATTTCTACAATCCCTTATTGATAGAGCCAACTTTAGTATAGTATATATAGTCTATATTTTACTGCTGCATGAAATTCTTGTGCTACAAAGTATATGCAAAATGATAATTATAGAAATAATCTGATAAGTTTGGCCCAGGGTAACAACAGTCAGGCTTTTAGTATTTGTAAATCAAGAAACACTTATTAAATACCTAATCGACAGAAGGTTCTGTGCTAAGTGCTATGTGTAGGTGATACAGAAAACTTTAAAAAACACTGCTATCCAAAAGGAACTTTAAAAATCTAGTTGGAAAGAAAAGGATTTGTGATAGAAAACATATATAAGTTTAAAAAATAAAACATAGGAGGTAACAATAAGTTTACGATTCTGATGTCTTCTGTTTTCCACCATTAGACTGTAACTCCTGGAGGACTGTCTTTTGCCTTTCTATCCCCTTTGCTTGGCACAGGGCCTGGCACATAGTAGGTGCTTAATAAATGTTTATTGACTGTCCAGCTTCTTCACCATTATGTTTACATTCAGGGAAATGCAATAAACCTTACACCCCTCCCCTATAGTTCTCCAGTTCCCTTAAGGATGTTTGGTGGCTCAAACTACCACAGATTGTATTCTCCTGATTTTAGGAGGATCTCTACCTCAGTTCTATTTAATCACTTAATAGTCAGTTTAGCTTTTACATAGGAATTTTTACTTCAAAAGTATATCAAAAAACAAACCACCCCTATCACCTGGGGAGCATAATAGCTCCTTACTCTACCTCAGGCTATGAGGAAGGGAACGTTCAGTTTGACTCAGTTTCTATATAGTATAGTCCCACCGAGTTTCAAGTTCCATAAATGAACAAAGGTTTTTCCCACTCATATGATAGGAGAGAACTAATGTCTTCACTCAGAAGCAGGTCACTGCTATCTTCCACGTGGATGTCTCCATTTTAGGTAATCTGGGCATACACAATGCCCTATTACATTTGAATGAAAAAATGAGTTTCATCAGTAAAAATCATCTTTTTCCAATCCTTAGTACTCCAGTATTTGTATTATCTTGTTGATGACAAACTTTTTTCTTCTTTCTGTTTAATAGTAACAATTATCAACTGTTTTAAAAACTAGTTTCCAACTTCAGGAAGCTTACCTTATGCTGTTGAGAAATAAGTTAACAATGCCCAGTTGACAGATCCTCTGAAGGTCTGTCTGTTTTCTGAGCATTAATTAGGCAAGAGTTTGTCAGTTTTTGATGTTTATTTTGTTTTTAACAGCAATTTTTTTGTACTTCAGTGTTGATTGATCCTATTTCTTTTGGCTTAGATGATACCTTAAACACGTGATTTTCCCATACCAAAAGCAACCTCAATATATCTTATAGACATTGAAATATGATTTCTAGGAGCTACAAGTTTTGCACATTTCCTTGGAGCAATATTCATTCTTTAAAACCACAGATTTTAAATTGGACATGTATGCAGCATAAAATTCAGTACTCAACAGAGAACTAATTAAAGGTAGGGAAACCAGCTCAGTCTGGTTTCATGTGGTCAAGATTAGAATTTCTGAGTTAGTCTACCATCCATAGAAGCACACAAAATTGACCGTTGTCATCATATAATGAAACTATATAAAAATTGTTGCTTGTCTCAACTAATTCACACTCTACTGTACTTTCTGATTTTCTCTAAAACAGCCTTCCTGATGTAACCCCAGGCCCAAAGTCCATTGATACTTTCTCTTCATTGGTGGAGATCAATATTGTGCTTATGTGAGAAGTGGGGCACTTGGTGAGAGGGGGAGAAAGAAGTGCCAGTCTTCTTAATTCTTTGGGTCTTCTTTGAGTCTCTTCAGGTTCTACAGTTCTTTTGAATGCTTCTGGCTTCCAGTTTCAAGGAAGATGGATGATGCCAACACTACTTCAGATTGCTAAAGGAAAACTCTGGGAAGAAGCTAACCCGAGTAGAGCTGGCAGTTTTCATTGTGGCCCTATCCCCAGGTTGCTACACTAAAGACTTCAGGGAACTTTCTCTTGAATGAGATCTAGGACTTCTTTCTCTCAGAGGAGCTAAGTTATCTTATTCCCAGTGGGAGGGATTTTTCGCTCTGTATTATCTGGTATATTTTCTCCTATGTATACCTTATCTAATGTCTGTTCTGCTATGATTTGGATAAATGGATTTCTTTGCTACCTACTATGTGTGCTCATTGTGGAACTGGTGTTTGATGAGAATGGGTTCAAGCCTTGGATGTAGAGCTTGAGGTCTTCCTACTTCCTCCTTTAATGAAACAGTGATCAGAAATTAACTTGAAACCTGAAAGCCATATCTCCTAAGCTAATACTATTGAAGGGAACAGTGAGATATAATTCTAGTCTGGTATAGCTTTCTGTTTGAGGACAGCACAGTAGCCAAGTTTCTGGCCCCAAACTTTGGCTCCTCCTCCTGGAAGGAGTTACAGTCTTCCTTGGTAAGGGTAAGGGCAGAAGAAGCTAGAGAAGTCTCTTCTGCCTGCCTTTGAGTCATTCAATGTCAACCCCAAGATGCTACACTTGAGAGACAACTCTAGCAACACTTGAGTCTTTCATTTCTCTCCTTTTTTTTAATTTCCCACTTTTCTGATATTCTTTCTCATTCAGCTACTCAGTTGTTTCACTTTAAACCCTTGTCTTCAGGCCTTCATTTCCTCTACCTGCTTCCTCTCCAAATTTTTCAACTGGGCAGATGTCACCTATTGTCTTCTCTTAGTATAAACATTAGCAAAACTAAAACTCAATTCTACTTTTTTTGTTGCAGGGCATCTCTGCTCAATTCTTATTATACTTCATATCTGGAGAGAAGGAAATGTTTGTCATATATACTGTTCCCAGGTTCTCATGAAAAGTTATTAATTCACTCTCCTTATGTAAAATGAGTATAGTGGACTAAGGTCCTGTCCAATGCTGCACCTCTTATTATTAAGATGTGACAAATTTTAGTGATTTCTTCTTCCACAGGCACAGATTATCTATCAGATGACTGACTTAGAAGTGAAACAGAGCTGTGGCTGAAGACAGCATATTATCTTTCATTAGGCAGAACTCCCACCCAAAGCAATCTTGACTGCATGCAAAAATCCGACAATAACTAAGCTTTGCAGGATTTAGCATCTGTATACTGTGTTATGTCTTAGGAAGGCCTCAGGCTCCTCACCAGCAATCTACAACACACAATCCCACCATTAAGGCAGAGAAAATGAAATTATCCCTCTCGCCTTCTATAAACATTCCTTAGACTTTGCTTTTAGCTTGTCTTTTCACTTGTCAAGGCTTCAACTTGATTGCAACTGTGTTAAAATATGGATTTAGCACTCTAATTTTCTCATGGTACTACATCCTTTAGGAATGGTTCTGGGCCTGGTCCTCTTTTCTCTACTCACCTCATATTACCCATCCCTCCCCACCTTAATACAGGCATTCCAAGATCAGTCCTGTTTATCACAGACAGGAAATGGAAATGCTAGACCCACATTTGTTAGCTTGAGTTATAGGCAAAAACTCAACAAAATAAGTAACTCCAAAAATTTGAGCAGAGGGTGTTCTTCTGCAGGACACTCCTAAGACGAAAGATTCAGGAAGAGATGCTGGTTTTATAGAATATATAGATGGCCTGAAGCTAGAGAAATTACAGTTTGTTAATTCAGTTCAAAGCAAGCGCAGTCTAGAAAGACTGTTGCTGAAAATTTCCAGTCAAATAGCAGAATACAACTTCTATCATCCAGTGAGATTAAATCTGAGATTGGCCTGAAATAGTTTAAACAACTAGGACACGCTGCCAGGAGACTCAACGTGCTTTGTTATCCAATCTCAAAATGGTTGTTTCCATCTTGTAGATATGTGCTGTGTCACAACCCTCAAATAAAGTGCTAATTTAATTAGTTGTGATAAAATTATCAGATAATTAAATTGTAGGGGTACACAGTCCTACTGTCAATGATCTGCAACCAATAGACTCTTTGAGGACAACTCTGTCATTAGTTAAGGGGCAATTATATTAGCTTGGCCAGTGGAAGCCTCCACTTTTCCCTCCTCCTTAACTGTATCTAATAGAGGTTTTCTTCTATAGCTGTTCAGTGTACTTAGTGTCAGTGGAAGACAAGTTTTATGGATAGCAGAATATTCGTGTAATAAATCACTTCTACAGGTAACTATAAATCAGCCTTATTCAGCCAGTGTGGACATGAGTGTGGCAGGTCCTGACTGTTCTTTCTTATGCCCTTGAAATTAAAAGTTAGAAAGAATATAGGACTTTAAATGATCTTCCTACTAATGACATATTTTGTAGTGAATATTTGGACTGTTCACCAAATAAAGAACAAAAAGCAACTTTCTTTACTAAAAAAAAATGCATGTATCTCCTATTTAAGAATAAAATCAAATCAAAAGAGATTTATAATACAATAGTCAAGTGAAACTATTTTCCAGCATAGAAAGTATTTTTTTATGTTTTAAATTTTTCATTTGGTGAACAGTCCACATATTCATTTAAAGAAAAAGTGACATTTAGCAAGAAGATCAATTCTAGTTTCATATACTAGCATTTAATTTCAAGGGAAAAAGAAAGAACAATGGAAAATTTGTAATATAACCCACTGATTATATTGAGACTCTACAACATTAATTATATTTTTGTAATGAACTCATATTTCTGTGATAAAATTTTTACCTTGCATGTGTTAATGGAAAATTTATATATATTTTTATTAGCCATTAACATACATATGTATATATGCGTACATAATGACTCCATTAGTCAAATAAAAGAATAAATAATAAATACAACAGATAATATAATTACCCAATATTCATGCATCATACATAATACTAATAAAATCTGGAAAGGGAGCAATATATCTCTCCTTAATGAGCAACATTTGCTCTGCTCTTGGTGTGGTTTTTGAATGATGGTTCTAGAATCACAGCTGCATTGACCATTATAGTAGCAGATTTTTGTAAACCTTTGTAAATATGAATCATCCTACAGTCATAATGAGTGAGCACTGAGTAGATCAGCAAAGAGCCTCATTTCAACTATTAAAATAGGTATTAATGTGACTAAATTTGACTATCTATGATATAATTAACCATTCATTATTATACTTATTATATATATGCATATATATACATACATACATATTTGTTTTATGCAAATATGCTTTCAGTTTAGAAAGGCTGATAGCGTTTATAACAAGAAATCAAAATCAGAACCAGAAATCTTTCTTTTTCTTTTGGTGGAAAAATGTGTGGTTACTGATAGAAATAAATGAAAATGAAGATAAAGGACAAAATTATGCTAATCTAAAATTATAAAAAAGTTTCTGGACAGTTTAACCATAAACAAGCTTTTATTGAGCACCTACATAAAGCACTATGGCATATGTGGAAAACTGGAAAAAGCATAGAACATAATCCCTACTCTCAATAACTTTTTAATTTAGTTGAGAGACCAGGGTATGAACATAAAAAGATATATAAAAAAGCAATTTAATAAGTCTGTAGTGAGAATTTTTATTATTTTAAGATAATAAGAATGTCAATAAATATGTCATAACTGACTCCATTTTGTTTTAAACCTTTATTTTGTGATTGAGTTGTTTTAATAAGCCTGTAGTATGATGTAATAAATGCGTGTCTTCTTAAAGAACTGATAAACACATGTAAACCCTCTTCTAGGATAGATCACCAACAGAAAAATTTTATGCACAACTTTGTCAGTAGTTTATGTAATAAACTACCAGTCAAACAATGTGGCAAACAAACAGGAATCCCCGTAGTTGACAATCATAAGAAGCCCACTAGAGGCCCAGCCTAGAGGCAGGACCTGGGACAAGTTCCTGTGTTCTACATGCTGAGCAGTGGTACTCACTTGAGGGTAGTGTTGATTGACAAGAGACCAGATGGCTATGTTGGTGGGAAACACATGGCCTTCAGCTGGGTGGAAGGGTAATACTGAAAAATGAGTACCCATATATAAGACAATTATCAGAACCTCTGAGACTCAGGTTGATGGTTTATTCTTAGAGGGGGCTGTTTGTATTGTTTGCATGTGTAACATTTACCACCTTGGCCCCCCTAGCCAGAAGGCTGGGTGTGTTACATTTCACTCTTCCTCTAAGATTTTCTGGTATCCTTAAAGTAATTAGGGATCTAAGCTCTGCAAATGGCACCAGCCTCCACCAGTGGTATATCCTTAATTGCAAGGAGTGGTCCCCTGCATCCTAATTCACTTAGCCACCAACAATTAGATTAGTTTTTACACAGAATTATTTAATCCAAAAAGTGTAACAAGTGTACAAACCTATTCTTCAAACATGTGTGAGGGGGGGGCAAAATTCTTCCCCATATTCGCCACCCTTTTACCATTTCAGTCTCTGGGGAGGGGAGGAGATTAGTTTATCTCAGTTCCAAGTCTAAGTTCTAACCCTACCTTGAGCTTAAGTTCCACACACCGTGATTTCCTAGAGCTTCCATTCTGCACAGGCAGGCTCTGCCTGCAATCTTGACTCCAAGGTCACTATGGCTCCAACTTAGTTGTATTAGTTCTATCACCTGAATGTGAGGAGGACAAACAACATGTAACAGAAACACCCTCAGGCCCATTTCTTGGAGCCTGAGTAAAAGAGAGGGAGCAAGGGAATGAAAGTTCTTTTCTTTTCAAGTTTCAGTTCATGATGCATGCTGTGGGTGAACTGTGATCTTCACCGTCTGAATGAGACAATAAGAATTCCCAAAAAAGATACAGCAGAAAGACAGCATGAATGCTCAGTCTCATTCTCTCCAGTTTTAAAGATACAGGCAGCCAATCAAAGGAAGTTAGCCCCTCTCAAGGTACAAAAACTAAGGATTCTCAAAAGGCCCCTCAAGTACTTCTACATATTAGGAGAATGGGAAATGTCCATATATGCCCAAGTTACACATGTATTGATTAATGAAGTTTGATTGAGTTGCATTGAGAAGTCTAAGTTCATTGGCATTTCTGTCACACTACTTAGTATATGTAGTGGTAAAATGGCCATGAGTTTGCACCTTGTGTGACAAAGTGCTGTGGGGGTTCAGAAGATGGGAGCCTATGGCCTAGGATAATCAGAGAAAGCTTCATAGAGGAGTTACAATTTGAGTCAGCACTTGTGATGGCAAGCAAAGTAGGATCTTTTACTATTTTTATTTTTGTATAATCAAGTGCCTCTGATTGAATCTTGCTTTTATCAACAAAAAGTCTTTAGTAGGAGTAAAGTACAGAAACAAGAGTTTCTTTAACTAGAAACAGTATATGTATTTGTATGGTTAATTATTGTGATTAAAGATCTTCCCCACCCATTAATGGGCCTGGGAAGATTTGTAGGAAGGCCCATACCTTTTGTTAATAAGGTACTGGCTCAAGGGTTGTGATGCCCTCTGGCTCTAAAAAAATGTGCAAATACTGTGAAGGTGAGATTTTACTTTGGGGCTTCCTCTTTGGAAGTGTTTGTTTGGTCAGATGAGACTCTGGGAAGCCTCTAAGTAGACCTTCCCCTCACAGCTTTGAAAACCGCATATTGGTGCTTCCCTTTGTGGTAACTATGGTCAGAAAGTTGGATCTGTCTCTTGATCTATGATATAAGTATTGTTTCTGTCAGACATTTGGAAGCAAGTCTGTTGATTTTGATTTTTCTGTATTTTCTTTGAAGTTCAGAATGCTGACTTTTTCCCCTGAACTAAGTGAATGATACATGTGCTTAATTAAAGTGATAGTTGACCCCTCAAAAGTCACCTTTCCTTTTATAAATGCAGATCTAACAACCTGTGATAGCAGGCCCCCCCTCTCTATGTTGGGGTGTTTACTGATACAGTACTTTTAAATGAAGGGTAAAAGTAACAAAAAATAACAAAGAATTAGAAAGCCATGCAGAAGGTTTCCCAGGGATGGAGGATAGTGTGAGAAAAGACGTATTTAACAGTCCAGGGTCCATCATTAATTACTTTCAGTGGGCTAGCATTTTGTCCACCATAACTTTTCATACCTTAACAACTTTCATTTTTTATGAGTTGAGAATGATTTTGGTTATTTGACCTACAAAGTTATAATTGATTTATGGTTATTTTTCATAGTTCATTTTAGTATCAGTTCTTTAATTCTAGACTTATCTTCATGTACAGTTCTGTACCCCAAATTGAAAAACCCTAAAAAGCTACTATTATTTAAGCATCTATCTAGGTATATCATATGAATGTTTCCTACTGATAATTCTCCCCAAGAAACAAAATTAGTTATGGTCCTAAATATTGAATGCTTTTTAGTGTAATATAGAGATCCTGTTATTAATGAAACAGGAACGGACTCAGAAAGGAGTGAATCTTTGTATATATAAACTATAATTTAGGGTTTTTTAATTCAGAAAAATCTTACATTTTTAATGAATGACACTTTCTGTGTATTCAAAATTTTTGTGAGAGACTTTCTACTTATCTTGGACAGTTAGGTGACACCATGGACAGAGTGTCAGGACTGGATTTAAGAAGACCTGAGTTCAAATGTAGCTTCAGACACTTAGAAGCTGTATGACCCCTAGCAAAGTCACTCAATCCTCTTTATCTCATTTTTTTTTTTTT
>CM053773.1:75359574-75381291 GCA_028658325.1 Potorous gilbertii
CACCAGTTCATATAAATCTTTTCTGGTTTCTCTGAAGTCTGCCTACTCATTTCTTATAGTACAATAGTAATCCATTACATTCATATACCACAACTTGTTCAGCCATTCCCCAATTGATGGACATCCCCTCAATTCTTTTGCCACCACAAAAAAAGCTGTGATAAGTATTTTTGTACATGTGGGTCCTTTTCCTGTTTTTTGATCTTTTGGGGATGAATTTGTTAAAAAATCTCTACAAAGCATTTTCTTCCTCCCTCTCTTTCTTCTTTTCATCCTTCCTTCCTGACACATTTTATTTTGACATATCAGTCACTTCCCACTAAAAAGTACCTCCAACCTTCTAACTTCTTATTTTAAAAAAATAGCTAAGCAAAATTAGATAATATAATGGTTTCAAATGACAATTGATATCACCTTCCATTCCTATAGTTTATCATTTCTTAATAGAAAGGATGTGTATTTTAAAATCCCACTTTTCTCCCAGCTCTACTCCTATTCTCCCGACTTTTCTGATATTTCTCAGCATGCTTATTACCCTTGAAGGATCTCTCTGCCCTGAAGTCCCCTTTTCTGATTGGTCAGTACTTCCTGAAACCTCCATTTTGAGAAAAGTACCCAGGCCAGCTCCATGCACACACCTTCACTACTCTCCATACTCCTGACTCTTTGGACTCTTCTTCCATACCTCTATTGGGTACCTTTCCAGTTCAAGTCCTTTTCCTGTGTTCCTTAAAATGTAAATTGCTTGAGGGCAGGGACTATTTTTTGTTTGTTTATTTGGTTTTCTGTTCCCAGAGTGTAGCACATTTCCTGGCACAGAGTAAATTCTTAATAAATGCTTGATCACTTAACCTGGGTCTTCTGGAGCCTAAATTGGTTATTGCGTTTGACCTGAATTCTATTTCTTTTAGGATCATTTCCATTTACATTATTGTCGCTATAAAGGAGGTGAGTGAGGAAAAACTCTAATCAAATGGAGAGTTTTCCTAAATCATCTGCTAGCATAATAATGGCACAATGAGCCATTTAGTTGATGACCATTTTGGAGAAGTTTCTGAATCAACCTGATGAGATATTTGGAAAAGGCAACTAATGAGATGCTGGAAACTTTGAATGCTTGGCTGAATTGATGACCATATCCTTTGTGGGGGAGATAAAAAGGAGACTAGTACACTCCCACATAGTTGTGAAGATGTTGAATTTTGAGAGTCTACTTTAAGGGAAGTACTTACCTCGTTAGGACTCATTTGTATTTTGGGGAGGGGATTCCTTTCTTTTAGATCAGGCCTAAATAACCACCAGCCAAGCCAAAGGATTTCAAATGGCACAAGAAAAATTTGGGGTTGCACTGTGCACTTTCTTGTTATCATGTCATCTGTGGCAGCCAACCATCATCAGTTTGTCTCTAGTCTAACTTATCTGCGCCCCAAAGAAGTTTAGCCTATCTGTACATTGGTCCTTACCTACTGCAAAGTTGTGCAGGTCTGTCTTGGACCCTTATCGGTAGGAATATCCTGCATGTGGCTGCCTCAGACATGTGTTTACCTGTTGTCTGAGAGGATACTTCAAGAATATTGCTTCCAGAACCAGAGAAAGGTTATTAAGGAAAGAGAAAGATCTTGGTGACTAAGTCAGGGATCCTAATTACTTGAGAGATAGCAAGGTTCCAAGTAGACTCAAAGGGAACAGAACTGGAGAGGCTTCCTGTTAATATTAGGGTACAGGTCCTAGTTCTTTGTGAAAGTACTCCATAGTTCCTTAGCTAAAAATTTTAACTTAATCCGTGGAGTTTGTGGAAACTTTGACTAACCACTTCAGCAACGTGCCCAGTGGAGCAGTCCTACTGAGCCCTGCAAAGAAATACACCTAGGCAAAATATCTTGTCTAGTAAGGAACATTTTATGGAACACCATGAGAAGAAATTAGGAGCCAAGCAGCATCAGTTATGTGCATTGCCCATCCACATGTGGTCACTCTTTGTAGGCCTCTCTTGTGTGTTTACTTACCCATTAACACTATGGTTATTTGTTGGAGAATATGACATAAGCTTATGGGGAGGGAAAGGTTCCACTACAGATCTTACAGTTCTATTCCGGTAAATAAAAATGTCTTTGCTTTGAGTTAATTTTGTTCTCTAGGTTACTATTAGAAGGTGGACATATCAATGTGGCCCAGTGCACTATAGTGTTAGGAGTTCATGCCTCAAGAGAACCTGAAACCTGAAGTAGCCATTTTATAGGAAACTTCACCTATAAGACAAAGAGTAACTTAAAGAGTTTCTACATAATTACATAATTATTGTGTAAATTGTTATTTTGTTCTGCTTTGCAATGTGGCATACTGAACAGACACTGTGACTCAAAAGCTGAAAGGCCTCAAGTCAAGTTCTTCCTCTGACAGATACTGACTTGTGAAGCCTTGGACAGGTCACTTAACTTCTCAGCGCATTAGCAGTCTTTAAGTCTGTAATTTGCAGGAAAGATCTGACCTGTACTGTTAGAATTAGTTTTCATATCTGGGAATCCCTTCTACCAGTTACAGTTGTCTCTTCCATATTGAGAGGGTTAGGGGCTTCGTGCCCTTAGGATCTGGGAAATCCAAGTAAAATTTTTGGCCCTCCCATTGTACCAGAGAAGAATTCTTAATTTTTTTCTTTTTCTTTTATGGGATGTTTACAATACTTTATAGTAAAATTTGAGTTAGGTATTTGGTTATAGGCTCTGTGTCATCTGCTGGCCTTAATGTGTTATCTACAGCTTCCACAAAACTCCTAAAAAAAATTCCCATTTAATTTCTTATGCCAAACTGTGAATTGGAGAAAGTTGTGATGTGGAAGGGATAACTGTAGAGCACAGGTCCCCTCTCTATTCTCTTATATCAATTCATATAAGTCCTCCTACATTTCTATTAATTCTTCAGAAAGAAGTGTTTTCTTTTGTTTTTGGTAAAGCAATTGGGGTTAAGTGACTCGCCCAGGATCACACAGCTAGTGTCAAATATTTGAGGTCACATTTGAACTCAAGTCTTCCTTACTCCAGGGCTGGTGCTTTCTCCACTATACCACCTAGTTGACCCAAGAAGTGTTTTTTTACAAGAAGAAAAAAGTGCTACAAGGTAAAAACCAAAAACAGACAAAAAAATCCAAAGAAGATGTAGGAAATCCAAACCTAAGAGAATAGAAAGTGAATGAATACAGCAAAGTAAAGAAAGGAAAATAGAACCAATAGACCACTGAAACTGTGCAGTAGCTTCCAAGCTTTTCCAACAGAAGACCTGGATCCTTTGAGGAAGAAGAAGTATCATGTTGATTTTTCAAAGACATAAAATATAGAAAGTATTAGGTATTAGGATACAAAAGAGTGGAATGGAACTGTGGGATTAATATTTATAGGATTTTGAGCTGTAAGACTCCTAAGATAACATCTAGTTCTACCCCCTAATTTTAAGGATAAAGGAATTGAAGCTAAGAGAGGCTAGATGATTTGGCTAAGATCATCAGGTAATAAGTAACAGAGCCAGTGTTTAAATCCAGGTTTTCTTGACTCCAAAATTACTTGGTTTTTTTCCCCAAAAATGGGCCAAATCTCGGAACTTGTTCAAATTTGTGATATAGACCCTATGGACAACAAAAAGGTCTTGTAATTGATTTTTTAAAAAGCTACAATGATGTCAAAAAGGACACTGAAGTAGAATTAGCAGCATAGTATGGGGTAGATGGTACAATGACAAGTGAGAGCAGGCAGAACAACTATTTAATTATTAATAATTTAAATTATTCAAAAAGAAAAAGGACTCCTTCATGAGAAAGTTTCCTGTAGCAAAAGGTATCCAAGTTAATGCAAAATAATTACTTTCCAAGGATGTTTCTGAGGGAATTTCTGCTAAATGTAAGATTTGTACTAGATGTCTAAGCTCTTTCATCTTTGAAAGTCTGTGATTATGTAGTGAGAGAAGAGTCATGTACTTAGAACGTCAACAGAGGGAATCTAACAATTCCACTATGGTGTATTTCAATCAAGTTGCCCCAATTAGAAATTTTTTATATTTCAATTATAATACCTCCTCTGGAGCTACTCACTCAACTAAGTAAGCATTCAAATTCACAGGTTGGGACTCCAAAGTATAAGGACCCCTATTCTGGATTCAAATGATTGCCCTGAGGGCTGGATTTCTAGTATTGTCATTCCCCAGCCCTGGATTTTCCTGTTGATCTTAAGCCAGTAGCCTCAATTAACTTCTAGCAAATGTTTACTAAGGTAGTAAAGATATTTCCTTAAATCCAGAAATAATTCCCTCTCCAGGATTTGATTAGAAATTTTCAATAACTAGTTTGGCCTACTATAGGACTAGACAATTCCTAGCTGGCTCATTGTTTAACATGTAGGCCTAGAAGTATATTTGGTTTTTTTTATTAGCTAGTCACAAGGTATTTACTAGGGTCATTTGTCTATATCTAATTATTTCAACATTTTCACAAATTGATTGAGCACGTTTGTTCATAACTAGATTACACTTTTGATTGATTGATGCAATTGAGTTTTCTGTGATTACATTAATAGTATTTCAATAACTTTAATAATATTGTTAAATCAATAATTGCTTTAAAAAGTATACTAATGTTCTTTTAAAAGGAAGAGACTAAAGTGTTTGGGATTTTTTTGAGAGCACAATACAATTCAAGAAACTTGTATTAAATGCCTGCTATCTAAATTTCATAAAAAAAATTATTGATAAGGCACCAAAATCTTGTGTCTTGATAGTTGTTGACATTATTCAGCTTTTGCTGAAACATCATGCTTCTACAGTTTTCAACAATTGTGAAATAAGCAAGAAATGAAAACCTATGAAGATTAATGCCAAACATCACACCTATTGCCATCCATCCTCACTGCTGTCTCCTTATTTCAGTGTTATTTTTATGGTTTTTGTATTTGTTATAGCTTTACTATTCCTATTATCTTGAACTATACTGCAACATTGTAATTTATATTATAGAGCAATATTGTAATTTATGTTATATCAGATGAAACTAATTTGATTGTAGTAAATTAGAACTAAAATGATCTTGTCTTTGAGGGTTTTCTCTTGATTCCAAGTGGCATCTGTATAGATTAACTTTTTTCTTTCACTGAGTCGAACAGTGTTTTACATTCATCAATGGTTCAATGAACAACTCATCATATGTTACAGCAACATCCTGTGGGCTACTCAGAGCTATTTCTCCATCATACCTTTTTCAGTTAGATATAAAATCAGTGAAATAGAACATTGTCACAGAATCCAAGTTAATGACTTTAAAAAGCAAATATCTTTCAATAAACAATTGGGGCATATAATCATTGACTTAGAAACTTTTTTTAAAAAATTAGAAACAAACGAGATAAGTTCTGAAATTAATCTCATAGCAGGAGACTATTATCTTACAAAATTGATGTACTTCATCATGACTGCCATTTAATTATTTAAGAAGGTGCATGTTCTTGATAAATATGAATGTCTTTATACATCCTTTATTTCTTATTAAGGGAGAGCTCACGTAATAAAGGAAGAGGAATTTAAAACATGAATGGATTAAATAATGTTTTTCAGGCTAGTGAATACAAATGATTATTTGGAAGTATAAATGTTTTCCAGATAATTATTTTGTTCCAGCCTGTTAATGTTGCAAATAGGCAAATAAAGATTCTATTCTATCTCATTTATGGTAAAATGTTCCTTGTTTTTTAAACTCATAATTGAAATAAATTGATGAAATTGTAGCTTTTGAATATGCTAATAATATTTAATACATTCATTTCTGGGTAGAATTTTTTCAGTGCGAAAATAAAAATTTTATTTCTTTCCTGACTTAAAAAAAAAAAGGAAACCACAATTGTTAATTTTTTTTTTTGGTCTAGACTTGTGATTTGATCAGCAACTCTTATATAATTTATAGTCTAAGAAAATTACCTAGGGCACTGAGAGGTTAAGTACATTGGCTGTGGTCACACAACTAGTAAGTGTCAGAGGTAAAGAAAGAAAGCAAGCTAATATGAAGAAAGAAATTGTCAGACTATCTCAAAATCTTAAGTTAATTATTTCAATCCCTTCTCCCTGAAAAATCTTTGAACAGTATGGGTAACAAATATAACTAATTTGGAATTTATTTTCATTTTTATTCTCTATGGATATGCTAATGACCCAAAGGAAATTTAGAAGGACAGATTTGCACAATCCATAAATTGGATAACAAGTCTTTGAATAAAACTTACAATGCTTGAAAATTGGTGTTGAATGGCAATATCTGAAATTTACCATCAGATAATATAAAAATAAATAGAAATAAGAACATCTGAGAACAATTTATTAAATTATTAAATAATATTTATTGAAGATTTATCAGGAATAGAGCTATACCTGGCAGGGAGCTAATGGGACTTTGTCAAAGGTCTTATCATGAGACAAACTGATCTTCATGGTTGCTCTTACACACCCTTCTTTTATTATTATTTTTTTCATTTTCCAAGCATTATTTTTTTTCCTTGTGTCCCTACTGGGGAAAGGAAAGGAAGGGGAAGAAACACTTATAACAAACATACAAGATCAAGCTGAACAAATTTGTTTATTGGCCATGTCCAAAAATGTGTGTCTTCTTCTGCACATTTTGTCCATCACCTCTTGGTCAAGAAGTGGATAACACTTGTTACCATTGATCCTCTGGAGCCACAGTCAGTCATTTCATGGATCAGAGTTCTTAAGTCTTTCAAAATCATTCATTTTTACAATGCTGTTGTTTATAGTATAAATTGTTCTCCTTGCTCTACATTAACTCATACAAATCTTCCTAGATTTCCCTGAAACCATCCTTTTTGTCATTTCTTATGATACAATAGTATTAGATCATATCCATAAACTATGATAATGCTTAGTTATTCCACAATAGATTCTTACCACTTCAGTTTTCAGTTATTTTCCACAATAAAACAAGCTGCTATAAATATTTTTGTACATGTGTCCTTTTCCTATTTCTTTGATCTCTTGGGGCTCGTAGACCTAGTAGTAGTGTCTCTGGGTCAAAGATATGTATTGTTTAGTAACTTTGGGGGGCATTATCTAAATTGCTTTCCCTCATGGCTTACCAATTCACAGATGCATCAATAGTGTTCTTGATTTGGTTGTTTTCCTGCATCCCTTTTAATAGTGGTCATTTTCCTTTTTGGTCAACTTTGTCTATCTGATAATAATGCTAATGATAGCTAGTATTTACATAGTTCTTTAAAGTTTACAAAACACTTTACACATTATCTCATAACCTCACAAAATGTATGGGGGATAGCCTGTTATATTATATATTATATTATATTATATATGCTATTATATTATATATGCTATTATAATCACTGTTTTATAGATGAAGAAACTGAAGAAAACAGGTTACCTGACTTATCCAGAGTCATTTATACAGATATAAATATCTGAGGCAAGATCTGAGCTATTTCAACTACAGGCTTCAGTGTGCCCCTGCATTATTTAGATGCCTAGCTGATATGTTTGAAATTGAACTTTCAAGTTGTTTTAATTTACCTTTATCTAATTATTAATAATTTGGAACGTTTTTTTTATTTGACTATTGATAACTTGGATTTTTTTCCTTTGACCACTTGACAGTTGGGAAATGGGTCTTATCAGGGGCAGTTAGGTGGTACAGTGGATAGAGCACCAGTGCAGGAGTTAGGAGGACCTGAGTTCAAATCTCACGTCAGACACTGACCCTCACTAGCTGTGTGACCTTGGGCAAGTCACTTAACTCCAATTGCCTCATCCTGGGTCATCTTCAGTCATCCTGATGAATATCTGGTCACTGGATTCAGGTGGCTCTAGAGGAGAAGTGAGGCTGGTGACCTGCATAGCCTTACCTCACTCAAAACAAAGTCAAGTGCGTGTCATATCATTATTTTTCTTATGGCATGGTCTTCTTTGGCAATGAAGGATGAACACGCAAAAATGAGTCTTATCAATTTGTGATAAGAATTATGATAAGAAATGATTTTATCTGTGATACTTGCTGCCAAGATATTTTTTTTCAAGTTCTCTCTCTCTTTTCTAATCTTAGTTGCATTGGTTATGTTTATGCAAAAATTTAAAAATTTTATAATGTTCAAAATTGTCCTACACTTCTCTATATTCTTTTTTGGTCATTAACTCTTCCCCAACTATAGACTGCAAAGATAATTTCTTCCTTACTCTCTTGTTTGTTTATGAGGGGAACTTTTAGATGTAAGTCATGTGTCCATCTGGATCTTATCTTGGCAAATGCACACTCTCTTCCTGAGACCATCTTTCCTCTCTCACTATACCTGCAGGATTGTCCCTGGCTGTTGCAGACTGTTCATATTATATTGTTAGACCTAGGAACAATGCTACCCAGGACACTCAGGATCAGTGGCAGGATAAATGCCATTATCGATGAATACTGGTCTCCCCAACTACAACTTCAGGATCATTGCTGTCTACTATTCCAACTAAATTTGCCCTAGTTGCTGTAACTTCTTCAATACTACTCTCCCCTCTCCAGCTTCCAGTATTTTTAAAAATCAGTTTCATTCCTTTTGAATAAAATATAATTTTTCAAATCCATATTATTGGTCATGGGTGCCATCCCAGCAAGTCTTAATAATACCTTAATAATGTATTCCATAGGTCAGAGCATGCCCATCTCTCCAGCAAAGGACCCCAGATGAAGACTAATGTAGGACAGGTTCATGCTAATGATTCCAAAGCAATGCAGAGTAATTAATAGATCTCCTCAACCCATAAATTGATAAATGGGCCAAAATTTCCATTGCTTAGAAATGAGTGTTAAATAGCAATATCTGAAGTTCACCAAGAAAATAATTACACAATAAGTAGAAATTAGAACATCTGAAAATAATATTCTTTGAAGTTATCAGCAACAGACCTATGAGTAATATGACCCTAAAGTAAGGAGAGCAACCTACTCTTACACTCTCTGGATGATTGAAGTCTTGTATGAATATTCATTAGTATAGTACATGTTCCATGGAAATTATCTCAACCTCTATCTGCACTGACAGTCTAGGTGCCCAAGTTGCTACTTGTCCCTTCAGAGTCAATGGATAGCTCTGAGGGATTGGAAGATGTTTTTCCTAATGCATAGCTCACAAACCTCCATCAGTGTGCTCTCCCCTCATTATAATCAGTTTATATTAATTATCCAGATTGAGTTACCTTTTAGAAAGGGTAGAATTTACTAAGGGTAGTATAGAGAAAGAAGTAGCTAGGTGACTCAGTGGATAGAGTGCTGGGCCTGCAATCAGAGAGACCCTGAATTCAAATCTGGCCTCAGACATTATTAGATTTGTGTCTTTGGCCAAATCACTTAACCTCTGATTTTCTTAGTCCAATGCTGAAGAAGGAAATGGTAAACCACTCCAATACCTTTCCCAGGAAAACCCCAAGGCCAGTATTATTGTGCTATAGCTCACAGGGTCACAAAGAATTGGACATGAATGACTGAACAACAACTTTGTAAAACATAAAGCACTATAAAATGTAATTGCTACTTTTTAGGGCAGCCAGGTGGAACAGTAGATAGAGTGCAATTGTAAGATGCCAGTGGCTAGCCAGCAACACAGAATTTAAGAAGGTCAGAAATTTAAATCTCATTAGGACAGGACATCTAGACAGGGTAGTAGATAGTGTGCCCATTCTACGTCAGGAAGACTCATCTCCCTAGTTATGGGACCCTGGGCAAGTCTCTTAACTCTGTTTGCCTCAGTTTCCTCACCTGCAAAATGAGCTGGAGAAGAAAATGGCAAGGCACTCCAGTATCTTTGCCAAGAAAACCCCAAATGGGGTCACCAAGAGTCAGACACAACTGGAAAATGACTCAACAACAAAAGCTGAAGATAAAATTTAAAAATGTATTAAGTTGATAGTATGAACAGTAAGTAAAAAGCATCCCTCTTTCCCCAAAGCCTGTAATACATTCCCCAACCAGAATGACTTAACCAGAGGAAAGTGGGGTCAGGCTTAGAGAACATATGTGATAAAGGAGTACCACAGTTTCTAGAAGTCCCTGGAATGGATAGTATAGTTTTCTGCTATTTTCTTTGTAGAGCTCTTATCTGGTTCAATCTGTTTTTGGCTCCACCTGCAGATACTTTTGTTGACTGTTCTGGGAATGCTTCTAGGATGATTATGAGAAGATGGGAAACACAAAATTCTCTGCCTCTTCAAAGCTTACAAGGTTCTTTTTTCTGCCTAATGTGAAAAGGTAGATAGGAGACTGCGGACACTTCCCCTACCCCTACCCAAGTAGTTCTTTCTTAGGAATTTGACTGGAACTCTCTCTCCTGTCTTGCTGTTCACTGGAATTCCAAATTCCAACTAGGTCTCTGGCTTTAACTAGAGTTTACAGAACATCACCAATCTCAACAAACTATTGCATTTAGGGAGATATCCAGACCTGTTCATATCTAGTGATGTGTTCTCATCTGATAAATATATTAGGGCATAACATCTTATCATTTTCTTTAAGCAGGCAGGGTGATTTGATTAATTTGCTCAATTGACTTCAATCTTAGAATAGTATTATCTGCTGTAATCTATGAGGTAGAATGGGAGGGGCACAGGATTATCCACTGGAAATCTCTCCCTAGTCCAGTCCATCTTCCATTCAGCTGTTAAAATGATCTTCCTAAAGTACAAGTCACACTATGTTCTTTCTCCCTAACAAACTCCAGTGTCTCCCTATTATCTGTAAGACCAATATAAACTCCCTGTTTGCAATTAAAAGTCCTTCTTAAACTGTCTGTCCTCCCCCCTCACCCCCACACACACACTTTCAAGTCTTCTTACATCTTATATCCCTCCATGTACTGCACTGATATTGGCCTCCTTGCTATTCCTTGCATAAGACACTCCATCTCTGGCTCTGGCCATTTTTACTGCTGCCCCTCATACCAAAAATGCTGTTCCCCCTCATCTCTGCCTCCTGAAATAAATGTATTAAGTCATTTGATAGGGAGAGAGGCAGAAAGGTATGGTTCCTTCCGAAAGTCTTTGGGGGGTTACAGTATATAGAATTCAGACAAAGGCATAATGACATTTGTTTGATCGGTCTCAAGTAGGCAGTAGGTAGTCTCTAAGAGAAGGGAAGTTGGAGATGTATATCAACAGATAAGTAAATCAAATATGAGGAACCCAAAACACTAGTTTTAGATGCACCTAAACAAGACAGTGAGCAGACCCAAAACAAAACTATCAGACTTCCCTGGGGGTTTCTGCGGTCAAACTGACCTCCACAGAAAATTTTTGGGTTAGGCAATTTTCTACCCATATAGCTGGGTTCAATGATATTAATAAAGTTTTCCAAACAATATAATAAAATATTTCCCTACATATCCTCAGAGCTTAGCATAGAGGCTGGCACATAGTGGGTGCTTAATAAATTCTTGTAGACTGACTCCTAACTAGTCATATGAGCTTAGACAATTTACTTAACATACCAGTCAGAGAGGACAACTTTCTCCTGGGAACTCACTCATAAGGCATCAACTTGAGGCTTTTCACTATTCTGACTGTACTCTTTCAGATTATCAGTCCTTCCTAAAATGTGGCACTCAGAACCAAATCCAATACTCCAAGTAAAATCTAACTATCTTTTTCCAGGGCTGTCTGTCCACCTATGGTATCTACCTTCACCTAACTCCCAGTTGTTGCTCCAAGAGGCTGTAGAATGCATAGTGGCTACACCCTGGTAAAACCATCTGAACCAACAGGTTAAACTAGGTTGAGGGTAACCAGCAGGCCTCAAACCCATTGGTGAGGTAGGGGTATGTCTACCCCAAGCTTTGATTTTTCTGTCCCACCCACCTCTCAAAAAAGAAACAAAGAAAGAAAGAAAGAAGGAAGGAAGAAAAAGAAAGAAAAAAGGAAAGAAAAAGAAAGAAGGAAGGAAGGAAAGAAAGATTTTTCCTGGTGGAATGGATGGATGAGAACAATTTGTTCCAACATTCATGAAGGAGGCTGAAGCAGGTGCTGAGCTTAGAGCTCGGTCAGACATCAAAGTTTCCAAGGTCATTCATTTATTCTGGGTCATCACAAATCGTCTTGACTTTTGTCCTGCCACTAGACTAACACAACTCAGGAATAGGAAGTGAGGCTGATAACTTTGCAAAACTCTACCTCACTTAAATCCAATTCACTCACAAGTCAAGAATCACCTATGATGCCATTGGTCTTCTTCAAAAATGAAGGATGAACAATGATTATGTCTCTATCCCAGATTATAATGGTAGAGGAACTCTCTTTAACAAAGCTGCTCATCTAGTGTCTCCCCAAAAGGGATTATCAGGATTTCTTCCAGAAGGGCTCTTAAAATACAGGGTAGATCAGGTATAGGACTCTTTATTTCCTTCACCACAAAAGAAGGGCTTAAAACAAAAAGCCACATATTAGTGGACTAACAAATGTGAGGAACAATAATCTATCACTCTTATTGTACTCACCTGGGAGGAAGGAAATCTGCTGAATAGATTTCATTTTACCACAGTTTGTATTATTCAAGGAACATATTTGAGGTCCAGAATGTCTGGCCAGCCAGGCATACACCCTTTCAGTAGTGACCTTTAGTAGTGACCATTTCCTCTCCAAGAGCACTGAAGCTGTAAGAAGTACTTCCCACTGGACAATCAGTATCCAGACCCAGGAGTTCCCTAATTTTCAAGTTTATAAGGTAGCTACCAAGGCTGGGAACATCTATATCAGGAAACAAAGCAGAAGGGAGCCAATCACTTAAGGTCAAGGTCTAGGGTCATCTAGGCAAGCACATGTTCCCACGGCCGTTGAGGCAGTTGCCATTTTTACTAGGGGAGGTAAGAAGTTACTTAAGTTCCAGGAGTCAGAGACAGAGACAGAGACAGAGAGAGGAGTCAGTGAATTCACTCCTCTTAGAATTTAGTGAGTGGGCCACTCTTGCTAGTTCTTTGACATAGGCCTAACTATGGGAATACCCACAGACTAGTCAGATGTGTCTGTTTGTTTACATCCTTTAGCAAGTGGCTAGGGTGTAGTTCCATCCCCACACATGTTCCATGAGATAGTCCCAGGTCAAAAGATCAAGATGCTACCCTGATTATCACCATTACGTCTAAAAAGTCAAAGTTGACTCCTTACCTTAGAGGTCAAGTTCACTTCATTCACCAGCCATATTTTGTGCTTTTGTTTTTGGATATATGAGGCTAAAGGTTTTACTGTTCACTCTTTTCTTAGGATTTTTCTTTTGTGATTTACTGAGTATCTCTATGGCTATTCTTTTCCCAACATGGTAGCTATTCTTTATAGGAGCTAGCTTGATAAACATAAATAAGCAATTTTCTCTCCCTCCCTTTTAAATTAAAGCCCTTTGTATTAGATTTACAAAATTCTAGATAAATACATTTGAACCAACCCTTGTTAAGTTTACTGTATTTCTGATCAAGAGCCCAACATATTTTAAATCTTAAGTCATGATCTAGATATCCAAATCTGAGACTCAGACAACATCTTCTTAACCAGAAGTCTTCTTTCCAATTTTCCTGTTTGTTCAGAAACTTCTGTCTTAAGCTGGCAGCAATGATTAAAAACACAGTATATACTTTTGGTCTATCATTTAGAATGACCTGTCCTATTCCAAATATATCCAATGTTCCAATGATTCCTACTACAAGTCCATCTGAAGCATGGCCTATATTTTCCAAGTCTATATCCCCAGTCATCATTAAAGTACAGGATGTACTAGTGAGTTTGGGGAGGTGATTAGAACATTTCTAGTAGTTTTTGAGTGGGATAGTGACAGGCAAAGATAAGAAGGCAGTATGATTCAGGCAAGGGGAACAGCCTAAACAAATGAATGGAGGGAGGAGATGGAGTACCTAGTATGAGGAATAGATAATTGTATAATTTGGCTGGAATGTAGAGTTCATGAAGTGAATTAATATGAAATAAAGCAGGAAATGTAGGTAGATAGCAGACATTGGAAGATTTAAGTGCCAGGTTTATAAGTTAATATCTTTTCTAGAAGTCAGAGGGAACCACTTCAGCTTTTGGAGTGCCTGGATGATGTGACAAAATCTGTAATTTAAGAAAATCATTAAAGTGGAGGACAGATTGAAGGGTGTGGAATGGGAAGTTCAGAAGCAGGGAAATCATTTAGAAAGCTATTATGATAGTTTGGGCAAGAGACAATAAGGATAAAAAAATGAGTTGATAATTATGGGAGGGAAGAGGATAGTAGTGAGAGATGTGGAAGATTTGATAATTGAATATGGGGGAACATAGAATGCTTCCAAAATTACAAAACTGGATGACTAGGAGGATGATGGTGTCTTCAATAGAAGTAAAGAGGTTTAGAGGAGAGGAAAATTTAGAAGGGAGAAAATCACAAGTTTTATTTTTGACAAAGTGATTTGGAGATGACAAAGAGATATACAAGAGAAACATGTTCATCAATTAGCTATGCTCTCTCCCTCCTCAATATTTCTTGTGTCATACTTAATTTCTGCACATGTTGCATCACTTCTCTCACAATATGTTTCACGAGAGCAGGGAATTTCATTTTTCTCATGTTCCCAATGCCTAGAACAAAGCTTTGTACATAGTATATGATTAATAAATGTTTGTTGGATTGAATTTAATTGAAATATGTCACTAAAGTTCAGGAGAGTGATCAGAGCTAGATTTCACAGTCATCTGCATACAGATGAGATGAGACTTGATGAGATCATAAAGAGAGAAAATGTCAGAAAAGAAGTATGCCCAAGGCAAAATTCTGGGGGAAACCCTAGCCAAGAGGAAGAGATAGATGATGATCCAGTAAAGAAAATTTGGAAAGTTAAATAGGTAGGAGGAGAACAAACAGAGCATTATCAAGGAAGCCAAGATAAGAAAGGACTCAAGAGGAGAGGAAGTCAACATTGACCAAAGCTGCAGAGAGATAAAAAAACAATGGGGACTGAGAAGAAACCCTAGAAATGGCAATGAAGAAATCATTGGCAGACTTTGACAGAGCACTTCCGTCATGATTAAGGTAGAAATAAGATTGTAAAGATCTGAAAAGTGACTGGTTGGTGAAAAAATGGTATAGGTAACTGACTGTAGATGATTCAGATAAATGATTTTATAAGCATCTTGTTTTCAAAGTTAATCATTTGACTTATGTAGAATTCACGTGTTCTTTCAAACTTGTCTTTTTCTTCTCTTCGGCTAAATCTTTCACTCCTGTTTTTGTTTTTAATTTTGTCTATTATTTTCTTCTTTCAGAATCTCTATTATTTGAGATAGTCTGTTGTGTTCTAAACTGTCTCCTCTGTGATTTTTTTGTTCTTTGAGAACTCATTTCTGACCCAGTTACTATCATAATTTCATATTTTAAAATGCATAAGTAACATTTCTATATTTTTACCAATAAAACTTTCAGAAGAGGGCTGTGTTTGTATCTTAAAACACTCATATGCTGAATATTAGGCAGAAAAGATATTGCCTCTGGATTCATTGCTCACCAGTCATTTGAACTGGTTGTGCATGTAAGTGGAGCCTTCATCACTTGAAATATCTGTTGGTGATCCATCCTCTGAATCTAGCAGTCATTGTACAACAGACAGCTAGTCTTGAAGTCTATGGAAGTAAGTGTCCATCAGAATCAATTTGTCAATCAGGGAGTCCAACTAATTCACAATTGGCAGCAAATGATTGCAGTGAATTATTTTTACAGGAACTTTGCCAATCTCTGGTGATATTTTGTAAACAGGAAAGTCTTCCCACAATTAAGTATGGAGTAATTTCCATCAGTCTGTTAACTTGTGTATCCCATGAACATCAAGGTGTCTTAGCAGAACTCTGTCATCATGTTGAATGTCTTGACAGTGAACATGGACATGATATTGTCATTTATTTCCCTCAGCATTCTTTTAGCTACTCTCATTTAAGAGGTCATGAATATCTGTAGCATCTCCATTCTCGGAGACTTGTTGCTCCGTCATTTTTCAGTTGTGTCAGATTTTTCATGATCCCATTTGGCGTTTTCTTAGCAAAAATATTGGAGTGATTTGTCATTTCCTTCTTTAACTCATTTTACAGATGAAGAAACTATGGCAAATGGGTTAAATGATTTGTCCAGGGTCACACAGCCAAGTAAGTGTCTGAGGTCAGATTTGAACTCATTAAGAGTGCTGGGCTTTTTGTCAGGGAGACCTGAATTCAAATCCAACCTCAGACACTTAATTAGCTGTGTAATCCTGGGCAAGGCACTTAACCTCTTTCAGCCTCAGTTTCCCCATCTGTAAAATGGAGATAATGATTGAGTTTACTTTGAACTATTATTGCTATTGTGATGATGATGATGATGATGCCCTCAGTGTCCCTAACATGTTTATTAGAGTGTAATTAAAATCCTCAGGTTGTGAGTCTACTTTAGGGTGGTAAAGTGTCATTCTAGACTTCTTGATAGCAAAGATAACAACTTTTTGATAAGTATATTTCCAAAGTCCTTATGGACCCTAATAGAAAGTTCATACATAAAGAAGTGTTTTTCCATAA
Organism: Potorous gilbertii; assembly: GCA_028658325.1. Classification (NCBI taxonomy): domain Eukaryota; kingdom Metazoa; phylum Chordata; class Mammalia; order Diprotodontia; family Potoroidae; genus Potorous; species Potorous gilbertii. Next base: position 75,376,153 of record CM053773.1, read on the forward strand.
TACCTTAGCAACTTTGGAAGCTTTCTGTTTTCTGGTTGGCTGTAACTTTGCATATCTAATGAAGTGGTCAGTCATTACCAATATAAGACGTATGTTCTTGCTATGTCTTTCCAAAGATAGTTTGTCAATGTAGGGAGGTTCCAAAGGTTTACTGATCTTTATATTCTGCAAATATGCAGCAGGAGTTGGCAATAATTTTCTTTGAACACAAGTCTTAGACCTCTTGGGGATATCTGAAGTCATTTTTAGGTGAGCAAAGTCTTTTTCTTAGTAGCTCTCAAATCCTTTCTTGTCCTATATGTCCAAGTCATCATGAGAAGCTTTTGCAGTCATAGAAATACCAATTTGACAGCACCAACTACTTCCTGGTACTCTGTATTGTGAATATTGACCATCTAATCCAGTACTACATTGCATCCTTCCAATTTCTGCCATTATCTCAATAGTATGATGTCTTCAACTGTCTGACTTCATGGACCTGCTTCTTGGTTCATATAACTTTATATATTCATTTATCAGCTTTTTGCTCTCTTCACTAACCATTTGCTGTCTTTGCCACAAGCAACTAAGGCAAAAAGAGTTGGTTAAATGAAGTAAGATTCATGTATGCTGCTGGCATGCAGTCAAGTGGAAGCCCCAAACTTTCATCTCTACTTCCAGTTGCTTGTATATAATCGAGTTCTTTGGGTATCACATATAGCTTTTACTATTTCCATTGGTTTCACCATAGCTTTGGGGTTTTTTGACTTTCTGGATGGGAGACCTGCATCCACATTGGTTTTTCCTGGTTGGTAGTGAATGCTCAAGTCAAAGTTGAATCCATTTCTGGCAAACAGCATCCAATGAGGCACTGGTCAAAATATATCAATAGGATACTATCAGTCCCCATTTGTAACTATGCTTCATATATAATGCCTGAATTTCCCATTAACAGCCCACATCCATGCACAGGTAAAAATCTGTGTGATTGAGATATAAAGCTCTAGGGGAAAAAATTCTCTCTGCAACAAGAGGAGAACAAAGAAGGAATGGAAGAAGGCACCTCAATCTCTTTCTTATTATGCAGGCAAGGGTGAAAAGCCCATTTCCTCTTGATTATGTTTCATTTCCTCTTGATTATGTTTCATTTCAGGTACCACCCTCCCTGAAGGCTTGTACTTGTGTCTCTGAAGCTTAGTCTTATTCGAATAGTCTCTTATTTCTCCATTCTGCCCAAATCCATGTGGCCAACAGATCTTATCCTTCTCATACCATCCCACCTCCTGCAGTCATGATAAAATTACCTCTCCCTGAAGAAACTATTACATCTTTCCTTGGAAGATTGTAAGAAGGGCCCAATATGAATCTCAAAAGAATTACAAGAGGACAGGGAATATCTAGAAAAGGAAACATCACAGCGAGACTGTATGTTTTCATCAGAAACAGGTTATGTCAATTCTAAATCTAGGGTCTTATATTATTCCAGACTTATCTTATTTCCTTTTTGGGGCAGACAGGGTTATTAATCTAATAGACCAGCAGAATTTTGTAGATACAGTTTATCTAGAATTTAGCAAAAGATTTAGTGCTTTAAAATGGAAAACATGGAGAGATGTTAGCTAGGGTATAGTTCAATTAGTTGATTCAAAGCCCATTGAATGTCTGGGTGCTGAAAAGTCATCACTAATCATTTAATGCCATCTTTGAAAGTTTCCATTGTAGAACCCCCAAGGATTTGTGCTTGACCAATTATTATTTATCAATGACTTAGAAAAAGACATAAACAGCACTCTTCTCATCTGAAGATGATCCAGATTGGGAAGGACACCTAACACATCAAATGTTAGAGTCAGGATTGAAAAAGATCTTGAAGGACTAGAACATTGGATTGAGTCTCATAAGATGAAATTTAATAGTAATAAATGGAAACTCATACACTTGGGTTCCAAAATTTGACTTTACAAGTAAAAGAAAAATGTGGATAGATAGCTGTTCAGCTGAAAAATAAGTGGATTACAAACTTGATGTGAATAAAAAGAAATTAATGTGACAGACTAGGCTACATCAAGAAAGGTAATGCTTCAACTATAGTCCAGCTAGGGAAGAGTATAGCAGAATGATAATTTCTTGTTTGCTTCTGTTAATTCAGCCTAAAATTACATTTGCTTTTGGAGTTATCCTTTTCAGCTCATATTGAATTTACAGCAACTAAAACTCCTATATCTTCTCCTTACATTATCTAGTTATACTGCCCCCATCTTCAACTTGTGTAGTAAACTAGACTCAGATACTTGGGTAGAGCAATAGGTAAAGACACTGATCTTCACATACTGGTAGAACCAGCCTTAACAATTTAGGAAAATGTAATTAATATGATTCAGAAAATGGAAGAGACTAGATGGGAATATATTAGGATTGAAAACAGAATAGAGATCTCTTGGCAAGAGACATCTGTGTAGTAACTATAAGACAACTTAAAGATTAGGAAAGAACTACTCCTCCTCCTCTAAACTCCTCTTAGTCAAATTTCTCTAAAAAAAAAAGCTTACATTTGATATCTCTACTTCTTTGTGACTTGCTCATTCATCAGTCTTTTGTAACAGGGTTTCCAGGAAGCCTTCCTTGAGTTCCTCAAGCAAAGAAGGCTACACCATTATTTAACTACCAGGTGATGTTACTAGCCACTAACATGATTCTGTTCTGAAAAATAGAATTTGTCCCTGGGGAGTTAAATGATTATCTTAATAGTTATTGGCTTCCACTACACCAGGCAGAGGTGCTGAACTCTTTGCAGTTCAGAGAGGTAGGAGCAACCTTCTAGCCTTCAGCTCACCTTTCTTTGAGTGGCTATGCCTCATCAATTTCTCTCTCTTTCTCTTTCTCTTTCTCTGTCTCTGTCTCTGTCTCTGTCTCTGTCTCTGTCTCTCTGTCTCTCTCTCCTAGTGTGGATTTACTCAATCTGAATCAACTTCTGAATCCCTGCTTCTACCAAATCCCATTTCTTCCCACTTTTATTTCACAGAACCCTAATGTGTGATATGGTTTCATGAGTTGATACACCAGGTGAGTAGACAAACTATGCTTAAATGCAGAAAGCCTTTTATTCCTGATAGAATCATTAAGAGCAAACAAACAATAGCAATAAATAACATTTAAGGTTTGGCTGTGCCTCTATAACATCTTCCAGAACCCAGTAATCCCCAGGTAATGGATAGATTTTTTTCAAATTTAGAAGTTCTAGAAAATGTACAGTCCCTGCCCTGTCCCCTCCCTCCCCCCATCTTCCTTTGAATGGCTGGAGTAGTAGATACAATATGACATAGTTCAAAACTAATGCTTCCCATGATCTTACAGTTACAAAAAGGCTAATTTTTAGATGAAGAATGAGAAATTTAGGACTAAGTATCTCTTTGAGCCTGGGGAATGAGATCTGGTGCAAATAGAATCCTGAAGGCTGGTGCATTTCTTGGTTTGGGTCATTCTGTTCCAGGATGAGATTTTACTTGTTGTAGCTGGCTTATTGTTTGTGGAGAGGAATAGGCAAGCACAACTAGACAAGGAGAAAAACACTATTCTGTTAGTCATCTGGCCTTCTCAATCCCCCTATCTGACTAAATTTGAATACTTCAGGCCTACCCAATCTGTAGCCCGCTAAAGGATTTGGGGATGCATGGTGAAAAATGTTTTTAGCTGGCTTCTCAAAATCCTTTGATCTGCTACAAGCGGCCCACAGACTGCAAGTTGTGCAGACCTGCTTTAATTCCACTTTCCTTTGGTATGTCATATTCCTTCTGTCTTTTTGACACTTAGGATTTTTAGATTTAAGGTCAAATCACAAAACTTTGATATTATGTTTAGCCTCCATTATGCTGATTTTACTGACAACCGGCTAGGAATAAGTTGGGAACATGTTTTCTATTCAGAGTGGATCTAAGTGGAAAGAAACCAAATTCTAAAGAAAAGATGATGACTATGGAAGACAGCAGACAAATCAAATCCCTGGGGTTCCTGGTAGGCAAGAGAAAGGTGGAGCTTAAATGGGAGATAGGGCAGGACTAAGATTGTCCCCAAAGGACTTCGGTGGAATTCTCCATGATTTCTTCACAGATTTTTTTTTTTTTTGAAAGTGCATGGCTACTCAATTCTAAGGTTTAAAAACTATTTAAATGTATTTTTCACCTTGGAAAAGTAAAGAACATTTTTGGCTCACTGTCACTCCTGTTTACTGAGCTTAATCTAGGCATTTCATGCTAATTTACTTCAGCATAATCCAGAATGATTTTAGGGCTAACTGGGAATTGTGTCTGGATATTTCACCTATTTAGGGATAGAAATTATTTCAAAATCAGCTGTAAACATTAGTTTTACAGTGCCCTATATGCTGTTTAATGAATGTTTTAAGGTGGTTATGATTATCCATTTCTCAGTGATTAAATGCCATGGAAAGAGGCATTTTATCTTTGCTATTTTTCATTTTAATATGAGGATTTGGAATCTGGAAGACTTGAGTTCAAATCTTACCTCTGACACTAATTGTGTGATGCTGGGCAAGTCATTTAACCTGTGTCTGCCTCAGTTTCCTTATCTATAAAATGGGAATGATAATATAAGCATCTGTCTCCCATGATGGTTGGGAGGATGAAATGAGATAAGATTTATAAAGTGCTTTACCAACTTTAAACCTATAAATAAGTGCTAGCTATTATTATTGATTTTTGCCAGCTTTCTACCTGACTACAAGAGCTATTTTACGGTAGGGTTGGTCCTTAGATGGTCAAGTTTATTGGATTAACCTTTTTCTAGATCCATTTTCTTCTATAGAGCCATATGTAGATTTATAATACTTTTTAAAAAGCAAATGCAAATATTTAAGAATTTAAAGAATATTTTATGATTACATTTTTATCTATAGTAAGAATGAATCAAAATGAGAGTCCAAATATTTTAAACTAATAAGGAAAAGTTCAATTTCTATTCAAATTCACTTTTGAGACTAGAAAAAAAAGGAAGAATATCATTTTAGTGAAAAGAAATTTAATAATTGTTTATTAAACATCTACTTATGCAAAGGATTGTACTAAATAATAGGAATAAAAAGGATAAAAACATACCAGCCCCTGTTCTTAACAAACTTACGAGAATAATATTTGTAAAGTTTTT
>CM053773.1:75381791-75424686 GCA_028658325.1 Potorous gilbertii
CTTTCTCATACAGGGCCAGGTCCTGGCAGCACAGCTGGGTCTGGTGTTCCTTATCAGTAGAGGTTCTCTCAATCTTCCTTGGCTCAGATGTGCAACTACTCACACTATCTGGGAAGTAAAAGTTCCTGTGCTGGGGCTGAGACTACCTCTCAACCCAGCTAACCTCAGGGCTTGCCACTCACTGTGGAACTAGCCTAGATATGTTTACTCTTCACAGTGGGATTTTTCTTCAGATCTTCTCTGATTGTCCAAGAAGTACTACTGTTCTGCCCCAACTCTTGTTTATTTTTAGTGTTCTATGTTCACTCTGAGGTGCTATTTTATCTTGTTTTGGGGGAAAATCTGGAGAGCTTGGAATTTTCTGACCTACTCCACTATTTCCCCAGAATCTTCTTCTATAATGGCTCATTTTGAAAGTAAAAAGTCTATCAGATTTCCAAAATTATATAAAATTTGCTCTCCTGTCTCTGAACTCAACAGCAACATGCCCTGTAAGTAGTAATAAAGGACAACAGCAAGTTTATATCTAACCAGTTCTATAAAAGCTAGAATGGTTTCATTTTAGGTGCTCAATTCTCAAATGTCATAACCATAACAAAATGCAGCAGAGAGCAGAGGCTTCCTGTATGTTGTGTTATTTTGATTCTTGCCATATGTTCTCTTTTCTTTTTTATTTATATATTTTGTTTTAACAAAGCAAATACAACCAAATACACTAAAAACAAAGTACATTCTCTGAAAACAATCAAACAAAACAACAAAAAAGAGTGATTGTGACTGTATACTTTTGTATTTATTTTTAATTAAAAGAGAATGAAAGTTTGTATATTTCAAGCATGATCAGTGATCTAAGACCCCTTCAGTTCTTTGGTCTCATATAGACTGAATCTGATCCTGGGAGCTTGACCACAGACAGTCGATTTCTCTTTCTTTAGTTCATTGGTCGAACTTGGATTAATCCAGGAAAGTCTACAAAACAAAACTGAGGTATAGTTCAGTCTATGATGTCCCAAATATGGATTGCAGAGTCTCTAGGTTATCCGTAGGTATACAACATACAATATGGTTATTAGTAAAAGCTTTATTTCACCCTGCAGAAAACAGGGCAGCAAAGTGGCACATTGGATAGTCAGGAAAATTTATCTTCCCGAATTCAAATCTGGCCTCAGACACTTACTAGCTGTATAACCTTGGGCAAATCACTTAACCCTGTTTGCCTTAGTTTCCTCATCTGTAAAATGAGATGGAGAAGGAAATGGCAAGCTGTTCCAGTACCTTTTCCAGGAAAACCCCAAACAGACACAACTTAAAAAATGACTGAACAACAACAGAAAACCTAAGATCTAAGGACTCACAAGAGCTAATGAACAAACACAAAAATATAAAGCTCATCAAATAGTCCATCAACTCCACTCTTTACCCCTTATCCCCAGAAGGGTCTTGACCTTAGGGTAGCTGGTGAGACAACTCTCAGTCATTCTGGTGAGTCCCTCTTTCCCACAGATTCCTATACAGTCTCTCTAAGACTCATAGTACCATACTGTGGTTTAAACTCTCCTCAAAAGATAAATATACACTGGAGCTTGCTCAATAAGCAAACCATTTTTCATCAGGTCTGCACTGTCAAAGTAATTTACTGGCTTTGCTACATAGTATTGTACAGGAACCTTGAAAACTATGTTCTTTTTCCAAGGAAAATGCTGCATTTCTCAACAGACATTGTGGTTCCTGAATTCTTTAACTTGGGGTTACCAATAAGGCCAGTGCTTCTTTGCTGGAAGGCTGGGTTTCAAGGATGACTGCCTAGAGAATTCAAAATTATTCATCCTCTGAACAGGAGGTTGAGGTTCAGGAACAATGTTCTTGAACTCTCTACTCAGGTGTATAAGCTCATATCTCTCACCACTGTGTTTCTGCTATAAGTAGCATTTGCTATTCCTGCTTGGGAAATGGAGGTGGGGGGAAGAATGAAATCTCCCTTCTCCCATTTTTGCAGCACTTTGGAAGAAAGCACCAGAGAAAAAGTGGAGACTGGGTCCTCAAGAGTTGAAGGGACATCAATGTATATACTAGAGTCTTCAATATGAGAGCAGAGGGTAGGGTGAAGAAAAAGGAAACTGAGTCAGCTATTAAACTCCTTGGGAAATGAGGGAAAATGACTTGGAGGTCACTAGATGACTACAACCAACATCTGGATAGGTTGATACACATAAATGGAAAGAATCTCTCCCGTGTCATTTGAATGTCCAACAACTTTAATTTTTAGGAAATTGTGATATTTCATCATTCATTGCCATGTAGCATCACCATATCTTTTTGTTATTGTTGTTGTTGTTAAAAAGGCAGACCTTTGATTCAGGGACAACCTTGGAGTCATAAAAAGTATTTAAAAATTTCCCTAGTACAATCCAGCCAGCTGTGCTCATCCAATTTAATTTGGGGTCAGGTTAATTGCCTATCCACAGTATATTGCATTGCATATTGATATCAAAAATTCTATGTAATAACTCCATATAACTGAAGACTGTAATCTTAAAAACATGCTCATGTCACTTTAAAGGCAGGTACCTGTAACAAGTATCTGTCCTTGGCTTTGTGTTATATAAGATTTTTAATTTGTGATTTGGTAAAGAAATAGATGACATGCTTATTAAACTTATAGATGATAAATAGCACAGAAGTATAACTGGTGGTTGTTGTCCTTTATTCTTTAAGAGGAACAAAATAAATCACTATTGGGATCAAGGTACAGTGGGTGACACTGCTACTGAGGTGGGGAACCTGTGACCTCAAGGCCACATGTGGTCCTCTATGACAAGACTAAAACAACTGAATATCAACATACGATAAAATAGAATCAAATGAGGGAGGGGAAAAGAAAGAAAATGCATGGAGTTGAGAGATAGTATTTAGTGCCAGGAATAGCAAGGATGCCAGTGTCAATGGATCACAGAGACTATGATGCAAGATATAAAAGGGGTAGAAGGTATAAGAAGACTGAAAAGATAGAAAGAAGTCAGGCTATAGAGGTCTTTAAAAGCCCAATAGAGGATTTTGTAGTTAACCCCAGAGGCAAGAGGAGGTCATTAGAGCAGATAGAATGGGAAGAAGACATGACATGCTGAAACTTCCACTATAGGAAGATCAGTTTGACAGATGAATAGAATAAATTGGAATTGTGTAAGATTAATGGAATTTAAGATCTTCCTTGCCCATTAATAGGCCTCACATGGAGCCCCTGTGCAGAGCCAGTTAGGTTCTGGGTGAAGGGATTCTCACACCTTCCCAATTAAGTGCTGATTTCCAAGCTTCTGGACACTAAGCCAATCAAGTTCTAAGTCTTTAATTGGAAATAATATATATTATATTGCTTGGAGGGAAAGGTGTAGGCAGAGAGAGAAGCAGGTGGAGGGAGAAACAGGGAAGGGAACAACTTGCTCTTGGGGAGACTAGACAGATAGAAATGTCAGACGGTCCCTGGATTGGTGATGAGTACCTTACTAAATCTTGCCTTATGGTATCCCAATAGGGATGTTCAAATAAATATTTTGATTTTGTTTTGGAGGAATAGAGTTTGTTTCATTTTGTGAACCAACCATGGAGATATGCCTGTATATTCATAGTAGCTGCTATGAGTATCATGTTGGTGTTACAAGTGGAGAGAGATTTGAGGCAGGAAGAACAGAAAGCATGCCATTTCAGTATTCCAGATATGAAATAATGAGGGCCTCTGCATAGTGGCAGGGTCAGAGGAGAGGAGAGGAGAGAAGACAGTGTATACAGGAGATATTCCAAAAATAGTAACCACAAGATTTGGCATTGATTGGAAATGGGGGAATGAGAGAATGAAGTCTAAGATGATAGCCAAGTTGTGAGCCTAGTTGCCTGGGAGAGTAGTGATGCCCCTGATAGGAAGAAGGAAGTTTGGAAAAGGGAATAGTTTGGGGGAAAATATTAATTCCATTTTGGACATGAGTTTAAGATGTCCATAAGACATTCAGTTCAAGATGTCCAATAGGCAGTTGGAGATATTAGTATAGAGGTCAGCAAAGAGATTAGAGTTAGAAAAATACATTTGAGAATTATCCGCATAGAGATGATAGTTGCTGATGAGATCATCAAATGAAATTGTATAGAAAGGGAAGAGACAAGGGCCCAGAATTGAGCCTGGGGAAACACCCAAAATTAGTGGGTTTGTCCCAGATGAAGATTCAGCAATCTTGGGAAGTAGATCCTATTAACCTTATTTTATAGATGAGAAAACTGAGGAAGACAGAGGTTAAATTACTTGAATAAGGTTAGACAGCTAGTAAAAATCAGAGGACAGATTTGAACTTAGGTCTTATTGATTCCAGGTCCAATAGCCTACTAATGTGAGGTGAAATCTCAGTGTTCTTTTGATTTGTATTTCTCTTGTTAGTAATTTGGTATGTTCTTTCATATGTTTGTTAAAAGTCATTCAATCAATAAACATTTATTAAGTGCCTACTATGTTCCAGGCATAGTACTAATTAATATTAAACTCTCAAGGAGCTTGCCATCTGGAGGAGATAAATACACAAAGCAATCTGAATATAGAATAAATAGGAAATAATTAATAGAAGAAAGACAATACAATTAAGAGGAGTGGGGGAAAGGTTTCCTGTAGAAAGTGGGATTTTCGTTAGAACTTAAAGGAAGCCAGGGGAGTCAAGAGTCAGAGCAGAGGAGGGAAAATTTTCAGCAATAGAGGAGAGACAGAAAATTCCTAGAGCAGAGAGATGGAGTGTTTTGTTTGTGGAATAGGCAAGAGGTCAGAGTCACTGGATCAAAGAAGACATGGAAGGAGTAAAATGAAAAAAAAGACTGGAAAGGTAGTAGCAGGCTAGGTTATGAAGGGCTTTGAATTCCAAACAAAGGATTTGTACTTGATCCTAGAGGCAATAGGAAGCCACTATAAGGGTTGACATGATCAGACTTGCTCTTTAGGAAAATCACATTAGTGGCTCAAGAGAGGATGTATTTAAGTGGGGAGAAACTTAAGGCAGGCCCAGTCACTAGGAGGCTGTTTCATAATTCAGGTACGAAGTGATGAGAGTCTGCACTAGATTGGTGACAATGTCAGAGGAGAGTAGGGGAAGTATCAGAGTTGTTGCAAAAGTGTAATTGACAAAGCCTTAGCAACCAACAGCTTAAATATTGGAGGCAAGAAATAGTGAGGAGTCTAGGATGACACCCAGATTGTAATCCTGAGGGACTGGAAGGATACCTTCTACAGTAATAGGAAAGGTATAAGTTGGAGGTGGAGTATTTTAGGGGGAAAGATAATGAGTTTGGTTTTGGTCATAGAGAGTTTAAGATGTCTACTGAACATCTAATTCAAGATGTCTGAAAGGCAGATGGAGATGTGAGATTAGAACTCAACAGAGTTCGGGGTAGGACAGAGAGATTTGAGAATCATCAGCAAAAAGATGGTAAGTAAATCCATGAGAGCTTCACCAAGTGAAATAGTGTAGAGGGAAAAAAGAAGAGGACCCACTATAGCACCCCCTAGTATAATCTGGATGAATATCCAGCAAAGAAGACTGAGTTGGAGCAGTTAGATAGTTAAGAGAAATGCCAGGAGAGAGTGGTATCCAAAACACCAAAAGAAAAGAGAGCATCAAGGAACACAGAGTTCAACAGTGTCAAAGGATACAGAGAGATGAAGAATGAGGAGTGAGAAAAGGACATTGGATTTGGCAACTGAGAGCATTAGTAATTTTGCACTGAACAGTTTTGGTGAAATCATGAATTTGGAAGCTGAATTGTAAGAGGTTAAGAAGACAATGAGGTAGAAAGTACAATGAGGCATGTACTGAGGGTGGTCTTTTCAAGGAGTTTAGTTATGTGAAGGAGAGGAGGTATAGGATGATAGTGGGGATGGGTCAAGTGAGAGTTTTTTCAGGATGGGAAAGACATGGGCATGTTTGTAGGCAAAAGGAAATGAACTAGTACAGAGGGAGAGACTGAAAGTAAGTGAAAGAATTAGGATGACAGAAGGATCAATTTGTTGGATGAAATGAAACATAATGGGATAGTTTGACTAAGTTAGTTTGAATAAGGGTTAATCTTAGTAAAGAGTAAGTCTATTTCATATTTCAGCATGTGAATCAGAGGTGGAAGAGATTGTGAAGGAAAATAACTATGTAATGGACAGAATTTTTTCTTGTAAAATGTGAGGTTCTCAGATGAGAGGATGGAGGAGAGAAAGCCACATTTGGTTCAAGGATGGATGAAAAGTTTTGGAAGAACCATTTTTGGAGAGCAGAGTAAGTTGATAAGGGAGATACAGTAGGATTGCCTAGCAACAGTGAAGGCCCAGTTGAGGTTGTGTAACATAAATTTGTAGTGGAGCCAATCAAAACAGTTGCATGATTTTCTTCAACTTCAGTTGGAAGCATTTGTGTAGGAGAGAAGACAGTGAATGGTTGGGTGATCCAAGGCTGAGACTTGACAGGGCATAATTAGTTATATGTTTCTTTTTAGGAGAACTGTTTGGTTAATGTCCTTTGACTACTTATCCATTAGGATATATATCTACTGGGGATATCTATATGTACACATATGTATATTTACACACATACATACATATGTACATATATATACTCACAGAAATAATTGGGTTCTCAAAATCTTAGCGCAGTTTTAAACTTTCATAATATGTTAGAATATATAATATATACTATGGCCATATATTATATATCATATATAAGAGATTAATGTTATTTATATGTTATGCAATACATATTATAATACATGTTAAGCTTAATTATTGTTGTTGTTCATTCCAACACTTCCTGACTCTGTGGACCATAACACACCAATACAGTTTATGGGGTTTTCTTGGCAAAGATGCTGACATGATTTTCCATTTTCTTCTCTATTAGATTAAAGCAAAAAGAGGTTAAGTGATTTGCCCAGTGTCACACAGCTAGTGTCTGAGACTGAATTTGAACTCAGGTTGTCCTGACTCCAGGCCCAGCACTCTATCCATTGAGACTCCATTAAGCTTGATACATAGATTAAAGATCTATAACATGCAGGTTAAAAATCTATATATCAAGTTTAAAACTGCACTAAGACTTTTGGGACCATACATGCGTGTATGTGTATGTGCATATGTATGTGTGTTAGATGTTAATGGCATCTTTATATCTTCAGTATTTTGTCCTTTTCTGAGAAATTTGATACAAAGATTTTTTTTATTAGACCTCTCCTTTCTTATCCTAGATGAAGCAATTTTGTTTGTGCATAAGTTTTTCAATTTCAAGGATCACTGATATTGCTTTTATCTTGTGTAGTAACAGCCTCTAATCTTTGTTTGATTAAGAATCAAGCTCCAACCCAAATTTGTGAAAGGTCTGCTTTGGTTCTAATTTTTTTATGGAATGATCTTTAACATTTTGGTCACATATTTATATTTTGAATTTATAATAAAATATGGTGTGAATATTGGTCTAAACTTAATTTTTGCCAATTTCTATTTAGTTTTTCATCTTGAGTTTCAATTCTCTGTTAGCCACTTCAAATCTTTCATTTCCTATCATTCTTCTTGGTAGGAATAAAAAGGAAAATCAGGGTTGAATACCAAGGAATCATAAGGTGGAAAGAAATTTCAGAAGCTATGCAGTCCCTTACTTGTTTCCCTTAAAAAAAAAAAATCAGAACACTTGCCATTTTGCAGTCCCGTAGTATTTCTGTTCCTTAAGTGCTTTCAAAGGTCACTGACAGTGACTCATTAATTACATCAGATTACTAGCTAACTCTTTCACAACCGTGCTATTCATCAAGGTCTTGAACTCATCAAAAGTGCTTCCTTAATATCTCCTTTTTTAACTTGGGTTTCTATTCCCTATAAGACAATTCTGTTTGCTTCTTTCCTGTCCAAAGATCATCTTCTTGGGTACAGAAAACAAGCAAAGTTAAGGATTGAGGCATTCTGACTTTTCTCTGTTATCCTCACCTCGTGTACCTTGAGTACCAATCTTTTTCCTTCTTTGACCCTCCTCTTTTACCCCATGTAACATAAAAACTAGACCAAAACAGCAAGAACAACAAAATTCAGTCTCTTTTTGTAGGCATTCCTTATCAACCTTCACTCTTTCTCAGCTTTAGCACTGCTAATACTCCCATTATGAAACTGTGCCGCACTTGTTTTCACCTCCCATTACCTACCCTTCTTTCTATCTCCTGTCACCATATTTAAAATATAAATTAGTCAATGAGTTCCTCGCTCATACACATAAGTTTCTCTAGATATGTATCCCTTTTCTTCCTTAGAATTCTTTCTCCTTGTATTTCCTGAATAAAATGTTCGAGAATTTCCTGTTTCTTTTCCTGAACCTTTTGAAATCTATTTACCAAAAATACAGCGCATGTATCTAGCTTGCCTCTCTTCTACTATGAATTCTCAGATGGACTGATCACTTACCTTCACAATTACCACTATTTCTCCTTCAGTAAAAGTTACTTCTTGTTCAGAATTAGATTCATAATAGCTATTTCCCTTATTGCTTCCTCTACCTTTCATATAATGAAATCATCATAAAGAGAAGTAAAGACATTATTAGCTGCTATGTTTTTGGCAGAGATCTCTCATTGTATCTAGATAGCTGAATCTCCGTCCTCCCCCGCTCCATTGCATTCTTTTAGTCTAGACTTCTGATTTGTTCCCCCCCAAATTCTCCATCTTGCTCCTCCTTTTGTCCAGGTAATCTGAAGTATACATACTTATTATTTCCTTTGCTTCTTATCACCCAAATGTTCTCCATCATGCTTTCCCCTCTGGTTTCTGTATTCTCTCAGAAAGTATATCATCTTAATGGTAACCTTATTTCCTACTCTACCATCATGCTATCTATTATATTCATTTTAATAAAGTATATACTTCAAGGAAAGGCAATGTGGAATAGATGGGATAGCCTTCAAGGAAGATCAGGGTACAATTCTTGCTTCTGACACAAACAGGCTATGTGAAAAAAGGTATGTCAGTTCTACTTTATATTATCTATCACCCTTGAATCCTTTGCCTATTTGGCTATCACTGATCTTGCCTTGCCAAACTCCAGCCCCTTCCTCTGTATTAATGTGCGGCTAAATGGAGATGAAGAAAGTCAACTGACTGGGTACAATGGGTCCATACAAATTTATGTTACGTAAACTCTACCTGGCCTTCACTGCAAGGCAATCCTTTTCCAATTCCCCAATGACTTTACTCTCACACTTATCACAGTGACCATTTCAAACCTTTTTGTCTTTCCTCAAGCTTCTCAAGGCACTCTCATCCCTCACCTTAACCACTTTAAACTTCACTGAAAACACTGAGGCCATTTGTCAAGTACTGCCTTTTTTTCCTCCTATACCTCTCGTATCACTTTAACAGCTCTTTCAACTATCTCCTCCTACTCTCCTATCTCTCATGAAGACGTAGCCTTTTCTCCTTCTAATTTTTTAAAATATAATTAACTTTTAGTCTTCAATATTCACTTCCATAAGATTTTGAGGTTTACATTTTCTCTCCTTTTCTCTCCTCCTCCTTCCCCAGGATGGTGCACAATCTGATGTAGGTTCTACTTATACATTCATATGACACATATTTTCACATTAGTCTTGATGTAAAGAAGAATTAGAACTAATTGGAGGAACTACGAGAAAGAAGAAACAAAACAAAACAACAAAAGAAAAGGAGAGCAAATAGTTTGCTTCCATCTACATTTATACTCCAAAGTTCTTTCTCTAAATGTGGATAGCATTTTCTACCATGAGTCTTTTTGGAGTTGTCTTAGATCTGTGCATTGCTGAAAAGAGCCACGTCTATCAAAGTCAGTCATCACACAACATGACTATTACTATGTACAATGTTCTCCTACTTCTGCTCATTTCACTCAGCATCAATTCATGTAGATGTTTCCAGGTTTTTCTGAAGTCTGCCTGATTATCATTTCTTATAACACAATAGTATTCCATTACATTCTTATACCACAACTTGTGCAGCCATTCCCTAATTGATGAGTAACCCCTTAATTTCCAATTCTTTGCCATCACAAAAAGAATTGCTTTAAATATTTTTATATATGTGGGTCCTTATCCTGTTTTGATGATCTCTTTGTGATTCTAAATATATTCTTAACCTCATCTCAGCAAACTGTCTGCTTAATCATTTCCACTCACTCTTTTTATTTTATTATTACATTTTGATTTCTGAACTGTCTTTCCCGAAGCCAAGGGTAGGCTGACAAAGCTGTCCCGAGGGTTTGCTGTTTGTTGACTCTGGTATCTACACTTGGCTCTGGCCAGACCATCACCCCTGGAGTTCAGATCTTTCCTAACATTCTCCCAAGTTGTCTTAGGCCATAAGACTGTTTTATACTGACTTCTGATTATTTCTGCCATTCCAAAATTCACTTTGAGATATTATTTTAAGTTATTTTGGGGGAATTTGGGAGAGTCAGATAATTTCCTGCCTTATTCCACCATTTTCCCACAATTTGCCATTTACTCTTTAATCATTCCCTATATACTGACTTTCTCTGCTTCCTACAAAAACTCTCATATCTCCTCCTTCCTTTAGAAACCCTACAATCCTCTCAAGCTGCCTTCTTATATCTCTCCTCCCTTTCTCATTCAAATTCCTTGAAAAAAGAGCCATAGAAGAAGGTAAAAAAATATGTTTTATATATACATCTGCATGTATATATACACACTATCCTGAATGCAATTATGATCATGTCCTCTCATAAACTCCAGTGATTCCTTACTATCTTCAGGATCAAATAGAAAATGCTCTTTTTGGCATTTAAGGCCAACCTGGCCACTTCCTACTTTTCAAGGTTTCTTACACTTTACTCCTTTCCACTTTTATTGACCTTCTTGCCATTCCTTATACATGACACTGCATCTCCAGACTCCGAGCCTTTCATTGACCTGCCTACTGGCTTTACTGCTCCCTTCAAAACTCAGGTCAAATTCACCTTCTGCAGGAGGCTTTTTAAGGCTCTCTCTCTCCTTTTCATTCCCCACTGCCCACATAAATACACATAGTGCTTTTCCTCTGAGATTATCTTCCATATAGTCTTTGATATCTCTTGTATGTATGCAGTCACTGATTATGTTGTTTTGCCCACGAGAGTGCAAACTCCAAGAGAGTCAGAGACTGGGTTTTTGCTTTTCTTTGTACCCTCAGGGCTTGGCAAATAGTTGTTGACTAATTGACTTAATCTCTCATGTACTCCAGGCAACTCCCCAAGAAACAATGAGTTATGGAGAAGGTAAAGAGTGATCAATGGAGGGACTTTCCACAGGTAGAGAATCACCTACACTAATGAAATTACAGACCTCTATCACCCTCCCCTCACACACACTCATATACACAGATTCAAATACAAATGCATACATTTATACTCACATATATTCACATATGCACATTCACACACACACACAGACGTACACAAACACACACACACACACGCACACACACACACACACACACACACAACCTCATACACAGGCCAACCATACACATTTTCATACACATATAATGCACTTCCAGTCATTTTTTTTGGTCGAGTCTGTTTCTCTATCTGTAAATTGGAATAAAATAGCACCTAACTTTGCTGTGATCAAATGAGATCATCTATGTAAAGTGTATTACAAGTGCTAAAATCCAATATAAACAGGAACTATTATTAAGTCCCATTCCACAATATCTCAGTGATGTAAAACTTGCTTCATTGACTTTGGATTTCTTATTCATCTTGCTTGTTACCACTGCTTTTAGTATTTTTGTCTAGGCATCTGCAACCTTATGTTTTATTGTTGGCTTCTTTACTTGACTTTTATCTATTTTGAAGCATAGTATAATTACTGTAATTTTTCCTATTTCCATTTCCTTTTCAGGTCCCTTTTGTGTGTTAATCTTACCCCATTAGAATGAAAGCTCCCACAAGTCGGGGACTATCTTTCTTTTTGCTTTTATTTGTATCCCTGAAGTTTTAACACAGTGCTAGAGGAACCAGTGCTTCATAAATGCTTATTGGCTTGCAAACTAAACTACAGCTGCTACTTTAAACAGTATTCAAAAGTGGTCAATGTGGGCAATTTTTTCTCTCACTCTCCTTTTTTAGTTTAATATCTTTTTGATAAGATTTGCAGTAATCTGGACTTATATTAGACTGTGAGTTCCTTGAGAGCAGAGACTGTCTTTTGCCTCTTTTTGTAGCCCTAGCACTTAAAACTGGACCTGGAATATAGTAGGTGCCTAATAAATATTTATTGGCTGACTTTCATGACCTAAGAAGACAATAGGCTTCTATATTGCTATTATCAGGTCAACAAATACCTAACAAATAACTAAGAACTCAGAAGGTATTCAGTCACCAACCACCAACTATTCATCACTTCTCCCTCTTAGCCTTACTTTAAAGGGTCCATTTCTTTTAGAAGCACATCTTTCTCAATATCATCATTCCCTGGAGAACAAGTAGCTTCTTTTTCTTCATTGATCTTTTGTCCAGTGCACAAGGAACAAATAATTCTTTAATTTTAACTTGAAAGCTATATAAATTGATGAGTTATTTCTCTTTAACTTCTTCCTAGAGTAGAATGATCCATTTTTCTATTACTGATATTGGATGACATAAATAATTGTTGTCTAAGAACTGAGGCAATGTCATGTTAAGGTCACAAACCTTGGCCCTTCTAGATTGTAGATAGTGTATTGGATATGGAGTCAGGAAAACCTTGATTTAAATCTTCCCATACACACTTACTAGCCCTGTGGCCCTGTGGAAGTACTTAAACAGTTCTGAGCTGGAATTTCCTCATCTGTATAATGGAGATTATAAGAACAACTGCCTCATGAGCTGTAGATTAAGTTGGACAATGCGTGTAAATTGCTTACCAAGTCTTAAAACACTAATGTTACCTGGACCAAACCAGCCTCTAATCTGTCAAGGGCCAGAGCCAAACAATAAACGAGAGACAATTATATCAGGAATCACACAGAACTTTAATTTCAAAGTAAGGGAAACAGCTTGCAAGCAAGGACACATGCCAGGGGACCTTGCCTCCACTGGAGGTATCCACTTTAGTGTGGCCAAATCTCAATGCTTATACCAATGGTTGGGAAGTGAGTTGTGGATCTGACAATGAGGGATACCAGTAACAACGTGGTAAGTCTGATTCATAGCAGGGCTTCCTGACCAGAGTTTGTCTGAGCTCAGAGAATACTTGATGCTGGTGAAAGCAATACAATAATCTATAGGCCCCTTTTTTTTTCCTGTCATGTTACTTTGGTTATATTGGGATTACAGAAATAAAGTCAGAATCCAAGTTGCAGAGCAGCTGAAAACATCTTGGTAGATTAAGGAGTTTGAAGATTAATTATTTTGATGGTAGGGAAAAATACCTGAGAACATGTAGGTAATTCTAAGAACTCAATCCTTTCTGAAATATCTTAGTAAGTTTTAGGGTACCACTTTGAAGGATTTGTTTTAAGGAAAAATAAGAATTAAATTTTAAAGTAGTTAAAAGTAGATAGCATTTTCCCTTGAAGACTGATATCTTCCTTGTTCTAGAGGGCACTAAAGGAAGACAGCTAGTTTGGAAGTAATCACGGGGTGGAAAAAATATAAAGAACAGGTAAATGATTTGCACCTTATAGAAACCTCTTGTTAACACTTCCTTGATATTTCTGATCCTGAAAAGAGAAAATATTGTTTAAACCAAATACCTCTTGTAACTCAGAGGTCAGAGACCTTCTCCCTCTCCCTGTTAATTCCTGTCATTTCAGATCAGATTCTTAAATACAAGTGTTGTAAAAAATGCTGGAAAAATGTAGGGAAACTTGAATGACATTCCAGTAGCAGAAATTTATTAACTGTGTAATCTTAAGCAAGTTATCTTATCTCTTTTTGCTCCTATTTCCGGATCGGTAAAGAGAAAAATAGTAATGGTACACACCTCCTGGAGCTGTTATAAGGATCAAAATAATATAATGCTTTTAAAGTGCTTAACACAGTGACTGGCATGTGCTAAATGCTACATTTTTATTATTTCTTTAATTGAAGGGAATTATTCCATACCTCTTACCAAGTCTGATTATATAATTTATTTATTTTTCAATTTTCAACCTTTACTTTCAAATGATTTTGAATTCTAAATTTCCTCTCCATCTCTCTTCCCCCCACCTCAGGACAATATGTTGCCCCAACTATTCCTCCCCACAATCTTCCCTCCCTTCTATCACCTCCCCTTCTCCCATCCCCATCCCCTCTATTTTCCTGTAGGGCAATATAGATTTCTATACCCTATTGCCTGTACATCTTATTTCCCTGTTGCATGCAAAAACAATTTTTAACATTCATTTTTAAAGCTTTCAGTTCCAAATCCTCTCCCTTCTTCCCTCCTCATCAACCCTCATTGAGAAAGCAAGCAATTTGATATAGATCATACATATGTAGTCATGCAAAACACTTGTATAGCTGTCATGATTTGAAAGACTAACCACATTTCCCTCAATCCTGTCTTGCCCTCCATTTATTCCATTCTCTCTCTCTTGACCTGTCCCCCCACAATAGTGTTTGCTTCTAATTGCCCCCTCCCCCAATCTACAGGGTAAGATAGATTTCTATACTCAATTGAGTGCATGTTATTCCCTCCTTAAGCCAAATCCCATGAAAGTGAGGTTCACTTATTCCTTCTCAACACTCCTCTCTTCCCCTCCATTGTAAAAGCTCTGCCTTGCCTCTTCTGTGTAAGACAATTAACTACATTCTACCTTTCCCTTTCTCTTTCTCCCTGTACATTCCTGTCAACATTTTATTTTTTAGGTATCCTCCCTTCATATTCAGCTCACCCTGTGCCCTCTCTCTCTCTCTCTCTCTCCATACATACATACATACATATATATATATATATCTATATATATATATACACACACACACACACACACACACACACACATACTTACACATATAATATACACACACATATATAATATACACAGATATACATATATATGTACACACATACAAACACACACACACATATTCCCTCTAACTACCCTAATACTGAGAAAGGTCTCATAAGTTACAAATATCATCTTTTTGTGTAGGAACATAAACAGTTCAACTTTAATGAATCCCTTATGGTTTCTTTTTCTTGTTAACCTTTTCATGTTTCTCTTGATTCTTGTATTTGAAAGTTAAATTTTCTAGTCAGCTCTGGTCTTTTCAACAAAAATGCTTGGAAGTCCTCTTTTCATTGAAATTCCATTTTTCCCCCTAAAGTATTATACTCATTTCTATTTTACCTTCTGGTTCTAGAATATCAGGGCAGTTTTCCTTGATAATTTCTTGAAATATGATGTCTAGACTCTTTTTCTGATCATGGTTTTCAGGTAGAACAACAATTTTTAAATTATCTCTCCTGGATATTTTACAGGTCAGTTGTTTTTCCAAAGGCATATTTCACATTGTCTTCTATCTTTTCATTCTTTTGGCTTTGTATTATAATTTCTTGATTTCTCAAAAAGTCATTAGCTTTCATTTGCTCCATTCTAGTATTTATTTTTAGAATAGAATTATTTTCTTCAGTGAGCTTTTGGACCTCCTTTTCCACTTGGCCAATTCCGGTTTTTAAGGCATTTTTCTCCTCATTGGCTTTTTGGACCTCTTTTGCCATTTGGGTGAGTCTATTTTCAAAGGTGTTATCTTCTTCAATATTTTTTAGATCTTCTTTAGCAAGTTGTTGGCTCATTTTTCATTATTTTCTTGCATCTCCTTTCTCATCCCAGTTTTTCCTCTACTTCTCTTACTTGATTTTTAAAATCCTTTTTGAGCTCCTCCATGGTCTGAGACCATTTCACATTTTTTTTGAGGCTTTGGATGTAGGAGCCTTCATCTTGCTGTCTTCCTCCAGTTGTATGCTTTGATCTTCCTCGTTGGGGATAAAAGAAAATACCTTTTCACCAAAAAAGTAACTTTCTACAGTGTTTTTCCTCCATTTGTTCATTTAACCAGTCAGTTACTTGACTTGTGAGCTCCTTGTTAAGTGGAGGGTGTACTGCCCCAAGTTTCAGGGCTTTTGTGCAGCTGTTTTCAGAGATTCAGTTCCTCCAAACTGGTATGATCAAAGGAGAGGTGTTTATCCCTCTCCTGGCCTGCACTATGGTCTGTGAGCGACTAACTACAAGCACTGTTTTCTGCCCTGGAACTGTGAATGGGATTCCCTCTCCATAGCTGCCACCAGCTCTGCCATGCCAGTACTGCTCCACACCCCAAGACCTCCACCCAGGACTGAGACCCAGAGCTGCTGCTTGATTCCCCTGCTGGGTGTAGGCTGAAAGCTCCAGAAGCAGGGACTGCCACTACCCTGGGGCTGGGGCCAGATCAAGTTCTCTCTAACCCAAGTGAGACAGTTTTCTCACTGACCTTTGAAGCTGTCTTTGGTGTTTGGGGGTTGAAAAGCCTGAAAACACTGCAGGTATGAGTGATTCAGCACCCTGAGGCCTGCTCCAATCCAGTCTATGCTGGTGTGGACCATGCTGGGCTATGCTCTACCCTGAGCCTGGTGCAATAGAACCTTCCTGTTGGCTTTCTAGATTGTCTTAGGCTGAAAATCTGTTTCACTCTGTAGTTTTGTGACTTCTGCTGCTCTAGAATTTGTTTAGAATAATTTTTTACAGGTATTTTGAGAGGCTTGGGGGAAGAGCTCAAGCAGGTCCCTGCTTCTACTCCACCATCTATCTTGGCTCTGCCCACCTCTTACCAAGTCTTAAAACACTACTGTCACCCAGACCAAACTGGTGTCTAACCTATGGATGACCAAAGCCAAACAGAACAGACTAGAAAGCTGGGTCAGGAATCAAACAGAACTCTGATTTTAAAGTGAGGGAAACAGCTTGCAAGAAAGGATACCTGTCCTTTAAGTGGCTTTAAAATGCTAATGGTGATAAAATTAATTATTTTATATGTGATAATCTGGAAACTCAATTAACTGAATTGATTTCATCTGAAGCTGTGCTTCATGTTTTAAATACATGATATTGTTTTTGTTATTATTGTATTTGTAAATTTTTTTATATTTTGAAATTTGAGAGATCATTGTAACATAAGGGCTGTTAGACAAAATGGCATTTTAATCTGGATGCTGTTACACATGAATTGTGTATAAAATATCCTTTTAAAGGATATGATAAAAAATAGGTATTTGAAAACTTAAATATTTAATAAGGTATATTTTGTTATAAAGCAGATATAATCATAATAAATAATATCAAATTTCCATTTGAAAATTCTTGGCTATTATGAAAGTGTATAGAATGATTTAAAGATATAGCTTAAACATATCAATGTTGAATAAATTATCAGGTATTTGCTATATGTCTGAAGTCCCAGGATATGGTTACTTTTAATTTATAAGTAAAGGACAAATGTTAAGGAAACATCAGGACAGATATTCAAGTCCTAAGCTATAGTTAGTGAAAGTTTGCTATTTAAGACAAAAATTCCTGGGATTGTAATTTACTATTGTTTTGTGCTTTGATTACAGGGATAATTATCTGAATTGTCATCAAGCCAATAATAGAAAATGGTATGTGCCTTAGTCTGGGAACTGCTGAAGGTGGATGTCTATGCCTGGGATAAGTTTTGGGGGACAACTTTGTCATGGCCCAAGACGGAACCATTCTGACTCTATTTTCCATTGTGCTAATTCCTTTCTGAGATGGAAAATTCTCACCTGGTTAATCTTAAATCTTGCTTATAACATCCTGTGAGTGCATGATTGGTTGTCAGGTAGGACTCATGCCTAGAATAAACAGAGCTAAGGAAATTTTTCCTTCTGTTATGATATATGACATTATTATAATTGTTTCTCTCTTTTTCCTTTTATAGCAAATATCTATAACCAATTAGTTTTATAAGTACAATACTAAGTCTATTAAATAATAAATTGATACTGGAAAATTTCTGAGTTATTATTGTAGAGTGTAAGTATGAACATCTTATAATTTTAATCTGTATTTGTGGTCAAATTATAATATAGGGATGATATCCTCCTAAGGGGGAAAGGATTAGACAAAGTAATAAGACAAAAATGTAATGTAAAAGTTTTCTAAATAAATGAAATGGAAAAATTTGAGAAAGCAACAGGATCAGATTGTTTGCTCTAAGAACTATACACAAATGTATATGATTGGCCTTCAAATTTAACCGTCATGGAAATTCAGGCTTTAAATAAATTTTAATAGTAAGTTCTCAAAATAGGATTAAGGATTTATTAATTAAAAAGTAATTGGATTTTATGTGTAAATTATATTGCTAATGGTAAAGAAAGTGAAATTATTTTTCCATTTTAAGATAGCTGTCTAATATTAATAATGCTAAATTATTATTAATAATTATTTTATTAATATTAATTATATTAATATATATTAAAGGGCAGAAGAATTCATTTTACATTTGGACCCTAATGAACTTTTAAGGATTTTTATATCCGGTATAGGATTTTATGTGTTCATCCTTCATTGCCAAAGAAGACCATGCCATCAGAGAAATGATGACATGACTTGCACTTGACTTTGTTTTGAGTGAGGGAGGGCTGGGCAGATCACCAGCCTCACTTCTCCTCCAGAGCCAACTGAATCCAGTGATTAGATATTCACCAAGATGACTGGAGATGACCCTGGATGAGGCAATTGGGGTTAAGTGACTTGCCCAAGGTCACACAACTAGTGAGTGTCAAATGTCTGAGGTGAGATTTGAACTCAGGTCCTCCTGACTCCTGCACTGGTGCTCTATCCACTGCTCCACCTAGCTGCCCATAGGTTTTAGTTAGGTAAGGATAGAAACAGCAAATGGAATATATAAACTGAAATCATCTGAAGCTTCAAGACTGAAGAGCCAAACTTACCAAATTATATTAAATCAGAATATCTTCAAACCTCTAGATTTGGAACCAGAGAAGCAGAATTCTCTTTAGAGCTACTCTGAGAATAAAGGCTACTCTCCAAGAAAAGACTTCTAGGAACCAGAAAACTACATGAGACATCTGGGATTCAAACTGTGATAGTTAAGTGGATATTGAGAATGGGTTACTAGGATACAAGGAAACTTGATGTTAATTAATATTGGTGATAAATATTGTATTGCTTTGATCTTTTGTTTTAAGATGTTTATGTTTAAATTTTCTTGGTTACTTTGGTGACATGTAAATCTCCCTTTTCAAAACTAGTCTATTGTGAGCCCTCTCAATAGTTTGGTCTATATCTGATTTAATATAAATATGCAATTATGGGAATTATGAGAAATCTTCATTGCATTGTTTGAACTGGCCCTGCATGGCTGGGAAACTGGACCTTCTCTATGTGTTGTTTATAGATCCTTAACTAAGAACCTGTTATGCTAATCAGAAACTTAGATTCAAAGATTGATGCAAGGAATTTTCTTACAGTTGTCAACTTATATGTCCTCTAAGGGAGGACACTACCAGGTCCTTCTGATGACTCCCACAGCTTCAGACTTGTGGGTGTATGCTCCTGGATCATCTGAAGAAAGCCCCTGCTCCCGAGTAGACAACTAAACCCTCCAAGTGACTTCAAGGTTCATCTAGAACAGACCCAGAAGCAGCTGACATTTAGATGAGACAGCTTTCCCAAGATTTCAGAAGAGGGCCAAGTATACTGTCCTAGGTTTTTTTTCTTCTTCCCTTCTGTTATGTGCCTAACCACCAAGGCCCTGATTCAAGTGTATGTTGGCATTTTCTCCCTCTACATTCTTTTCTGCTTTTTAGCAAACCGTGGCTAGCCAAGACCTATTACTCTATCTGCTTATGCTCTTTACCCTATTGGGAGTTTTGCAGTGATACCTGAGACATACTTCCCCAATAGGTCACATCAAGGTGACCTTTCTGGGATCAACATCTTGTCCTGGAACAACTGGCCTCTCATGATATTTTGACTTATACCTGCCTTTCTTTATTAGGTAGAAGGGTAGGGGTTCTTTCAGACCCCCACTCTTTGGCCAAAAAAGGGGAATGTCAAAATTTTGGGAGATACCCTACTTTCCAGAGCTAAGACCCAGCAAGCAAGCTATGTCCTGAGCTTGGCACAACAACAATAATTTGTGTTGACCCTCTGGATGATCTTACCCTCTGGCAAAATCACATAATTATAATATCACTTTGACCAGCACGAAGCATTCTCTGAGCTTGAATAAGCTCACCGGAAAAGCTCAGACAAGTTCTGGTCCTGAAACGCTGCTAGGAATCAGACTTTTCACATGGTTGCTGCTACCCTTCATTGTCAGGGCTACAACTCCTGCACAGGCCATTGAGATCTGGCCACACTAAAGCAGGTCCCCCACTAGGGATAGGATCCTGGCAAATGTGTCTAACTTGCCTCCTTGCTTGCATGTCATTTCTCTCACTGTGAAATTAAGTTTCTGTTTGATTACTGAGTCTCTTATCTCCAGCCTGATCTGTTTGGCTCTGGCCATCCATAAGTTAGAGGCCAGTTTGGTCCAGTTGACGTCATATACATGTAAGTTATTATAAAGCAGGGGTGTTGTAAGGCTCAAATAAGATAACAGATGTAAAGCACTTTACAAACCTTAAAGTGATATATATTATATATATATATATATATATATATACACACATATAGATACATATATGTATCTATATGCTGGTTATTAATATTGTTTTTGCTGTTAGCATCATTATAGTTTTACCTAACCTCATCGTGCCTCCAGTTTGCTGATGATTACATTTGCTGAGCCTTCTACTGCACTCCTGCTGGCCTTAAGCAATGCTGGTAGAGCAATATGGGGGTGAGCTGGTAAATATTTAACAACCAGGTTCTCTGGAAAACCAATTGTAGGCACACAAACTTTTAAAGTTTAATCTACATCATTGGTTGTTGTCTTGTGTGCTCACAGAAGACCAAAATGACTTTACTGTTTTGGGGTCAAGGTACAGTGTGTCTGACTGTGGTTAATCAAGACCCATATGACTTTGGAAGGCTCTACCACAGGTTGAGCACAAATACTCCCTATGAACATTTGGAGTGGAAATGTATCTGAATTTGTATATCTCACATTCTGCTTTGCTCCTAGAACGCAGTCCATTCTTTGATATAAGGGTCCTATGTCAGTGTCTCCAGAGACAATAAATAATCAAGAAACAATAAATTAATAGAATTTGCTGTTTTCAAGGATGTAAATGCTCACACTAAATATTTAGTGATCAGCTTTCATTAACCATAGAGTGAGAGCTGACTCCAGTACACCTTTGGTTACCTCTCAATTCCCCTAGCCTAGTACTCTGTACTAGTACAATGCAATGAATAAGCATTGCATTGATTGTCCATAGATCCAGGGACTAGGGTTCGAACCAAGGTATGACACTAATTAACTACTTGTGTAACTTTGGCAAGCCTCTTAGCTTCTCTGAGGCTATTTATAAAATGAGGCAAACTCTCCAATTTCCATGTTTCCTTCAAACATTACTTTAAAAAAATGGAGAAAACCTATGTAAGTTTGACATTTTAGTTAATGAGGGTTTTTCCAATCCTATATAGCTTGGGGGAGGAAATAGGAAAGGGCTTGTTTGTATGTCATGAATATCTATAACACAAAAATTGAATTCAATTTTTTAAAAATGCCAACTTACATTTAGACGAGTGAAGAGAAAAATTATTAATTATATTACGTAAATTATTCATCAGATGGCTAGTGAGGTTGTGCAGTAGATAAAGCTCCAGGCCTGTAATTAGGAAGACTCTTCTTCCTGAGTTCAAATCTGGCCTCAGACACTCACTATGTGACCCTGGGCAAGTCACTTAATCCTGTTTGCCCCAGTTAATCTGTAAAATAACTGGAAAAGGAAATGGCAAACTACTTCAGTATCTTTGCCAAGAATCCAGGGTGACTTACAAAGAGTCAGACACAACTGAAAAACTCCAAATTAGAGATCACTTAATGATCTCTGCACGGCCCTGGTCTTGGCTTCAGGAAATTGCTGTTCACCTACCCCTTTAGACACTAATTATATTAACATGAACAAGTCATTTAACTTTGGTTTCTTCATTAACAAAGACAAAGATTATTGATTCTTTGTTGTTTAGCCATGTCAGTCCTGTCCAACTCTTCATTCACGGAGGTTTTCTTGGCAAAGATACTGGTACTGGAATGGTTTGCCATTTCCTTCTCCAGCTCATTTAGCAGATGCAGAAATTTAGGTAAACAGGATTAAGTGACTTGCCCAGGGTCACACATCTAGTAAGTGTCTGAGGTCAGATTTGAATTCGGGAAGATGTGTTCCTGACTCCAGGCCTAGCACTCTGTCCACTGCACCACCTAGTGGCCATTTAGATAATCCCAAAGTCCTTTCCTGCTCTGTGATATGATGGATGCTACAGGCAGAAGTTGGACAACTACCTTATCTAAAATGATCACCTTGCTGTATTTGGAATGAGAAAACTTGTATTCAAATCCTGGTTCTGCTACTTACTGCCTGTGTGGCCTCAAATAAGCCACTGCAGTATTTCTCTAGGTTTCTGTTTCCTCATTCATAAAGTGAGGAAGTTGAACTAGGGGATCATTAAAGTCCTTTCTAATTTGAAATCTTAAAGAATGTAGTTGAGGAGAAAGAGCTCTGCATTTGGAATCAGAAGATCTGGGTTCAAAAAATATTTCTCCCTCTAAGATTGGCAAAGCCCTTTACAAATGTTATCTCATTTTATTCTCATAACAATCCTGGGAGGTAGGTGCTACTATTAGTCTCATTTTCTGGATGAGAAAAGAAAAGCTAACTGACTTCCTTGGGCCATATACAAAAATAAATGTATGAGGCTAGATTTGAACTCCTATTTTCCTGACTCCAGATCTAGCACTGTATTTATGGTACCGTTTTATTGCCCAATCTATTCTCTAATCTGTGTTCATATTTGATTTAGGTATGGGGTAAGGGTAAGAAGTTTAATTGTTAAAGATGCTATGATTTCCAAATCTTCGTTACAAGGTCAAAACATTAGCAAGAGTTAGCTAGATAGCTCAGTGGCTAGCGTGCTGGACCTGGGGTTAAAAAATCTTGAGTTCAAATTTGCCTTCAGATGCTTACTAGTTGTGGGACCCTGGGCAAGTCATTTAACCTCTATTTACCTTAATTCATTGCAGAAGGAAATGGCAGATCTCTCCAGTATCTTTGCTAAGAAAACCCAATGTACTATATGGTCCAAGAGGACACAAAGAGTTGGACACAACTAAACCACAAAGAACGTCGGCAGAATGTTCCTCTAAATGTAGCTAAAATACAGCGAATGCAGTCACATGTTACCATTATCGTTAATTCTATTACGTCATTTACATTACCTCATTTTATTTTCACAACTCTACTGGAAGATCAGTGGTTTTCAAACTGTGGTCCACAGACCTCTGGAGTCCCTGGGATGCTTTCAAGGAGTCCTCAATGTCAAAATGAAAGTGAAAAGTATTTTCATAATATTTGTAACATAAATGGTTATTAAAGCATTCCTCCCTTTTCCAATTACATATCTGGGTGAAGCTGGATTTCCTTCGTATATTTCAACCAAAATAATATTTCATAAAATACCGAGTACAGAAGCAAATATGAAAATCCAACTGTCTTATATTAAGCCAGACATTAGATTTTCAAAAATATGTTAGGACATTGTTATTCTTTTCAGCAATTTTTTTGTTCTGGAAAATATTATTTCATAAAATAGTTTTTTTCATAGATAACATGTAATCGTTTTATTTTCATTGTTTTAAATAAATGAATAAATCTATATATTTTAAAATTTTATGGATTTAAATATCTACTATATTAAATATTGATAAATAAAACTCATATAAATAAAATCTTTGGGCCTTTAAAAATTTTTTAAGGGAGTGAAGAGATTCTAAGACCAAAAGTCTGAAAACTGCTGAGGTGGATCATTATCCTCATTTTATAAATAAGGAAACAAAAATTCAGACAGATTTAGGGTCTCTCTTGCCTCACAATTCCACAAAACCACACCTAATGTATTTGAAAAGATATTGATTAAAAAAGAAATTCAGTCAGTAGTAATACTTTCTGAGTCCCAAGTATATGTCCTAAAGAGCACCATGGACACTTACAGATATTTTTTTGTAAACAACTCACCTTTAATTCAATTAACTGGAGCCTGGGGTAATATTTTAAATTAATATTCACAAGAAAAACCAGTGCCTCTAATAGTTTTTCTATCTTAACTGAAATTCTCTTTTGGTATGCATACTTTCCTGATGGTGAGTAGTATTCTTTAGACTTTCTGCACCTTGGTTTTTTCATGTCAGATGAGTTTTTAGTGAAACTACCCCCATAAGGATATGTTTACGAAACACTGAGAAGTCCTAAAGTAGAAAAAAGAAAGCAAGTGCTATTATTCTTTTGGGCCTCAGCTGCAACTGTTTCAACCCATCTGAAAAATCTGTATTCTACTGCTGTTCAAAAAAGTCACATTCTTTCATCTGTCAAAACATGGTAGGAAATCCTCTGGTAGCCTCTTTACTTTTATTTTGGCAAGTATGAAAAGGCTGAATATTACTCTGTAGACCACTGTCCAAGTTTGTACTAATGTAATCAAGTTTTGAGAAAATTACCACAGAATAAACAAAGACATAAAACACTAAGTGTTTCCCTTGCAATTGCAGTTTAAAGCCATGTGTGGATCCTTTGTTTCAAGATATGGGAAAGTCAGATTCCAAGATTTTCATCATCTGTGCACAAATTGCTAAACAATGTCCCTTGTAGGCTTCCACTGCCCTTTATTGTCATTCATACAAAACCAGGCAATCATGTTCTTTGGGACTAAGCGTTCCTTTAAACCCATTCTTTGTTTGGCACTGAGCTGAAGTGATTTGTAAATGTATGGAAATTAAGAAATTTGTCCAAATTCAGACAAAAAACACTGTATACTCTGGAGACTTTCTGAAAAGGGAATATCTTTGGTATTATCCTTGAATTATCATAGCTTAGGCTGTAAATTGCAAAAATCAATCTTTACAACACATTGATGCTTTCTTGTTTAGTTGAATAATAGGTAGTCTTCTAAAAGTCATATCTTCATAAGACTACTATCCATGCTCTGAGTTGGTCTTCACAAGGCACAAGAAAAGTGTTCTACCACTTTTTTCCTAGTTGCAGAATCTTCTAGGTTGTGTCATTTTCATTGTAAAATGAAGCCAAGGTGTTCTGAGATAAGGTAATTTTTCCTTGTTTTTGTTGGGACAATGAAAATAAATAGAAGATGATAGAACAGAAGAAAATAAATAGAAGAGGTTGAAAATAACTAGTAAGGCATACATGCCCAAAGAAGGAAATTGCATTTAACAGTAAAACCAACATTCAAAACTCAAACCTGCATGTCATTTTTATTACTTTGTTTTTTGTTGGGCATTTTTTTGTTTTTGTTTTTTGTTTTCTTGTTGGGCAGTGAATGTGGCATGTGGAAGTCAGGAAGACCTATGTCCAAGTCTTACATGTACCACATTATAGCTTTGTAAACATGGGCGAATTACTTAACCTTCCAATTCCTTAAAAAATTCTATTAGACTAAGTTACAAGAAGTTGCTGACCTGTATCAGTGACCACGATGATAACAGGGGAAGCAAAGGGGAAGGGAAAGGAATAAGCATTATATAACAGTTACTATGTAGCAGGCATTATGCTGAGCACGTTTTTTCATAACTATTGTCTCATTTTATTCTCATTACAACTCTAGGAGTTAGGTGCTGTTATTACCCCATTTTAATTGAAGAAAGGGTGGCAAACATAGGTCAAGTGACTTGCCCAGGGTCACACAGCTAGTAAGTGTCTTGAGAACAGATTTAAAGTCAGGTCTTCTTACCAGCTGGGTCCAGACTAATATATATATATCACAGTTTGAATGGATGTTCATTTTGTGTACTCATACATTCATACACATATCCATATATGTTTAATGAAGGAATTTAAATGTTATTCATCTGGTCAGTCTTTAATAATTTTTTCCCTATCAGTTTTTTAAAGTTAGGAACGGATGAATGGTCCTGTAGCTAGAGCAAAGGATTAGAAGTTGAAAGACTTGGATCCTATGTTTAGACAAGTCACAATATCTTCAAAAGACTTATAAAACCTTTGGGTGATTTAGTTCTTCCAACTGGAAAGCAAACATAATAGAATTTTCCATGTGAATGTTACGAGAATTAACAATAGGGCTACAAATTTTTATCTTCTTGGAAGAGAATGAATATTTATCAGTGATGCAGATGGACCCAGCTTATCTGACCACAGAACTAGAAATCAGAATCTTTTGACCCCTTGGACTGTGGTTCCCACTATCTGGTAAGTCACTTGTCACCTGAGTATAAGGAAGTGTATGCCAGGGTTATTTTGTTTGATCTTCCCTGAGCTGTTTATCCTCACCTGGTCTATGTGGGGGAAAGAGAAAATAAAGCTGGGAGTAAAAACATATATGCTCTGCATGATGCAGGAAAACTTAATCAAAGTAAGTCCATTAACACAAATGTCTCCATGAGTGCAAAATGTAGGTTGGTGACTTTAAAACTGTATTGAGAACACTGTCTGACTTTAAAAATGGCAAGAATGCTAGAGACAGAGAGAGAGAGAGAGTGGAAAAATGGTAGAAAATTTGATTCAGTACAGGGATGGAATATGAGGGGAAACAAATAAAGGTCTCATGAAAAGTGACATTTATCTTTGTGATAATTTCATATTTTTTCAACCTTCTTTTTTCTGTTTTTCTGATCAGATTGCTGTTGTGTGTGTGTTCTGTTTTGGGGTGTGTGTGCATGTGTGTGTGTGTGCATGTGTCTGTGTGTGTGTGTGTGTGTGTGTGTGTGTTCTGTTTTGTTTCTTTAAGTTTCGGTTCCAGGATTTAATCCTCTAGTTTCCTGCTCCTCCTATTCTCTTTTTTCTTACATTTCAATAAATTGAAACCCCTCCACACTGGATAAACCCACTGGTTAAGGCCAGTTTTCCTTGTAAATGGAAGCTGTGGTTAGTAACCAGTTATTATAGCAGGTACTGACTTCCATTACTAGTGTAAACAGGGTGTAGCAATTTCTACAAGTGAAATGCCAAGTTCCTGTCTCCCATTAGTCTTAGAGAACTTGCTAGAGAGAAGTCAGGAGGGGTTCGAGTTGGGAGAGTACAGGAAAAATCCCAAGTAGCCTCTACTTTTTGATTAAGAGCAAAATTTGGATGAGTTGCTTACACACTGCATCAGTCATACCAAGGAGCAGAAGTCTGGCAAAGAAAGGACTGTGGAAGTCTGTCTCTTCTATTAGGGAAAGGAAGTGCATTCTCCTAACCCCATCACACACAGTATGCCACACTCTCCCAAGAATCCCATTTACCGTCACTGCACCTCTTCAGGTTAGCTTACCATGACTGTGAGCCAACATAATTTTTTCAACCAGGGTAAACTACCTGTAGACTGCCTGGGCTGCAGATCTGTAAGATATACTCTCAGCATCATGAATGCTGATCTGGGGTAAATCAAGGCCTCTGCTTCTCCTTTCCCATTCCCACCACTGTCAACTGAAATTGCCCCAGATGCCAAAATTCCTAGCTTTGGGCACAAAAGTAGGTAAAAGGTACCAAATAAGGCCCTTCTCTGAATGAATTTTCCATATACACACATTCCACCAAATAAAGATTTATTTGGTCAAAATGAAACTTATTATATTTCTTCCCAAATCACTCCGTCCTGCAAATTTCCAAATTTCTAGTGAGGGTACCACCATCCTCCTATGTCATATTTTAAGGTTTCATAACCCAGATTTGCAAACTTCATGTCATCCTTGGTTTCTATTTTCCTGTACATACAATCAATCAGCAATTATTGTTTCCATCTCCCCACAAGATCTCTTCCATACATCACCTCTCTATTCAAACAGCTCCAATCCTAGTTCAGATTCTCCTTCCTTTTCAACATGAATAATTACAATAGTTTCCAATCATAAGTGTTCACACAGCTACCAAACTGATACTTTTGAAAGAGATATCTAGTAAAGCCCCACTTCTATTCAAAGATACGCCTTTTTTTGCCTATAATAAGGCAGCTTGGTGGTGAAATGGATAAATCTCCAGGCTGCAGTCAGAAAGACCTGAATCCAAATTTGACTTTGGATAATGATGTGACCCTGTGCAAATCACTTAATCCTATTTACCTTTATCCACTGGAAAAGGAAATGGTAAACCACTTCGGTATCTGCTAAGAAAATTCCAAATAGTCTCACAAAGAGTCAGCCATGACTGAACAACAACATTAATTCTAGGATAAAATACAAAACACCTACTCTGTTCTTTGGAGCCTTCAAATATCTGATGCTTATCTAGCTTTCTCGACTTATTCCATATTATTCACTTTATTATATTTTTCCATTCACTGTTCCTTCTTCCATTTTTGCAGTTCTTCATCTCTGAAATATACTTCCTCAACATCTCCACCTAAGAGAATTTCTAGCTTCCTTCAAATTTCTTCCACAATTCAGGTGTTACCTCCTACACTGGTTTTTCCAGTCTCTTAGTTATTAGCACTCTGTATGTCTTGAAATTATTTTGGGTATACTGCATATTTGTTTCCCTATTTACATATTATATTCTTTCCCATCCTCAGTAGAATGAAAGCCCAATAAAGGCAGGGATTATTATTGTTTTTGTCTTGGTATCTCCAGAATGTGGCACAATGTTTTGCACAGAGTAGACATTTGATAATTTAAAAAAAATTTAATCTTTTTTAATTTTAGACACATTTAAAACTTAAATACACAATAAGAAAAGAAAAAGAAACAAATTTAAATATTAAAAGTTAAATATAAAATAAGAAAAGAAAAAAGGCATACTATGTGCACAGCGGAACATGAGTAGATTCAAAATATATAGCAATAAATTTCCATTTCAAGAAAGCCTGCATATTAGATACTATGCATTGTGTTGAAACTGTTCATCTTTTCTTTCCTTCCAAGTTTTCTTTTGTTCTCTGACATATACTTTTTACTTTGTTCTTTTTCCTTCTTCTTCCTCGCTCCCCCAAAAAGGCTACAATTAAGTATGTATGTGTGTGTGTGTGTGTGTATATGTGTATGTGTGTGTGTGTAACTGATGCACACATACATATATAAAATATACTTTTCCCTAAGAAATGATACTCCTAATCTTTGCTTTTATGTTTTGTGATAATTTTGAAAAATTGAAACAAACCAATCAGCTCCTTCTGAGAAATTAAATCTGGTCTTTGTCAGTCATTAAAACACAAACTAAAGCAGCTAATCAAATTGCTTTCCCCCAAGTGATCAATGAATTCTGAAAAGTATAAAGCTCTGTTTTTGTTATTCAGTCATTTCTAACTTTTTGTAACCCCATTTGGAGTTTTCTTGGGAAAGATATTGGAGTGCATTGCCATTTATTTCTCTAGCTCATTTTATAGATGAGGAAACTGAGGAAACAGGGTTCAGTGACTTGCTCAGGATCACACAGCTAGTGTCTGAGGGCCACTGAGATTTGATGAGTCTTTCTGACTCCAGGCCTACCACTTTATTCATTCCACCACCTAGTTGCCCTAGATTTATGGAAAGGGATAAATTTAGAGCAAGAAGTGCTTGGGAGTAGCAAATATGAATGGTATTGCCCAACTGGAGAAACTTTGGATATTCAGAGTACCTAAGAAATAGTGAAAGAGCAAAATCGTGTTGTGGGACATGGATTTAGAAAGGGAAGTGAGAAGGTGTTAAAGAAAATCTCCTTTGTCATTTTGCCTAAAGCTCTAGTGTCAGCAACGATACAGTGCCACTGCTTTTCCCTAATCCATCTTAACCTTATAAATCTCCTATGCTATGACTAAAGAGACTATTACCCATAATGTATATGACTAAAATATGAGATTTTTTTCTTTCACTGAATAATAATATTTCCTGACAACCTTAACCACTATTCAGTTATCCCTAAGAATGAAAATGGAAGTCAAGAGTACCTGGAGTAGTTGTATAGCCCTGGGCTTAGTGTTTTTCCATATTTCTTTTGAGATGTATTCAAAGTTTCAATATTTCTCAATATGCTCAAATTACACACAGTGACAATGACAGAAATAATCTGTTCAATATGGAACTATGCATAAGAGTCATTTTAATATTATGTAACTGAGGGAAAGGACACAACTGTATTGTATAGGCATTCCATTAATCAGTCTATTTTTAACTTTCTATCTTTAAAACAAGGATAGATTATTAATCTGTCTCATGAATACGAACCCTAGAGTGGGGTTCAATAAATATTTGATTGGTTGATCAGACCCTGAAGATATGAGTTGTAGTTTTTGTAGTAACTATAATGCAGAAAATCAAAGAATTTAGAAAACTGAAAAAAAAAGGATTTGGACAGTAATAAATCATTTGGTTGTCTAAGGACCACCCTAGCTAACTACAGAGAGATTCAGCACCAGAAGTTGATAATTTTATTTTATTTTTTTATCCAGGGTAACAAACAAAACAGATAAAAACACAAAATTAGGTCTTGCATAGCCCATTTTTGCTTTATATGATTCATTTGTGCATATCAAATGTGGATAAATAATCACTGAAGTTAGTGAGGATATCTTTAGTGGTGTACTGTTTCATAACTGGCTCTTTGAAAAAGTTGTATATGCTACCCACTTTTTAAAAATATTAATTAATTTTTAGTTTTCAACATTCACTTCCATAAGATTTTGAGTTCCAGATATTTTTCTCCTCTTTACACTCGTAGGGTGCATTCAGTCTGATATAAGCTATATACATACATATATATATATATATATATATATATATATATATATATACACACACACACACGCACACACATATAAAAGAATGTATATGTATATATACACGTGTATATATATATATATATATATATATATATATATATATAGACACATTCATATTAAACATTTTCACATTAGTCATGTAAGGAAGAACTAGAACCAATGTGAGGAACCACAAGAAAGAGGAAAAAGAGAGAGGGAACAAACAGTATGCTTCCATCTGCATTCAAACTCCACAATTCTTTTTCTGGATGTAGATAGCATTTTCCATCATGAGTCTTTTGAAGTTGTCTTAAATCCTTGCATTGCTGAAAACTAAGTCTATCAAAATTGGTCATCGCACAATATTGCTGTTATGGTATACAATATTTTCCTAGTTCTACTCATTTCAATTAGCATCAGTTCATCTAAGTCTTTCCAAGTTTTTCTGAATGGAACGTCATTTCTTATGGAACAACAGTATTCCATTACATTCATATACCACAACTTGTTCAGCCATTTCCCAATTGATAAGCATCCCCTCAATTCCCAATTCTTTGCCTTTACAAAAATAGCTGCTATAAATATTTTTGTACATATGGGTCCTTTTCCCATTTTTATGTTCTTTTAGGGATACAGACTTAGAAGTGATATTACTGGGTCAAAGGGTATGTACAATTTTATAGCCCTTTGGGCATGGTTCCAAATTGCATTACGGAATGGTGGGATCAGTTTATAACTCCACCAACAATGCATTAATGTTCCAATTTTCCCATATCTTGTCTAATATTTATTATTTTCTCTTTTTTTGTCACATCAGTTAATCTGATAGGTATAAGGTGGTACCTCAGAGTTGTTTTAATTTAAATTTAAATTTAAATTCATTTCTCTAATCAATAGTGACTTATAGTATTTTTTCATGTGGCTATAAATAACTTTAATTTCTTCATCTGAAAATTACCTGTTTATATCCTCTGACCATTTATGAATTGGGGAAAGACTTATATTCTTATAAATTTGACTCAGTGCTCTATATATTTTAGAAATGAGGCCTTTATGAGAGACATTGGATGTAAAAATTGTTTCCCAGCTTTTTGCTGCCCTTCTAATCTTGGTTGCATTGGCTTTGTGTGCACAACACACTTTAAAATTTTTAATCTGCATTATTAACATTTTCTTCATAACTTTATTAAATCCAATCAATTTACAAAACAATAACTCTAACCCTCATATGTAGGGTTTGTAATTTCAATGCTCACATTGAAATTTTAACAATCAGCACTTAAGAGCCTATAAAGAGCTACTAGCTTCAGCACACCTCTGGCATAGCTAACATTTTAAATATTTGGAAACTCCTTCAAGAGGCCACAAACATATATCCCTGGCCCCAAACCATTCAAAGTCAACTGTGTTCCTCAATTTAATCCTCTTCAGTACAAAAGCTAGTACTTTTCAACTGAATAGTGATTGCTTTTCTTTCTTGTAGTAAAACCAGTACTCTAGAATCAAATTATTTATGTGGTAGATCAATTCTCTAACAAGAGAAATTCTCACAACCGAAATTTTCTATTTCTAGTGAAAGAGACAGGATCACTTATTTTTAAAAAAGGAAAGAATTTCCCCTCCACAAACGTATAATTACTAGTGAATTCAGTATATCTTTGATGGATAGCCTTTCAATGGAGAGTAACACTTGTTTATTACCTTATTACTGTATGTGAAATACTGTAAACCAAACTTGAAACTAGACATAGCCACATAGAAGTAGTGTTTAGGATTTGAATGTGAGGTTGCATAATAAAAAGTGGCACTAGGTGAACTGTAGGCATTGCTATGAAGGAGCTTCATTTAAATCTATCATTTCCCTAGAGTCCACAGCTAAAGTAATTTTCATTTGTCTTTTTCTGATAATTTGGGGTTGGTTTTTGTGAGTTTTCATGCCAAGAAATCTCATTGTGAAGAATAACAAACTAACCAGTATTGCCAAAGTCAATGCAATCTTTTATAAATTTGAAATGCAAGATCTTTATAAATTAAGTTCTTTAGCATCATAGGAAGACCATAACAATATAACTTCCTAGATTTGACAAAAAATCAGCCAAAATTGCTCTGGACACATTCATTAGAAGACTATATCTTTTACCATTTCTAATTTTAGGAAATCTTTCATCTTAATGAGCTAAAATCTGTCTCCTTATAATTTCTCCTTATTCATGATGTCTTCTGGGCTTAGGCAGAATAAAATTAATCTTTCACATTATACTCCTCCCTTCAAATATTTGAATTTAGTTATGATGTTCCTCTCTAAGCTTTATATTCTCTAAGTAACATGCTCAGTTCTTTCAACCAATCGTGGTTTGCCTTGGCTTCAAGCCCCTCAGTATGCACAACTTCTTACTAAAATGTGGCCCTCCAAATATAAGAGATAGTAATCAAAGAAGAATTCCGTGGAACTACTAGTGGGGGGCTGTAGTATTAGTAAAGTGGGGTCACATTAAGGACTTCTATTAGGCTTACAATCTTTTAAAATTATGGACTATGTGGTAAGTTGCTGATTCCCTGTGATTGGAAGTATTTAAATAGAACCTGTGTGATCCCTTGACAGGGAATCTTGTAGATTCCTGCTCAGATATGAGTTAGACTAGTTGGCCACTGAGGCTTCTTCCAGTAGTCTTTGTTTCAGTTATTTTTGTTTCCTTAAGAGGTAGGATTCCTTGGAATATCATCACTATCCATTTTTAATAGTTATCTGGTATCTGCACATTTAAGAATGTTTTCATTTTACTTTTTGAAATTTTGAGAAATTAGAGTTATTACAACAGTTATGTAATTTCACTTTGATAGGGTGCTCACACCCCAGCCCAAAGACCTTGTTTTTGTTAGTAACTCATGAGGGGGCCCCAGTGAGGTCAACTATCTCCACCTGTTAAAAGAACAAGCTGACCTCTGTAGAATTTCCCTTGCATGAACAGAACTATCTTGTGCCAGCAGTACTATCATGTACTGATTCTCACAGTTACTGTATATAATCCAGAGGTCAAGCTATAGAAGTCAACTCCCCTGGCTATCTTGTTACAGATGTAGCAGACCAAAAAACATATCCCTTAGGAAAGCATCACCCCTGCTCCCAGGGTTTCCAGTAGTGAATGATGCCTGTACCCAAGGTTTAGTTCCTGTCCTCCTCTCCATGAGCATAGTTGCCACATAATGCAGTAAATTTTTCCTATGTAAGCTTTAGCATCACCCCCATTAGGTTGCAAGTTCCCCAAGGAGCTTTGCCTGCTATATTAGTGTTAACAGTACATTTTTTTTGTTCCCAGACTACAAGTCTCCTTGAATCTGTAAAATGAATTCCTTCCAAATGCCTCTGCCCTGCCCCCTACCAAAAGTCTCTCTTCTGGATCCTCCTGGCTTCAGAGTGATTATCAACAGTAACTGTTACTGTTTCCCTCCCAGCCTGACATCTTTCTTTTTTTGCCTCATTAAAGGGGCCATGCCCTTGCTACTTCTTAAACATGACTATTCATCGAATAGGCATTACTTCACCCTACATAACTACATAGACTTTGGCCTAAAGGGGCCAAGGTCTACCAGTGCATCCTGGGTCATCTCCAGTCATCCTGATGAATATCTGGTCCTGGATTCAGATGGCTCTGGAGGAGAAATGAGGCTGTTGACCTGTACAGCCCTCACTCACTCAAAACAAAGTCAACTGCAAGTCATGTCATCATTTCTCTGATGGCATGGTCTTCTTTGGCAACGAAAGACCAACATAACCAACATATCTTTTACAAAGTTATTTTAACCTTTTAGCCTTATTAAATTGCTCTATAGTGATTAGTACTTGTATTTTGAGGCACAAGAAAATTTCACAAGCAGGTTATCATCAGTGAAACTCTCTCAGCATTTCATTCTTGATACCACAACTTACTTTAACTCTTTCCTATTCAATGAAATCCTTGCAGCCATATGTTTCACTGTTAGCATGAAGAATATAAGTGAACACATGTGGCATTATTAAACTTTGGTCACTGCAAGCAAAAAGTGATACATAGCTATTTGGAAATTTAGCTACCCACTCCAGTCCATCCTCAAGTAGTTGCCAAAATGATCTCCCTAAAGCTCAGGTTTGACCATGTCATACCTTCTTATTCAATAAACTCCAGTGCCTCCCTATTACCTCTAGGTCCAAATATGAAAACTTCTGTTTGTCTTGTAAAGTTCTTCATAATCTCTCCCCTTTCTACTTTTTCAGTCTTTTATATACCTTACTGCTCTCTATGTATTTTGCGATCTGGTGACTTTGGCCTCCTTGTCATTCTTCACGCATGACACATCATCTCCTAACTCCACAAATTTTAACTAGCTCTCTCCTGTGCCTTGAATTCTCTCCCAACTCATCTCCATTTCTTAGCTTCTTTCAGGTTCCAGCTAAAATGCCACCTTCTGTAAGAAATCTTTCTCAATCGCCTTCAATGTTAGTACCTTCCTTCTAATATTAAATATGATATGTCATCATCTAGTGTAGACTATCACTAGCAGCTTCATGTCTTTTGCAAAATGTTGTCCACATATCTCTATTTGTGTGTTGTTTGTGTATTGTAACTCCCACAAAACTGTAAGCCCCTTGGAAACAGGGGCTGTTTTTTGGTTTTTGTATTCTCAGTGCTTAGCTCAGCACCTGTAACCTAATAAACTGTGTTTTTAAAATTATTGTTGATTTGACTTGATTTAGATTTATAGTCTGATTCTTCCCTCTGGTGAGGATTAGACTTTCTCAAGGACTTGTCTCCTACAAGGACATACCATCTTTCACATTATCTTGAGCATAGACCTGCCAATGTTTATATTATCGATATTTTAATATTGTCTCCTGCATGAACCTAACAATATTTCATATTACCTACAGTCCAAGAGAGATGGTAATGGTCAAAGGCTGACAGTCAGTCTTCCCAAACCCATCAGCCATGAGACTCCCACATCTAATCCCATACTCAGCTATCATTTTCCTCCTCATAAGTTTTTATTACCATTAGTTAAAAGAACTGTGGCATCAACTCACAGGATTTCAAAATTCAAAGGAATCTCAGATACCATCTAGTATGACATACCATCTCTACAGTATTCCAGACAAACGACAAGATTAGGTGGTACTGTGCTGGACTTGGAGTCAGGAAAAACTGAGTGCAAATCACATGTCAGATATTTACTAGATGTATGATCCTAGTGAAGTCCCTTAATTTTTTGAGCCTATTTCCTCATCTATAAAATGGAGACAGTAATAGCACCTATCTCTGTTGTGAGGATCAAATGAGATAACATATGTAAAATGCCCTACAACATTAAAGCTCTACATAAATGTTATTTGTTGTTGCTATTAAGTGGTCACACAGCCTCCATCTGAAGACCTATGATGACAGGGAGCTAATGACTTTCCAGGGTAGCCACATTCAGTTTTCAAATTGCTCTAATGAATTAGAAAGGTTATCTTTATACTGATCTAAATTCTATTTCATTCTCTTTCCCTGTAATTTCCACCCACTCCTCTTAGCTTTGCCCTTGAGGACCAAACAGAACAAGTCTAATCCTCTTGCATATTACCAGCTTTCAAATATATGAAGGCAACAAACATTTATCCAAGTATTTTCCTCTCCAAATTAGATATCCCCAGTTCTTTCAATCAATCCTTATATGAAATGCTTTTGAATACTTTCTTCAAAGACATTCCAGTTTGTCAATATCCTTTCTAACACATGGAACATAGAAAAGGATAGTCTGACCAGGAGAGAATGTAACAGAACTGTCACCTCTCTGGCTCTAAGTACTATATTTCTATCAATGCAACCTTAAGAACCCATTTGTTTTATTGGCTATCATATCATATTGCTAACTCATACTGAGCTGGTAATACATTAAAATCTCTAGGTACTTTTTCCAGAAAAACTATTTTTAGTTCCATCTCCCACATCTTTAGCTTAACAGTTGAGATTTTTTAAATATCCAAATCTAGGGTCCTAAAATTATCCTTGTTAAGATTCATCTTGCTACTTTCATTCCTCTGTTCTGGCCTATTAAGATCATTCTGGGTTCTCATTCTGTCATCTAATATATTCACTATCGTTTCCAGTTTCATGTCATGCAAAATTAACAAGATAACTAGAGGCCAGGACAAAGGCTAGAACTATCACCAATGAAAGGTATATAGTTAAAATATTCCTTAGCTTTAAAGGATTTGAATTATTTTAAACAGCTTGTATGACCCTTGACTAAAACGGAGCAGCAGATGGGGTAGTGGGTTAAAATCTTATGTCCCTGTAGCAGAAGCCCACTGCACGAGGTCATGGTGATGTATATTCTTTTGTTTCTATTATGTTCTTCACTGTCATGCAAATTAACTCTAAGTATCATATAAAATAGGATATGATAAATGCAAAAACATGAAATGAATAGAATAATTCTAAAACTCATCCCAAGACCTGATGTTCCATTATTTCTTATTAAATAGTCTTTCTGGGAAGACTGAAACAGGGTATAACTAAAAGGGAAACTAATTGAGAGGTGAGAAATTTGGGTTCTAGTTCCAGTTCTGCCACTAACTACATATATGACTTCAGGTAAAATACTTATTCTTCTTTTCATCCCCACAGGATTGAGGAAAGATGATGATTAGCTTCTCTTTATGTTCTAAAAACTGTGATTTGAAATGTTTTCCAGTAGGCCAGATTACCAATTAATAGGCAATACTATCTCCACATAGGTAAATAATTTTACACATCTCACTATAGTTGTCTATTTTCAGTTATTCAGAATCAATTAACTATTTTGCAGATTATCAAAGGTCCCTGTTTTCTAGTTCTTTGACTTTTAGTTTATTTTCATTGCTTTTTAGCATATTAAATGTCCAGATAGCTCTATTTTCCATCAACAACTAGGGATGGTTTTGACTGTACTTATCATCATGCCTTTTCCAGGATAAGCTGATCACCTGAAATCTCATCACCATACAGATTGACTCTGTTTTTGATACTGTATACCTTCTCAGCTCTCTCACTTGCCTCTTTACTCAAACTGGAGGGCCGAATGATGGAGTACTAATCTCCCCTCAAAGCCTTCCTTTACAAAGGACTTAGAACTTTCCAGCTAACTTTCTATTTTCCATTAGAAACCCTGCTTGGTCTTGACTCTGTGGAACATTATGCCCACATGCCAGGTACCCACTGACTCACCCCCAAAACGTACTTTTCAGCTTCTTTTCATGCATCTTCCCCAACTAGATTATAAGCTCATTGAGGTCAGAGGCTGTCTTCCTTTTTTTAAAATTTGTATTCCAAGCATATACAATGCCTGGCATACTTTATAAATGTTTATTGAATTGAAAAAAGAAGACAAGCAAAATAACATGAGATAATATTCAAGCCAGTTAGTTTTTATTTCTGGTTGGCAATTCTCATAAAATATTTGTTGGGAGGAAAACTATTTGAGTAAATTAAATATGAAAAGTCTATACCCTTGCTATGCCCTTGCATGGATTTTTAAGAGTTGTTTGTAATGTTTTTGAGTTTTATATGAGACATTGAGTAACACATAACTTACTGCCTGCACAAATTTCCTGAAGTAGTATGCAACATTTGCTATTATTATTTATTCAAATTAAGGGCCAAGCACATTAAATGACTTGATCAAGGTTATACAGGTAGTAAGTATCAGAAGGAAAGTATGAACTCATATGTTCCGATTTCAGAGGCCATGTGCTCTTTTCTCTGAACCACTTCCTCC
This sequence comes from Potorous gilbertii, assembly GCA_028658325.1. Classification (NCBI taxonomy): domain Eukaryota; kingdom Metazoa; phylum Chordata; class Mammalia; order Diprotodontia; family Potoroidae; genus Potorous; species Potorous gilbertii. The sequence goes on from CM053773.1 coordinate 75,420,415, forward strand.
TAACTAGAGGAGACAGGTAGGAAGCAATGGGGTTGAAGTGATGGACAAAACTATAGTAGGGGGAAAGTAGAGCTTTGCCTCAGATGGCTGACATCTGAAAAGGAGATTGTTTCTTCCCTAGAAGTATGTGCCAGTGACCACTGGACCTATCTATATCTATCTATCTATATCTATCCCATCTATCTGTTCTATGTGGTCCTCATCTGCCATGTTATTGCTGTAGTGCCCTTCTGAGTCTACTTTCTCTGAGTCCCTGAGCTCATTTTCCTGGAAAAATTACACTCATGATTGGACTATCCATTGCTATTTCACTGCTCCCAACCATTTTTTTTCCACAGATGAAAAAATTTCTGATTATAACTCTGGTGATGACACCACCTTAATGTCTTTACTTTAAAAGGTACTGTGGTTTGAGTGAGCCTTGCTGACCACAGTGGGATAGGCATGTTTGGAAACATATACCACAAGTGTGGTACGATTCAATTCAACTCAATTAAACAATAGAGAATACAGTGCCTAGAACCAGGAAGGTTTTTGTTTGTTAAGAAATTTTTTAGTCATCTCTGACTTTTCATGATCTCTTTTGGGGTTTTATTGGCAAAGATCCTGGAGTGACTTGTCGTTTCCTTCTCTAGCTCATTTTACAGATGAGGAAACTGAAGCAAATAGTGTTAAATGATTTGCTCAGGGTCACAGAGTTACTAAGTGTCTGAGGCCAGATATGAACTCAGGGAGAGAAGTTTGCTTGGCTCCAAGCCTGGCAATCTATCCACTGTGCCACCTAGTTGCCCCTACAGTCAGGAAGACGGGTTCAAATTTTGCTTCTAAAAATCATTAGCTATGCAACCTTGGGCAAGTCCCTTAACCTTTCTGAGACACAATTTACTCATCTGTAAGAAAAAAGCATTTACTTCCTAAGGCTGTTGAATTCGAATGAAATAAAGTATGTAAAACATCTTGCACATGTTTTAATGTTATATAGTGAGCTGTTATGTTATTATTTTTATGAACAAAAACAATAATAATCTCCTGCATTATACAGAGAATTATCTGATCATCTGGGAAAGACATAAAGTTTAGATAAGACATGGTCCCTGACTTTATGACACTTTCAATCTATTGATTGTGGGGTGATAGTACATCTTTGCTTTTTTTTTAATTAAATTAAAAAATCCCTTAAGCTCATAAAATTACTCTGCACTAAACCAGAGAGGAAAAAGTAGTTCTCTCATTGATGGCAATTTAGGCATTATAATGCTCTAGAGTTAGTTTTTTTCCCATCTCTACTGAAATCTTAGTAACTGACATTTGGATGGATGGAGATACTCACAAATGCATGGCTTAAGCCTAATGTTACCAACTGTTCACTTTTTCATACTGCACTTTCTAAATCTTTTATGCACTTCACTTTGAAATTCTTTTATTTCAAATGAGGATGCAGTTAGTGACTTCAGATTCATCAGAAACATGATTTGCACACTAATAACTATAGTCAATGAATAGGTGACATACCTTTCTCTGAGCATTCTGAAAACAGATTTTAATGAGCACTTTGATGAATGTCTACTATTTTAGAAATTAGTGCCTGTCCTTAATTTATATCTGATTTTTAGTGGTTTGAATGTGACATGGAATATTTCTCTCAATATAAAATTTCAAGTGCTTTGGTTGTTGCCATACAATGACTTAAACATAAGCTCTTGTTACTTTTATTAGTTTTCAAGCATGGAAGGTAAAAGTCACCATAGTATAAAAATGGCACAATCTTCCAATGAGGTCATTATCTCAAGTAGAAAGTGTACAGCCCTGGCATCTCCTTCAATTTGAGATGCAAGTCAGTTAGCGTGACTAACCTAATAAAGTTACTTGCTTATACTCTAGACTCCAGGGTGAGTCCAAAAGAACCAAGAGTTCTGGAGGTTTGCTTGTGTTAAAAGTTACAGGATCCTGATTTGTAAATGTATTGGTCATTCCAGAGAATTTCCCTAGATCACTTGTGATGCAAAAAGCTTCTTTCATTTTCTTGTTCTTTCAATTTGGGGGTAACAGTTTAATTAATTAATGGGGCACCATATCAATAAATTTATACAATTACAATAATATTTAAGACAAAAAACTTTGAATCTGTGAGCAACACAAAGGCCAACCATAAAACATGCTGGTCATGAAATATGCTGATTTCTTTCTAATAAACTCAGAATGTAGATTGAGACACCTTTTGATATGGCCAATGTTTTGTTTGACTATATGTGTTTTAAAGACAGTTTTGCGTTTCTTGCTTTCTCATTGGTGTTTAGAGGGTGATGGGGGTGGTGAGGAAAAAAGGAGAGAAGACAGATCTTCATTTGAAAATAAATAAATTTAATTTAAGAAAAATAAATAAATTGGGAATGGGGGGGGGTGAAATGTAAGCTGGAGACTATCTAGAGGAAGGCAAACAGAATGGTGAAGAGACTTGAGTCCGTATCCAATAAGAATCAGTTGAAAGAAGTGAAGATGTTTAGTCTAGAGAAGAAACAACTTGAGGGAAATGTGATATCTGCCATCAAGTATTTGATGGTCTGCCACGTGTAAGAGGGATTGGGTTTGTTCTGATTAATCCCAGAGGGCAGAACTAGGAGCAAAGGGATAGAAGTTGCAAAGAGACAAATTTGAGTTTGATAACAAAAAAACAACAGCAACATGCTAATAACAATAATCCAAAAGTAGACGAGTCTGCCTTAAGAGGTAGTGGATTCTCTTTCTCTGGAGGCCTTTGAATAGAAACTAAAGTCATCAAAGTATGTGTATAGCGGGAATTCCTTTTCAGGTTTATGTAGAACAAAATATCAGCTAGAATCCCTTCTAACTCAGTCTGTAATTCTTCAAGCTGATGGAAACTCCAACACTAATCAGGGTATTCAGGAATCTTCTGGATTTCTAAAACTAGGATGTATGTGGAGCAAATAGATCCCCACCTTCTCTGATGGCTACTGACATGAATAGATCTGGCTTCCTTAATGGTTAAGAATTTTCTATATCCCAAGAGCGGCAAAGAGTGACAACTCACAACACTAACAATGATGGGGACAGGTTGTCATTTCTTTGCAGGTTAGAGATTATAGCATAACCTAACCAGTTGTATAACAACAGGTTCGGGAATTCCCTGGTGGTACTGAATGGTTGTATCACTTCATACAATTTCATTCTGAAAGCTTGTGGTTAAAGGGAATTCTTGAAAACATGATCATTTGAAAAGCATTAGCAATCCTGCCTATTTAAAGAAGTTTTGTGGTGAATCCTTTTATTTATTTTCTCTTTTTTAAAACTGCTATATTTTGTTTTGACAGCTGACAAACCTAACCAAACCCACGAACAACCAATAAAATAAGTGTTAACAGTAAATAAAATAACAGTAACTAAAAACAGTTACAAGAAACAGCCTAAGAGTAACTGCAAATGCTAATAGTTGCAACCCTATATTTTTGTATCACTTTTGTCAAAAGAAAAGGGCACATGCCTTTTAAGCTTCCTAAATTAATGTCAACATTGTCCATTATATTTTACCTGAATTTATCACTGTCTTCACTTGTATGCTTTTTAGTGAGTGTATATATATTGTTCTTTTGGTTTGTTTTTATTACTTCATATAAAATTTCCCATATTTCTTCGAATTATTTATAGTAATACTTTTTTGGGCTACAATAATATGTATTATTATTCTTATACTACAATTTGTTTGGCCACTCCCCAATCATTTGACCCATACTTTGTTTTAAAGTTCTTGGTATAAATAGTTTCATGAATATTTTTGCCTAGTATTTCTGTATCCACTGAGCTGTCTAGTCACTAATCATGGCTCTTCCTATCGCCTCTCATACTTATTTCCTTCTGCCCTGCCTCTGTGATGGAATATATGTGTGTTTATGTCTATATATACACATGTAAATACACATATACATAAAATACAAAACTATACATATATACATATATGAAATATACATATGTGTGAATGTATTTATTTCATATATGTATATGGGAAACTGCTTGGTGTGGAGGGGTCTTTGAAAGAACTAGTACAGTCTGACTAGCTAATCCTCTGGACTCAAACTTCCCTCCCATCAGACAGTACACACAGTGACTTCTGTAGTGAGGGACTCCAGAGCACAGCGCTGCCATGGTCACATGCCAATGTAGTAGGAAGAAATCTGAAGCTTCTTGACTCTGCCCTCTTTGTGCTCTCCATTTCCTGTAGCTACCACCTCTCTAGTTCTTAGCTTTGGAGAAGCAGCC